>SJYA01000890.1:1995947-2275572 GCA_006410615.1 Neotragus moschatus | reverse complement strand
AGGTGGTCTGGTATTCCCATCTCTTTCAGAATTTTCCACAGTTGATTGTGATCCACACAGTCGAAGGCTTTGGCATAGTCAAGAAAGCAGAAATAGATGTTTTTCTGGAACTCTCTTGCTTTTTTGATGATCCAGCAGATGTTGGCAATTTGATCTCTGATTCCTCTGCCTTTTCTAAAACCAGCTTGAACATCAGGGAGTTCACAGTTCACGTATTGCTGAAGCCTGGCTTGGAGAATTTTGAGCATTACTTTACTAGCATGTGAGATGAGTGCAATTGTGCGGTAGTTTGAGCATTCTTTGGCATTGCCTTTCTTTGGGATTGGAATGAAAACGGACCTTTTCCAGTCCTGTGGCCACTGCTGAGTTTTCCAAATTTGCTGGCATATTGAGTGAAGCACTTTCACAGCATCATCTTTCAGGATTTGAAACAGCTCAACTGGAATTCCATCACCTCCACTAGCTTTGTTCGTAGTGATGCTTTCTAAGGCCCGCTTGACTTCACATTCAAAGATGTCTGGCTCTAGATTAGTGATCACATCATCATGATTATCTGGGTTGTGAAGATCTTTTTTGTACAGTTCTTCCATGTATTCTTGCCACCTCTTCTTAATATCTTCTGTTTCTCTTAGGTCCAGAGCATTTCTGTCCTTTATCGAGCCCATCTTTGCATGAAATGTTCCCTTAGTATCTCTAATTTTCTTGAAGAGATCTTTATTTATTTATTTATTTTTTTGAAGAGATCTTTAGTCTTTCCCATTCTGTTGTTTTCCTCTATTTCTTTGCATTGATCGCTGAAGAAGGCTTTCTTATCTCTTCTTTGGAACTCTGCATTCAGATGCTTATGTCTTTCCTTTTCTCCTTTGCTTTTCACCTCTCTTCTTTTCACAGCTATTTGTAAGGCCTCCCCAGACAGCCATTTTGCTTATTTGCATTTCTTTTCCATAGGGATGGTCTTGATCCCTGTCTCCTGTATGATGTCACGAACCTCATTCCATAGTTCATCAGGTACTCTACCTATCAGATCTAAGCCCTTAAATCTATTTCTCACTTCTACTATATAATCATAAGGGATTTGATTTAGGTCATACTTGAATGGTCTAGCGGTTTTCCCTACTTTCTTCAATTTGAGTCTCAATTTGGCTATAGGGAGTTCATGATCTGAGCCACAGTCACCTCCCGGTCTTGTTTTTGCTCACTGTATAGAGCTTCTCCATCTTTGGCTGCAAAGACTATAATCAATCTGATTTCGGTGTTGCCCACCTGGTGATGTCCATGTGTAGAGTCTTCTCTTGTGTTGTTGGAAGAGGGTGTTTGCTGTGACCAGTGCATCATTACTATCTAGTTATACTCTTTTATCTCAGAAACGTGCAGCAATGTATCGGAGCCAGTGATGCTAAAAAGATCATGGGCTGGAGAAAAAAATAATTCCTTTCCATTCATTGAACAGCCTTCCAACAATCCACTTATCTGTGGATTGAATTGCCCTTGTGTGCCAACCACATGCTCACCAGCAAACAAGAAAGAAAGAATCTGGGTTTTCTACTTCATGCTCTTACCAGGGCTGAAAACTCATTTTAAAGAAATACTTGAATTCTTCAGTATGAATGAAATTTATGCTTCAGAGGAGTCACCCTGAAAAATTATTAGAAATTTATTCCAAAATACCCCTTGGTCAAAATTTTTCTCTTTGAAAATTTCCCCCAGAACTTTTCAGCCACATTTAAAAAAATTAGTCTCATTTGATTTTCAGACATTTACTAAAAAGAGTTTCCCCAGTTTGATCATCTACTTTCCACATTCTTTATCCAACTTGGCTACAAAGTTAAACCTACCCTTGGAGGGTAGGAATGTGCTGCCCAGGGATGGCCAGAGGCTGGGATGAGGGGGACAGTACTGGGGACACTGCTTCTGAAGCACATTAAGTGACAAGTCTTACAAGTCCTATATGTGGTTGCTGTATTTTAATTAAAAGTTCTGTTATTTTATAAGTCAGTGTATGTTGACCCGCTACCCAATATGGTCAAAATGATTAGAAATGCTTCATAATACAGCACTCCCTAGTGGAGTCACCGGGTATAATTAGCATAATAAAGGTTCTGACAAGTCCTGCATAAAGGAGACTGTTTAGTTCAGAGCTTACCAAACTTTCATGGTCAACAGACCTTCTTCACGGAACACCTAGTCACTTCCAACAGTATTTTGAAATACCCTTTGAAATGAGTCTTTATAAATCTAGATTTTTGTGAAGCCTAGGCAGGATAGGCAGAGATTCCCTTCCCACTGACTCTCACCCAGGAGACAGACATCTGCACAGCCTTCTCACTTCTTGCATCACCTCCTCAGTAAGGCCTTCCTTCCTAGGCTACCCTTTCTAGACCAGGCCACTCTCTTGTTATTCCCTAGGGCAACCCCCTTCACAACCTAATAATATTTGTGTGTGTGTGTGTCTCTTCCCCTGGAGAAGATTTGCTCCGTCCAGGAGTGCAGGGGCCTATCTGCTTATGAGTCCCTAGCACTTAGCACCATTATCTGACAGCAGAAAATGAGAAGCAAACACTGAGGGGTTGGTTGACAGAATGGGTGACTGGGAAGCAGGATGCCTGGGTACCACAGCATCTTTTGGCCCATCTCCCTCGCAGGGATTGGTATGTGTTGCTTCTCTGGCTGATTGGATTCTGTGAGAGTACACAGTTTGCTGGTCAAAACAATCCAAGTAACCTGGAAACTGGTCAAAAGACCACAAGGTGCTCCTTTTAGAAGATGCTCAAGACTACTTCACATAAACACCTACAGGCAGGGTGGCATCAAGTCGGATTCCTTAAAGCAGCTGGTCTTTGGACAGCATCTCTGTTAGGGCTCCTAGGAGAGGGGGCCACTCCCACCAGGCACAGACTTCTCCCCAGACTGAGCTCAGGATGAGAGGCCCGAAGTCTGGGTCTCTGGAGGCCCATGGACGCGCGCTCTGCAGGTGGAAAGGCCGTCGGTGCTTACTTTGACTGTCCGCGGGTCCCGAGTCTCCTGGTGGTTAACTGAGGAAACTGCTGCCTTATGATCTGCAAGTCAAGCAAGAATCAGTTACCCATTGGAAAAGGCTGGGAACACAGTGACTGTGTTTACAAACGGCAATCTAAAGAATAGAGGAAAATATGGACCCTGGGCTGGAAGAAAACACGGACCCTGGGTTGCAATGAGGGTGTCTGACAGGCCCCCTGAGAGGACCATAGGTGTTGGGGAGGGTCAAGAAGAGACCACCTTGAGTGATGCAGGGGCTCTGGATCCTAAGAGGGTCTCACTTGGCTGCTCTGGGCTTCCCTTCCTGCTAACAGCGTAGGCAGTGTACACATTGACTCTGAGCCTGTCTCTCCCCTGTTTACAGCCCTCCAGTGATGGCTTCCAATGTACCTAGAACCAATCCCCCACCTCAGCCTCTAGAACTTGTGCTTACCTCCTGGCCTTCCTCTTCGCTGACTCTCACCCTCACTCACTGGATCCCAACCACACTGGCCTTCTTTCTTTTTTTTTTTTTCTTATTTCTGAAACATGGCAGGCTTTCTCCTCATTGGGGGCCCTAGTACTGCAGTTCCTTCTGTCTGGAATACAATTTCACCCAGTTCAGTTCAGTCACTTAGTCATGTCCAACTCTTTGCAGTTCCATGGACTGCAGCACGCCAGGCCTCCCTGTCCATCACCAACTCCCGAAGCTTACTCAAACTCATGTCCATCGAGTTGATGATGCCATCCAAGTATCTCATCCTCTGTCGTCCCCTTCTCCCGCCTTCAATCTTTCCCAGCATCAGGGTCTTTTCAAATGAGTCAGTTCTTCACATCAGGTGGTCAAATATTGGAGTTTCAGCTTCAGCATCAGTCTTTCCAATGAATATTCAGGACTGATTCCCTTTATGATGGACTGGTTGGATCTTGTTGTCCAAGGGACTCTCAAGAGTCTTCTCCAACACCACAGTTCAAAAGCATCAATTCTTTGGCGCTCTGCTTTCTTTATAGTTCACCTCTCACATCCATACATGACTACTGGAAAAACCATAGCTTTGACTAGATGGACTTTTGTGGGCAAAGTAATGTCTCTGCTTTTTAATATGCTGTCTAGGTTGGTCACAGCTTTTCTTCCAAGGAGCAAGCGTCTTTTAATTTCATGGTTGCAGTCACCATCTGCAGTGATTTCAGAGCCCAAGAAAATAAAATCTCTCACTGTTTCCACTGTTTCCCCATCTATTTGCCATGAAGTGATGGGACCAGATGCCATGATCTTAGTTTTCTGAATATTGAGCTTTAAGCCAACTTTTTCACTCTCCTCTTTCACTTTCATCAAGAGGCTCTTTAGTTCTTCTTCACTTTCTGCCATAAGGGTGGTGCCATTTGTGTATCTGAGGTTATTGGTATTTCTCCCAGCAATCTTGATTCCAGCTTGTGCCTTGAGAATCTCCATTTATTGAGCTTCTTCTTACCTTGAGTACCCCATTTCACCCAGATCCTCACAGTATTAGCTCCTTCTCCTACACCATTCGGGTTTCTGGACAAAGTCCTTCTGCCTATGCCTTCTCTGCCCAGCAGGTGCAGAGTAGCACAAGCAGACACCTCCGACCCTCATCATGAGACCCTGCTTTCCTCTTTTCTCTCACTTTGAACTCTCTGAAGTTGTCTTGAGCTCTTAGTCTCTGAGTACTTACTTACATCTCCTTCCACTTGAGCACAAGCTCCATGAGAGCAGGGACGTGGCCCAGGCCACAGGCGAAGAGAGCTCAATCTGTGTTTATTGAATGAAGGCATGAAGCCCAACTCCGGGGGCTCTGGAGAGCCTCCTCTGCTCATTTGCCTAGTGGACAATGCAAATTGCTGCTGCCCAGGACAACTACACGGATTTGCCAGAAAGCTAGGAGGAGCAGTCATCTGCTAAGGTGAAAACACAACCAATGCGTGTCTTTCTTGGTGTTTAGAGCAATGATGTTTGTGAACAGGCAAGGCTTTGGAGCTAGATTACCTGGATTAGATCAGAGCTCAGCCATTTGTTATCTGGGGCCCTCCAGCAAGTTATTTAACATTCAAATAACTCAGCTTCCTCATTCGTAAAATGGGAATGATAATAACACCTACCTCAGAAAATCTTTGTGAAAATTTAAAACATAAGCATGTAAATTATTTGCAACAGTGCCTGGCACTTCGTAAGTGATCAATAAACGTTACTCATTATTATCAGTGATTATCTTGATGACATTCATTCTGTTTCATTTCCAGGGACTTTTAAGTCCAGCCACATTCTTCCAGCTCCCTTATTGGCTGGCTCAGTGGTAAAGAATCTGCCTGCAAGGCAGGAGGCCCAGGTTCAATCTCTGGGTCAGGAAGATCTCCTGGAGAAGGGAATGGTAACCCACTCCAGTATTCTTGCTTGAAAGTGAAAGTGTTAGTTGCTCACTCGTGCCTGACTCTTTGTGACCCCATGGACTGCAACCTGTCAGGCTCCTCTATCCATGGAATTCTCTTGGCAAGAATACTGGAATTCTTGCTTGGAAAATTCCAAAGAGTCAGACAGAATTGAGCAGCTAACACTTTCATTTTCCCTTCTAATACAGCATCAAGCAGGCAAGCATGGTCAGAGAGAGCAAGTCTATACACTGTCCTTCATGAGAGATGCTGTTGCTGGTTTTCCACTAGCAGGGCGTGAGCTATGAACATCTTTTCATTCATCTCCGTTGGTCCACTCACACCCTCTTCCATCTACATTGATTCTCTCATTGATTGATTTACTCATTCATTCAACAAACATTTACTGTGGTCCTTTGTGAACTTGGACTCACTATCTAACCTCTCGGTGCCTTAGTTTCCTCCTCCAACATCTGAAGACTCGGGATCTTCTGTAGTTCTCCCCTCATCAGAGGGATAGATGTTGGTGGCCTCAACTGAATCAGCATCAGCAGGGTGGAAAGAAGTGGAGAAATTAGAGAGACACTGAAAATCTGGAATAGACAGCATGAAGATTGATTATGTCTGTATATCAGGAAGCTGCCAACTGTCTCCAGGGTAGAGCATGGCTGGCACAGCCTTTCTTTATTTGAAAAGGGATGAAAAAAGCTGAAATCCTCACAAGGATGGTTAGAGAATCTAATAAGAAAACATCATGTTACCACTTTTGGAAGTAAGAAAAAGGGCTTCTAAGATGTAATCTTATAGTGATGATACAGAACAAAGCGATGCAGCAATTCTCCAAATTCTTTAAGGGTGTCACTTTTGAGACAACACATCCCTGGTTTCTTTAATCTCAACTCCTGTAAGCCAAGCATGTGAGCTTCTCACTTTGTCTACATCCCTCTCAAATTGTTGTGACCCATACATCCCCAAAATATGAAAACTCTGATTCAAAGAGATACATGCCCTTCAATGTTCATAGCAGCACTATTTACATCAGCAAAGAAATGGAAACCACACAAGTTCCCATCCACAGATGATTGACACAGAGGATTGATTTAAGAAGATATAGTGTATATACAGTGGAATATTACTCAGTTATAAAAAAGAGTGAAATACTGCCATTTGCAACAACATGGATGGACTTAGAGATTATTGTACTAAATGAAGTGAATCAAAGATAAATATTATACAACATCACGTGATATTACCCATAGGTGGGATCTAAAAACAGTACAAATGAACTTATTTACGTTACAGAAGCTAAGATTGAAAACAAATGTATGGTTATGGAGTGGGGAGGCATAAATTAGGAATACGGGATTAACAGATTCACAGTATCATACATAAAATAGATAAATAGCAAGGATTTACTGTATAACACAAGAAACTTTAATATCATAATAAACTATAACTGTGAACTGTGGTGTTGGCGAATTTGGAGTTGTATGCGGTGTTGGAAAAGACTCTTGAGAGGCCGTTGGACTGGAGGAGACCCAACCAGTCAGTCCTAGNAGTATCATACATAAAATAGATAAATAGCAAGGATTTACTGTATAACACAAGAAACTTTAATATCATAATAAACTATAACTGTGAACTGTGGTGTTGGCGAATTTGGAGTTGTATGCGGTGTTGGAAAAGACTCTTGAGAGGCCGTTGGACTGGAGGAGACCCAACCAGTCAGTCCTAGAGGAAATCAGTCCTGAATATTCATTGGAAGGACTGATGCTGAAGCTCCAATACTTTGACCACCTGATGCAAAGAACTGACTCATTGGAAAAGACCCTGATACCGGGAAAGATTGAAGGCAGAAGGAGAAGGGAATGATAGAGGATGAGATGGTTGGATGGTATCACTGACTCGATAGACTTGAGTTTGAGTAAGCTTTGGGAATTGGTGATGGACAGGGAAGCTTGGCATGCTGCAGTCAATGGAGTTGCAAACAGACGGACACCACTGAGTGACTGAACTGAAATGAACTGAATAAACTATAATGGAAAATAATCTGAAAATACATATTTTATATATATATATATATACACACGCACACACATATCTGAATCACTTTACTGTATACCTGATACTAACACAATATTGTAAATCAACTATTTTTGTTGTTGTTCAGTCGCCATGTCAAGTCTGACTCCTTGTGACCCCATGGACTGTAGCACACCAAGCTTCTCTCTCCCTCACCATTTCCCCGAGTTTGCCCAACTACATCTCAATTTTTTAAAATTGTTGCCACCCAAGGAAATGTAGCACTAAGCATGGGGTTTGACTCAGGGGATCATTGACAGGACTCTCTAATACTTTGTCATGCAGCCTAAGACCACACCAAGGTTTAGTGGCCTCATCCCCTTGGGTCACTTATATTAACTCTAGCCAAGGATGCCCTCCAGTCCCTTACCACAAGTTTGGTTTCAGAGCCAAGATGCGAAGCAGCTGTTCATAGGGCACAGTTACTAAACAGCTAGAGACATGACAGCAGAGATGGAGAGAGAAATATAGGAAGTGTAAAGATAGATCCACATGGTCTTCACATTAGTTAAAAGCGGGTTATGATCTGGGTTCTGAGTTTTCTATCTACTCAAGCAAAGAAAGTAGATACAATCAAGTTAGTTAGTCCAGTATCCATAAGATGTTGTTGTTTAGTAGCTACAGGCTCGACTCTTTTTTGATTTCATGGACTATAGTCTGCCAGGCTCCTCTGTCCATGGGATTTCCCAGGCAAGAAAACTGGAGTAGGCTGCCATGCCCTCCTCCAAGGGATCTTCCTGACTCAGGGATCAAGCTCAGGTCTCCTTCATTGGTAGGTGGAATCATTACCACTGAGCCACCAGAGAAGCCCATCCGTAAGATAAATGCATATCAGTTGCTTAGGAAAAGCAGAGTTGTTGTTGTTTTTTCAGTCTGGGAAATTTTTCTATGCAATGAGCACAATAGTAAAGTGCCATGTTTAAAAATGCTTTGAGTCAAGGCTGTGGTTTTTCCAGTGGTCATGTATGAATGTGAGAGTTGGACTGTGAAGAACGCTGTGCGCTGAAGAATCAATGCTTTAGAACTGTGGTGTTGGAGAAGACTCTTGAGTGTCCCTTGGACTGCAAGGAGATCCAACCAGTGTATTCTGAAGGAGATTCTGGGATTTCTTTGGAAGGAATGATGCTGAAGCTGAAGCTCCAGTATTTTGGCCACCTGATGTGAAGAGTTGACTCATTGGAAAAGACTCTGATGCTGAGAGGGATTGGGGGCAGGAGGAGAAGGGGACGACAGAGGATGAGATGGCTGCATGGCATCACTGACTCGATGGGCGTGAGTCTGAGTGAACTCCGGGAGTTGGTGATGGACAGGTGTGCTGTGATTCATGGGGTCGCAAAGAGTCGGACACGACTGAGCGACTGAACTGAACTGAACTGATATTAGCAGACATTTTTAAAACAATGATACTGAATCCTGTCAAGGGTGTGGTAAAACTGAAAAGCTTATAGATTGCTGATGACATTGTTTATTAGTAGAAGCCTTCTGAGAAGCATTTTTACCAATAAATATCAAATGCCACAAAATAGTCATACTTTTTCTACTAATTCCAAAGGAAAAAAGCTAAAATAAGGAAAAGCTCTGTGCAGGGCTACTAATGAGACTGAAAAACTGGAAACAATGGAAATGAACAATGACAGGGAACTGGCTAAATAAATGATTGCATATCCACCCAATAGAATATTATGGTAACAAAGTCTATGCTATGACACAGAAAATGCTTATGACATAACGTTAACTGAAACAGCAGGCATCAAAATTTATGCTAGGGTTGTAATTAATTTTTGTACAAATATAGGAATGAAAACATAAATATGATATTTGTTAGGGTAGCAGGATAGTGGGGAGAATAAAAGATTTTTATATAATGCGTTGTATACAAAATCAACTTTTTTTGGAAATAGAAAAGGATTTTCTTCCTATAAATATTCTTAATTGACAAGGAAATTCAAGATATTCTTGAAGGAAGCATAAAAAATCTATAAGAATGTTATACTGGTTGTTTTTCTTTTTTAAAAATAGACCACTCCCTACAGACAATATGTAGGGGTTTTTTGTTTGTTTGTTTGTGTTTTTTTTGACTGAGAGGCTTGATTCTTACTTGATTTAACAGAAAGGGCAGAGTTGTGAAATCTTTTTAAAATGGTGTGTAACATAACATCCACAAAGCAAACAGCAGTGCCTGGCCCTTGGCCCCTAGGCTCTGGTCGAGAGACATGCCTGGAGGCACAGGGAAATGAGGACAGGCCTTCAGGAGGCACTTTTCTTGTCCTGCCTTTGTGAGACATGAAAACAGCCAGCATGTATGTGATTTTTTGCATTAGGTTCTTGAGGAACTATCAAATCATAGAACAGGAACTGTAAAGAATCTGCCTGCAATGCAGGAGACCCGAGTTTGATTCCTGGGTTGGTTCCTGGAGAAGGGATAGGCTACAGACTCCAGTATTCCTGGGCTTACCTGGTAGCTCAGCTGGTAAAGAATCTCCCTGTACTGTGTGAAAACTGGGTTCGATCCCTGGGTTGGGAAGATCCCCTGGAGAAGGGAAAGGCTACCCACTCTAGTATTCTGGCCTGGAGAATTCCACAGACTATACAGTCCATGGGGTTGCAAAGATTCGGACTCAACTGAGTGACTTTCACTTTTCCTTTTCACTGGTGGCTCAGTGGTAAAGAATCTACTTGCCAATATAGGAAATGCAGGTTCCGAAACCTGGGTCAGGAAGATCCCCTGGGGAAGGGAATGGCAACCCACTCCAGTACTCTTGCCTGAGAAGTACCATGGACAGAGGAGTCTGGCAGGCTATAGTCAGTGGGGTTGCAAAAGAGTCAGACATAATGTAGGGACTAAACAACAACAACAATACCCACAGTTTTACCGTCATTGAGATCAGGATCACCCTTTGATGAGTCACCCAAGACAGAGGCAGGACAGACTCCACTCTCTTCCTAACACTCCACAACCCCTCTCCTGTGGGTCTGCCCAAGACATCCAGTGGATTTCAGCCACTTCGCTTGATACCCTGCCACAGCTCCAGCTCCTGTGACCTTTCACCTGGACCACAGACCCAGATTCCTAACTGGCTGCCCTGTCTCCAGGCTTGCTGCCCCACCAGCAGGATCTTTCTAAAATCCAAGCACGATTATTTCATTTTCTTGTAGAAAATGGTGGGTGCCTCCTCACTACCCACACTGGAGAAAATGCCAGCATCCTTAGGCTGGCCCAGGATGCCCTCTGTGACCTCCCCCAGCCCAGCTCCCAGCCTCAAATCTGGCCTCTTCCCCAATGTGTTCCCTGAGCTTCAGGGACATGCTGATTCCTCTGTCTGGAATGCCAAACCCACCTTGTCTCCCACTCACCCCAAGGAGCTCCTCTTTCTCTGAGCCTCCCCTGCTTCCCCTGGGACCCTACTCATGAACCCTTAGATGTCCCCTGCCTCTCTTTTACGGAGAAGGCAATGGCACCCCACTCCAGTACTCTTGCCCGGAAAATCCCATGGACAGAGGAGCCTCGTGGGCTGCAGTCCATGGGGTCGCTGGGAGTCGGACACGACTGAGCGACTTCATTTTCACTTTTCACTTTCATGCATTGGAGAAGGAAATGGCAACCCACTCCAGTGTTCTTGCCTGGAGAATCCCAGGGACGGAAGAGCCTGGTGGGCTGCCGTCTATGGGGTCGCACAGAGTCGGACATGACTGAAGCGACTTAGCAGCAGCAGCAGCAGCAGCCTCTCTTTCCTAGTAACCCAGGAAGCAGTAGGACACAGAGGTGAGTGGGTTAAGCACACAGGCAAGTCCTAGCTCAGGCACTGTGCCCATCACTTTGCACATACTATCTCAGTCAATCATTACAAGCCAGGTTCCATTGCTATTTCCTCTGTACAGATGAGTAAACTGAAGCTTGGAGAGGCTAAGTAACGCATACAAAGTCATACAGCTCACAAGGTGCAGACCTAGGATTTGAATGCATCCCGTCTGACACAACACTCTACCACAGCAGTATGGTTCCCTCTGAATGAATGAAAGTGCCCCAAAGTCCCTCATTCCTTCTTTTCACAGAAACTTGTCTTTCTTTTATGCCATATTCCTGCATTTGTTCATGCCAGGCGTGTTGGAGGAAGGAAATGCTTTCTTCTTCCCATCTATACTTCCAGGAAAGTTTCTTTTCAGTTCCCCCCAACTCTGACTCTCTTGGAAATGTTCTGGTGGCCTCTGCTATGAGCAGCATCTGAGAGCACTGCCCCCTAATAGGCTGGAAAGGTGGGAAACTTTGGAGAGGACTGACATCAGCAGGCAGAATGTTGTCTCCTCCTGGGTTGAATCTACCCACAGCCAGTAAAGAGGAAATCCAGCAATTAAATACTCCTTCTGCTTGATGAAAATATTAACAAAGTAAAAAGTCCTTTTTGGATGAATGAGGTCCCCAGGTGGATTTGGACTATGGACAGAGGTTCATGACATTGTACATGAGGCAGTGATCAATACCATCCTCAAGAAAAAGAAATGCAAAAAGGCAAATGGTTGTCTGAGGAGGCCTTACAAATAGCTGAGAAAAAAAGAGAAGCAAAAGGCAAAGGAGAAAATGAAAGATATACCCATTTGAATGTAGAATTCCAAAGAATAGCAAGGAGAGATAAGAAAGCCTTCCTCTGTGATCAATTCAAAGAAATAGAGGAAAATAGTAGAATGGGGAAATGACTAGAGATCTCTTCAAGAAAATTAGAGATACCAAGGGAACAATTTCATGCAAAGATGGGCACAACAAAGGATAGAAACAGAATGGACCCTAACAGAAGCAGAAGATATTAAGAGGTGGCAAGAATATACAGAAGAACTATACAAAAAAGATCTTCATGACCCAGACAACCATGATGCTGTGATCACTCATGTAAAGCTAGACAACCTGGAGTGCGCTCAAGTGGGCCTTAGGAAGCATGACTATGAACAAAGCTAGTGGAAATGGAATTCCAGCTGAGCTATTTTAAATTCTAGAAGATGATGCTGTTAAAATGCTGCACTCAATATACCAGCAAATTTGGAAAACTCAGCAGTGGCTCCAGGACTGGAAAAGTTCAGTTTTCATTCCAATCTCAAAGAAAGGCAATGTCAAAGAATGTTCAAACTACCACACAATTGCACTCATCTCACACACTAGCAAAGTAAAGCTCAAAACTATCCAAGCCAGAGTTCAACAGTCTATGAACAGAGAACTTCCAGATATTCAAGTTGGATTTAGAAAAGGCAGAGGAACCAGGGATCAAATCGCCAACATCCGTTGGATCATAGTAAAAGCAAGAGAATTCAAGAAAAACATCTACTTCTGCTTTATTGACTACGCCAAAGCCTTTCATTATGTGGATCACAACAAACTGAAAAGAGATGGGAATACCAGACCACCTTACCTGTCTCCTGAGAAATCTACGTGAATGTCAAGAAGCAACAGTTAAAACCAGACGTGGACCAACAGACTGGTTCCAAATTGGGAAAGGAGTACATCAGTTGTCATGTACAGGAGTACTGTATATTGTCACCCTGTTTATTTAACTTATATGCAGAGTACATCATATGAAATGCTGGACTGAATGAAGCACAAGCTAGAATCAAGATTGCTGGGGAAAATATCAATAACCTCAGATATGCATATGACCCACCCTTATGGCAGAAAGTGAAGAAGAACTAAAAAGCCTCTTGATGAAAGTGAAAGAGGAGAGTGAAAAAAGCTGGCTTCAAAACTCAACATTCAAAAAACTAAGATTATAGCATCCAGTCCCATCACTTCATGGCAAGTAGATGGGGAAACAATGGAAACAGTGAGAGACTTTATTTTCTTGGGCTCCAAAATCATTGCAGATTGTGACTGCAGCCATGAAATTAAAAGATGCTCGCTCCTTGGAAGAAAAGCTATGACCAACCTAGTGAAAGTGAAAGTGAAGTCACTTAGTTGTATCCGACTCTTTGTGACCCCATGGGCTATAGCCCACTAGGCTCCTCTATCCATGGGATTCTCCAGGCAAGAATATTGGAGGGGTTGCCATTTCCTTCTCCAATGCATGAAAGTGAAAAGTGAAAGTGAAGTCATTCAGTCATGTCTGACTCTTCGCGACCCCATGGGCTGTAGCCCACCAGGCTCCTCTGTCCATGGGATTCTCCAGGCAAGAATATTGGAAGGGTTGCCATTTCCTTCTCCAGGGGATCTTCCCAACCCAGGGATTGAACCCAGGTCTCTCACATTGCAGGCAGACACTTTAACCTCTGAGCCACCAGGAAAGCCCCATGACCAACCTAGACAGCGTATTAAAAAGCAGGACATTACTTTGCCCACAAAGGTCCATCTAGTCAAAGTTTTTCCAGTAATCATGTATGGATGTGAGAGTTGGACCATAAAGTAAGCTAAGTGCTGAAGAATTGATGCTTTTGAACTATGGTGTTGGAGAAGACTCTTGAGAGTCCCTTGGACAGCAAGGAGATCCAAGCAGTCAATTGTAAAGGAAATTAGTCCTGAATATTCATTGGAAGGAGTGATGCAGAAGCTGAAACTCCAATCCTTTGGCCATCTGATGTGAAGAACTGACTTACTTGAAAAGACCTTTATGCTGGGCAAGACTGAAGGCAGGAGGAGCAGGGTACGACAGAAGATGAGATGGTTGGATGGCATCACCGAGACAGTGGACTTCAGTTTGCGCAAGCTCCAGGAACTAGTGATGGATAGGGAAGCCTGGCATGCTGCAGTCCATGGGGTCACAAAGAGTTGGACACAACTGAGCAACTGAACTGAACTGAAGTGAATTTACCAGCAGAGGACAACCCAGGTCAATACCTGTCTACTCAGTGGACTCTGACAATTCTCTGTGGCCAGAGGCTCCTTCATCAGGAGCTCAACGCCCTTGTGCAATGCCACCTTCTCCTGCCTTCTTTTCTCTCTAAATTACCAGTCAGGTGCCCCCTGCTCCATCCAGGTCAGCCTGCTGCATGTACCTGAGTTCTCTGACTGCTTCACAGCTTCTGGGCTCCGTGCCTCTGTGCATTCCACTTGCATCTGTCTCTTCCTCCTCACCACTGTGCCCTCAAACCCAGTAGCCCACATACACCATCTGCCCCCATCACAACTTTCCTGATTCCCGGACCAGGTAAGAGCACTTCCATCTCCAAACTGCTGCACCTACTGCTTCCAACCTGTGACCAAGTTCCACTCTCCCTCTGTAGTCAACGTAACCTGTATCTCCATCTTTACCAGCCAGGATCTCACACCTGGGTTGCTGCAACCGTCTCCTTTCGCCCCTGCTGCCAGGCACACCTCACCTTAACTACTTCTCAGTAAAGCCTCCAGACAAGTCCAAACCCACCAGTTCCTCCCTTCATTCTGGCTCATCCCTCGTCTTCCCCCGTCCCCATCCCATGAAGTATCGAAGGATATTACCACTTCTTTTTTGTTGTTGAGTAAAATTGCTTTACAATGTTGTGTTAGTTTCTGCTGTACCTCACTTTTAAAAAATGTGTTAAATTGAAGAGCCAAAAAAAAAAAAATGACCTATGTCTCTTTCTTCCATTTGAACACCAGGCTTTTTCATCTATCAGATGAGGATAATAATACTTCTTCAGCCTGTCTTCAGGCTTATAGCAGGGTCCGAGAAGTTAGAGAGTGGACCTAGGGCTTTGTCAGCCAGGAGGAGGAGGAGCCTGGAGGCCAGAGGATCCCCCTCAGTGGAGTTTCACTGGCTGGACAGGTGAAGAGGTGCCAGGGAGGGTCACCTCTGCTAACACATCTCTGCCTCCCTCGTGATGTCTTCCATGAGCCATCATCCTTTTCTAGCACATTCTCTTCACTGGCAGAGGTAGCACTGTATCTTTCCATATTTTGATAGATCTTCAGAGGATTCTCAGTTAACCCAGCTTTCAGGCTTTTGTGGTATCTTGGCTCAGAGGTAAAGAATCCGTCTGCCAATGCAGGAGAAGCAGGTTCTATCCTTGGGTCGGGAAGATCCCCTGGAAAAGGAAATGACAACCCACTCCAGTATTCTTGCCTGGGAAATCCCATTGACAGAGAAGCCTGGCAGGGCTATAGTCCGTGGGGGGGGTCACAAAAGAATCGGACATGACTCAGTGAGTAAAGAACAACAGTGTCCAAAGCCATATATCGGCACTGTTAGCATCTTTAGTTCCGTTTGTGAAAATGCTTTTTCTCTAAAAGTATGTGATGGCCAAATCCTCTTCTCCAGAAAGAGAGAAAGGTCATTTCAGATAAAGCAGGAAGAGGAGAGGCAGTCTGTTAGCAGTGGGGGGTGGGGGATGGGCGGAGGCCTGGCTGCACCGCGTCGCTCTCTGCCCCACTGGAGGTCAAGACTTTTCCCACTCTGAGCAAAGAAAGCTGTTGCCGACAGCACCTCCTCCCTCCAGCCGCAACAAAAACCTGTGGGAAAGGAGTTTGCTTTTTTTTTTTTTTTAAGTGTTTCTTATAGGCTGAAAATTACAAATTATTCGCCTCTCCTTTCACGAAATAATCAACTGGTCCCTGAATCTGAAAGTCCAGCACAATTTAGTTGGAGTTTCAAAACGCAGGGCTGGTTCAGCCCCGCTAAGGCTGTTCAGCTTTTAATTTCTGGAGCAAGACTCAGCAAACAGTCAAACACTTTTGTGAAGCAGTGAGAGTCGAGCTTCGCTGTTTGATAAATGAGCAGACGGCAGGCAGCCCCTCTTTCTTTTTTTGTATGGATTCAATGAAGCCTGCCTAAAGAACACCACATGCTGTTCTAGCTACTGATCTAACATTCCGCGACATCCCAGTCTTCCAAATTCCCTTTAATTACTTGGGAATCCCACCCTCCGCTCTTTCAGCCTGGGCAGACAGGGCAGGGGGCTCCCCGGGCCGGGTGGTGGGAAGTGGAGAAGCTCTGGAGAGATGGTCTCTCCGGGGGCTGCTGGAAACTTTTCTTGGGTGGTGGTTGGGTTATCTCCTTCCACGGTCTGTTCTTGATTCCATACAACACATCGCTTTAGGTAGAAGGGAACTCAGCACATAGGCTACCCTGACATGTGGGTGTAGTCTTTTAAGCAATATAAGCGAGTTTGGGGCAAATGGTCCTGAAATGGCATCTTCGAACCCTGGCCTCCTTTAAGATAAGGAAGGGTAAGAGTAAGAGGAGGAACGGACGCCCACGCACTAGATGAAGTATTTTACTTTAGGCACTAAAGTTAATCCTAAAAACCACACTGGAGGAGAACATGATGGTTCCCGTCCCACAGACGAGAGGCTGGGCTTTATGGTGATACAGGCTGCCTGGACTCACAGACACCAGCAAGCTGGAGAAGTAGGGATCTAGCTCCAGGCATTTTCTGTTCACCACTTCTGCTGACCCCCAAGGGAGCCAGCAAGGCACCCACTAACTGTATGAGACCTTCAGTGTCCTCTGTGGGTGTCCCCTCAAGAGACACCTTCAGCGCCACAGACAGAAGCCACTTGGCCTCATTACTCCACAAATATGCCTTGTTTGATTTGGACCCCAAGTCGTATGGTCCCGATCCAGGTTGATCTCCAAACGGAGTCATCAGGGATGTGCTGAGAAAAGGCTTTGGGTCGTTCCCCCAAATTCAATCCCCCTCAGTAGGCAAAGATTTGCCACCGACAAGAACTAATCCAGAAGTCCCAGTGCAATGAAGTGGAGATCCCCCTAGACTCCGAGGGAGACAGATTCGTGTGTACAAAGAATCGAGTCTGCAGGAGACAGTTTTAAAACCAAAGCTTCCCATCTTATTTCAGAGGGCATTTCGGTGTGGGAAAAGAAAAGAGCCTTTTCAAATAGTACGAAATTATACATTCAGTACAAGGACAAGTTGTTCTTTTATAACCACGTATTGTAGAAGTCTTGGGCCTTCTCATAAAACACACAACAATTTTTTTTGAACAAGAGAGAAAAAGGATTAGGGGAAGAAGTTATTTAAAAGGGATCCTAATTGTCACAACTTGACATCTGAAAGCAGGATATTCATTCTCTTTGTTGACAACAGACCTTGTCCCTTTTTCAGAGAAGAAAAAATAGTTAAGGTTGGTAGTATGAATACGTTTTCCTGAACCCTTTACCTCAATGCTACCACCTTGAAATGGGTGTTTGCCAGACTAATTTTGCTATTATAACTCTATGTGTTTAACAGTGTGGGGAGAAGTAGCACATTTGGGGACCAGGCACTGGAGGCTGAGGGAAGTTCTATTCTGCTGCAGGTTCCATAGGAAATTTCACAAAAGAAATTTCAAAAAATTACAAGAAACTTACATCTAGAGCAATGAAACAGAAGTGGAATTTCAAATCATGCATACAGACTGGTGAAGAATTCCAAGAAAACTCCCAGGGCTAGAAAGGTGACAATCTAACAATCTGTTGCCCCTTGATAAGTACTGTGGATAACAATTCCAGGAAGTCCAAAAATCCATATGTGAGCCCAAGATTGTCCTTAGCCTGATGGGATGATGTGTCATGTGTGTGAGTGTAAAAGGAAACAGTCATCATACACTGATTTAGCTAGAATGAGGTGAGTTACATAAGATAAGGTTAAGTCAAAAATGGAATAATTCTGAAGACAATAATAAGAGAGGGTGAGGGTGGTGAAGGTAGCATGTGTGCAATGTAAGAAATTTTTAGAACAATTGTTCTCAAAATTGTTCAGAAGGAAGAGCATCTAGAAGGGTTGAAACATTGATATGTTGCTGATGGTATATTAAAAGCATGATGTATTAAACTCATAAAATGTTGCAAAGGTAAACTGAAATCACAGTTATAGCTGAAGCGCATTGACTGTTTATATTTACCATGCACTGTGGTAAGGCAGCCCTTTTAACAGTAATTATCTCAACAGCCCTCAGGTAGTTAGAACCATGTCCCCATTTTACAGAGGAGGAAACTGAGGCTCATAGCTATTAAGAAGTCTCCTGAGTTCATGCAGCAGGTAAATGGTGGAGATGGGATTCAAGCCCATACAATTTGATTTCTGAACTTTCAGGCTGCATGTCTGTAAAGACTCCTGAAATAACAAAATGTGGAATCTGGTGTGAAATTAAACATTCTGATATGGACACACTGTAGCAGATTCTAAATGTTAAGAAAAACATATGCAAGAAATTGAAGTAGAAGGAAACTATCCATGTGCTTAATTTTTTTCCTTTGCAAGTTGAAAAAAGACCATCCCTGAAGAATCCTAAAGATTCCTCAAGAGTCCTGTTGTCTGTCTCTGTGCCCCTCCACAGGTGCGAGCGACCTGGGGTCAGGCAGATTGTGAGGAATCAAGCAGGAGTTACTGCTGCTACTGCTGCTAAGTTGCTTCAGTCGTGTCTGACTCTGTGTGACCCCATAGACGGCAGCCCACCAGGCTCCCTCATCCCTGGGATTCTCCAGGCAAGAACACTGGAGTGGGTTGCCATTTCCTTCAATGCATGAAAGTGAAAAGTGAAAGTGAAGTCGCTCAATCATGTCTGACTTGTTGCGACCCCATGGACTGCAGCCTACCAGGCTCCTCCGTCCATGGGATTTTCCAGGCAAGAATACTGGAAGAGGGCAGTCACTTAAAACGAGAGGAATCTTTGGCCTCATCTGTGTTCCCCCATTTATGTGGCTGACAGAAGCACAGGTCCCAAAACATTGTTGTTCGTTTGTTTTTTGCATTGCTCAAGCAAGGATGGCAGGAAGGAAGGAGCCATACATTCAAGTAAGCACTACCCACAGCCCAAATTTCCAAGTACCTCAAGCCTCACGGGGAAAAGACAGGATATAAATAAATTCAATTCATACAAGTGCGTCTGCTGCCCAGATCCCCTTCCTCAAGTCTAGGAACCTCCAGTCTAGGAACCTAGGGGTTCCTGCCCCATAGCAGACATCCAGTGATGGCCCCCTACCTGCTCAGATCCAGCCCTGCCACTACATGTATGACTTTCGGAAACTCATTCAATCCCTCTGACTTTTAGTGTTCTGGTCTGGAAGATGAGGTCTCATCAACAGATCTCTAAGTTCCTTTAATAGATTAAACTTATTTGTATTGAAGTGTTAGTAACTGGTAAGTATTAATGAATTATCCTGCTCTGTCATACTTACAGGATAAACTAAAGGCCTTAAATGAAAGGAATCAAGGATTTTGAGAAATCATCAAGCCCTCTGGGGGTGGGGAGTGGGGAGGGGTATTTGCGAGGCCAAAGGGCCTCTGCATGTATTCAAACTGCCCTGTGGTCACAGGTGTCCAGTTGCCTATTGGTGAATCAGCCGCTACCTGATAAGTTCAACAAACCGTGGACCATAAATCATGTTACCCACACCCAGTCTAAGCTGGTCACCTATTGCCACCTACACTGGATCCCATGGGCTCCACATTTGAGAGTACACCCTTAGGATTCTGGCATCCAAGAGTACACTCATGGGATTCTGGGGTCCATTTCCTAGTTGTGACACAAAAAGGGCACATGGGGGAGAAACAGGTGAAGGTGATCAAAAGGTGCATACTTCCATTTATTAGATAAATAAGTTCTGGGTTGTCACATGCAATATGATGACTAGAGTTAAAAATACTGTATTGTATGTTTGAAAGTTGTGAGGAGAGTTGATCTTTCTCATGGAACTTGTCTGGTGGTCCAGTGGTTAAGTCTCCAGCTGCCAATGCAGGGGACACAGGTTCAATCCCTGGTCTGGGGAGATCTCACATGCCGTGGAGCAACTAAATCAGTGCATCACAGCTACTGAGGCTGCGTTCCAGAACCCGCGCAGTAAGAGGAGCCACTGCAATGAGAAGCCCACGTACCACAACTAGAGAAAGCCCACGTTCAGCAAGGAAGACCCAGCACAGCCAAAAATAAACAAACAAATTTCTCATGCTAACTACAAATTTTAAAAAATTCTCATCACAAGAAAGAAACTTGTGCCTCTGTGTAGTGATGGATGTCAACTAAACTGATTGTGTCAATCATTTTGAAATATATACGTATATCAAATCACTGTGTTGTACACCTAAAACTAATATAATATTAAATGTCAATTACAGCTCTTTTTTTTTTTCTTAAGAAAAGGGCTATGTGGATTTCTGAAAAGCTCTTATATGGATAAAATGGCTAAATGTCTACCCCTTTCCCTCTCTAACCAAACTCTAATTTTTTATTCCAGGAGATGATGGACTATATTTTCCCACCTCCCTGACAGCCAAGGGCAGCCAGTGAGACAAAAGGGAAATCGCTGGGCAGGGCTCTGGGAAAGCTCCTAAAGAGAGCTGACTTGGCTGAAGCTTTGACCTTTCTCTCCCTACACCTTTTTTTCATACTTCTTGCCTGGAAGTACTTCATACGTCTGGCTTTGTTGTCAGGCAGCCACTTTGGACCATGAAGTGACCTAGACATTAGACGCCATCTGCTAGGGATGGCAGAGCACAGGGAGAGAGGTAGTCCCGGTAGTTCCCTGATGCTACGGTAGAGCTATATGCCAGTATCGGTTCTCCTCTTTTAGATTTATTCTATGTGAAGAAAAGTAAAACCGCTAATTTATTTAAGCCGATTGAGGAGGGGCATCTTTTAACCACAACCCAACACAATTCCTAACTGATACGCCTTCTGATTTCCACCCAGGATTTACCTCATACAAAAGGCTCCAGTGGCCCTAGAATCAACTATTTCATCTTTAAATGGGAACAAAGAAGGCATCTAGTTCACAGAGCTGTAGGAAGATTAAATGAGGTAATAACATGCAGAGGGCATGTTGCCAGTGCTTGGCAAAAGAATCAGCGTTACTGTCATCATGATTTCTAGTTCAGAAGTGTCTTCAGTTAATATGGTAAAGATCTTTGCACATTTGTAGACTAACTTCCCCCTGTGATAGGTGGAGGGACTGAGGTTCAGAGTGGGAAATGGGACCTGTCCAGGGTCACACAGAGAGTAAGGGTGACAGACCCTCACATTCAGGGCTCAGAAAACTAGCATTATTGGGAACTCCTCACCTATCGCACATGGTGGGCCCTCAAGAGAAGTTTGAGGAAGAAGACATTCTTTTGCAATTCAGCCTCTGCTGGAAGGAATATCTGCTACAAGTGCCTAGAAGGCATTCCAGTTAGAAATGTTCTCTTAGCCAGAAATCGGAGGCCAGTTTTTCTTTCTGGAAAAGATTAAGTCTTGCTAAACACAGTTTGCATCTCTGCACAGGTAGAGCTTTTTGTTGTTGCTTTGTTTGGGGGTTGCAATGGGTCTTAGTTTCAGGAGATGGCTCTTTGCTGGCAGTTTGGGGGCCGTGGACTTAGTTCCCTGACTGGGGATCAAACACACATCCCCTGCACTGAAAGGTGGATTCTGAACCACTGGACCACCAGGGATGTCTTAGGGATGGAATTTTTTTTTTTTTTTTTTTGGCTAGGTAAGAAGTGGATTTATTTAGAAAGAAACACACTTGGCAGACAAGAGTGTGGGCCACCTCAGAAAGCAGAGTGGCCTGGGTGGAGTTTTCAGAACTTCTAGAAGACCAGTGGTGCTAATGGTAAAGAACCCACCTGCCAAGGAAGGTAGACATTAAGAGATGAGGGTTTGATCCTTGGGTCAGGAAGATCTGGAGAAGGGCATGGCAAACCATTCCAATATCCTTGCCTGGAGAATCCCATGGACAGAAGAGCCTGGGAGGCTACAGTCCATAGGGTCGCAAAGAGTCGGACACCACTGAAGTTTCTTAGCATGCAAAAGACCAGTAGAAGAGCAGGAGAAAGAAGCATTTGGTGAAACAGAAACACCCATTTCTGCATTCCATGGATCTCACAAGGCTGTAGGTTGGGAAAAGGCAATACTGGGTTCTGAGAGGTCTTCTGGACTGACCTGGTTCTCAGACTGGCCCTCACCCACGACCCTGAGGAGGTGACAGTTTCCTCCTCTGCACCCCTCCCTCCCATCCTGGGTGCTCACAGCTCAAGGGCACGCCTGTCATCTTGTTTTGCGGTTTCTCACGTGCACATACCCAGAGGACTCCCAACTTCTCGCCCATCTCCTGAGACTGCACTCCTAATAAATGGGTGAGCCCACCAGCTGAGGGGGAGGCAGACTGGGAAATATTGGCAGGGGTTTCCAGTGCCTGGAACACCCTGAGAGGAAGAGCTGAAGGGGGAATATTTCGATTGCAGTGACCAGCATGCCAAACAACTGAGAGACAGAGAGGCTGAGACTTCACTCCCAAATTTGATCACATGGAAGTGTCCAGGCAACTGCTAATGATAACACCAAAGTCTAAAGGACAATTGTTTAAGCAAAACCTGCCTCTACACATACCCACTCTAACCCCCAAAATAACTTGCTCTGTGTAAAGGAGACGGTTAAGTACATGGATTTTGGAACCAGACTTCTCAGGTTCACATTCTGAATCACAGATCTACTTACTGGCTTTTTGACCTTGGGTGAATTACCTAACCTCTCTGGACTCAGCTTACCCATCTATGAAATGGAGAAGATAACAGTTACCACCTCACAGAGTTGTTTGGGGGATTAGACAAGGTTGACATATGTAAAGTGCTTAGAACAGGGCCAGATACGTAGAAAGTGCTATGTAAGTGTTGAAAGAGGGCATTTGCTATAACCACTGTGTTCTCTTGGCAAAACTCTATTAGCCTTTGTCCTGCTTCATTCTGTATTCCAAGGCCAAATTTGCCTGTTACTCCGGGTATTTCTTGACCTCTTACTTTTGCATTCTAGCCCTCTATAATGAAAAGGACATCTTCTTTGGGTGTTAGCTCTAGAAGGTTTTGTAGGTCTTCACAGAACCATTCAACTTCAGCTTCTTCAGCATTACTGGCCGGGGCATAGACTTGGATTACTGTGATATTGAATGGTTTGCCTTGGAAATGAACAGTAATCATTCTGTCATTTTTGAGACTGCATCTGAGTACTGCATTTCAGACTCTTGTTGACTATGATGGCTACTCCATTTCTTCCAAGGGATTCTTGTCCACAGTAGTAGATATAATGGTCATCTGAGTTAAATTCACCCATTCCAGTCCATTTTAGTTCACTGATTCCTAAAATGTTGATGTTCACTCTTGCCATCTCCTGTTTGCACTACCAATTTGCCTTGATTCATGGACCTAACATTCCAGGTTCCTATGCAATATTGCTCTTTCCAGCATTGGACTTTACTTCCATCACCAGTCACATCCACAAGTGGGTGTTGTTTTTGCTTTGGCTCCATCTATTCATTCTTTCTGGAGTTAGTTCTCCACTGATTTCCAGTAGCATACTGGGCACCTACCGACCTGGGGAGTTCATCTTTCAGTGTCCTATCTTTTTGCCCTTTCATACAGTTCATGGGGTTCTCAAGGCAAGAATACTGAAGTGGTTTGTCATTCCCTTCTCCAGTGGATCACATTTTGTCAGAACTCTCCACCATGACCCATCCGTCTTGGGTGGCCCTACACGGCATGGCTCATAGTTTCATTGAATTAGACAAGGCTGCCATATGATCAGATTGGTTAGTTTTCTGTGATTGTGGGTTTCAGTCTGTCTGCTCTCTAATGAAGAAGGGTAAGATGCTTATGGAAGCCAGAGAATGCACTGGTCATAGCAAACACCCTCTTCCAACAACACTAGAGAAGATTCTACAAATGGACATCACCAGATGGTCAATACTGAATGATTATATTATATTCCTTGCAGCCAAAGATGGAGAAGCTCTATACAGTCAACAAAAACAAGACTGGGAGCTGACTATGGCTCAGATCATGAACTCATTGCCAAATTCAGACTTAAATTGAAGAGAGTAGGGAAAACCACTAGACCATTCAGGTACGACCTAAACCAAATCCCTTATGATTACACAGTGGAAGTGAGAAATAGATTTAAGGGACTAGATCTGATAGACAGAGTGCCTGATGAACTATGGATGGAGGTTCATGACACTGTACAGGAGGCAGTGATCAAGACCATCCCCAAGGGAAAAAAAAAATGTAAAAAGGAAAAATGATTGTCTTCAGAAGCCTTACAAATAGCTATGAAAAGAAGTGAAAGGCAAAGGACGAGAGGAAAGATATACCCATTTGAATGCAGAGTTCCAAAGAATAGCAAGGAGGGATAAGAAAGCCTTCCTCGGTGATCAATGCAAAGAAATAGAGGAAAACAATAGAATGGGAAAGACTAGAGATCTCTTCAAGAAAATTAGAGATACCAAGGGAACATTTCATGCAAAGATGGGCTCAATAAAGGACAGAACTGGTATGGACCTAACAGAAGCAGAAGATATTAAGAAGAGGTGGCAAGAAAACACAGAAGAACTATACAAAAAAGATCCTCATGACCCAGATAATCATGATGATGTAATCACTCACCTAGAGCCAGACATCCTGGAATGTGAAGTCAAGTGGGCCTTAGGAAGCATCACTACAAACAAAGTTAGTGGAGGTGATGGAATTCCAGTTGAGCTATTTCAAATCCTGAAAGATGATGCTGTGAAAGTGCTGAACTCAATATGCCAGCAAATTTGGGAAACTCAGCAGTGGCCACAGGACTGGAAAAGATCCATTTTCATTCCAATCCCAAAGAAAGGCAATGCCAAAGAATGCTCGAACTACTGCACAACTGTATCCATCTCACACACTAGCAAAGTAAAGCTCAAAATTCTCAAAGCCAGGCTTCAACAGTATGTAAACTGTGAAGTTCCAGATGTTCAAGCTGGTTTTAGAAAAGGCAGAGGAACCAGAAATTAAATTGCCAACATCTGCTAGAACATAGAAAAAGCAAGAGAGTTCAAGAAAAGCATTTACTTCTGCTCTATTGACTATGCCAAAACCTTTGACTGTGTGGATCACAATAAGCTGTGGAAAATTCTGAAAGAGATGGGAATACCAGACCACCTGACCTGCCTCCTGAGAAACCTGTATGCAGGTCAGGAAGCAACAGTTAGAACTGACATGGAACAACAGACTGATTCCAAATTGGGAAAGGAGTGCATCAAGGCTGTATATTGTCACCCTGCTTATTTAACTTATATGCAGAATACATCATGAGAAATTCTGGACTGGATGAAGCACAAGCTGGAATCAAAATTGCTGGGAGAAATATCAGTAACCTCAGACATGCAGATGACACTACCATATGGCAGAAAGTGAAGAAGAACTAAAGGGCCTCTTGATGAAAGTGAAAGAGGAGAGTGAGAAAGTTGGCTTAAAGCTCAACATTCAGAAAACGAAGATCATGGCATCTGGTCCCATCACTTCATGGCAAATAGTTGGGGAAACAGTGGAAACAGTGACTGACTTTATTTTGGGGGGTCCAAAATCACTGCTGCACCCATGCAATTAAAAGATGCTTGCTCCTTGGAAGAAAAGTTATGACCAACCTAGACAGTATATTCAAAAGCAGAGATATTACTTGGCCAACAAAGGTCCATCTAGTCAAGGCTTTGGTTTTTCCAGTAGTCATGTATAGATGAGAGAGTTGGACTATAAAGAAAGCTGAGTGCCAAAGAAATGATGCTTTGAATTGTGGTGTTGGAGAAGACTCTTAAAAGTCCCTTGGACAGCAAGGAGATCCAACCAGTCCATCATAAAGGAAATCGGTCCTGAATATTCATTGGAAGGTCTGATGCTAAAGCTGAAACCTCAATACTTTGGCCACCTGATGTGAAGAACTGACTCATTTGAAAAGACTCTGATGCTGGGAAAGATTGAAGGCAGGAAGAGAAGGGGACAACAGAGGATGAGATGGTTGGATGGCATCATTGTCTCTATACAGTTGAGTCTGAGTAAACTCCAGGAGTTGGTGATGGACAGGGAGGCCTGGTGTGCAGCAGTCCATGGGGTCACAAAGAGTCGGACATGAATGACCGAGTGAACCGAACTAATGTAAGTGTTTGCTGTTTTTATTAATTTTATTAAACATCCGTGAATGCTGTATTTATCATTATACATAGCTAGACACCTCTAGGGCTTCCCTGGTGGCTCAGTGATTAAAAAAAAAAAAAAATCTGCCTGCAATGCAGGAGATCCTGGTTTGATCCCTGAGTCAGGAAGATCCCCTGGAGAAGGGAATGACAACTTACTCCAGTATTCTTGCCTGGAGAATTCCAAATGGACAGAAGAGCCTGGATGGCTATAGTCAGACATGATTGCAAAGAGTCGGACACAACTCTGCGACTAACATACCCACACCCAGATACTTCTGATATCTGTTAAAAAGAATTGTCTTTAATAAGACTGGGTAATGTGACTGAGTATGATGTCAGGTGTAGGCCAATTCTGATCCCTATTACCTTGTGTTTGTTTCAATTGACAGTTCTGTTGTGGTCTAGATATTTATTTCCTTGCCTCTGCTGGAGCACTAGGGCCATCCCTTTGGAAGTGTTTGTTCTCATCCTGGCAATCCTGGAGGCACCAGCAGCAGGAAGGAACGGTCAGGGATGAGCAGAAGGTCAGACCATTCCCCTCCCCTACTCCCACTTCAGGTTTCCAGCCCCCATCACTCATGGGGGGGGGGTTGGGGGGAAGGAGTTCTGAAGTAAATGAGAGACTGCAATTTTAACTGGAGCACTAGACTGGAATTTGGTGTCTACAAGAGCATCTACATTATTGAAAAGAGGTTTGTTTTTTTAGTCGATAACCAAAAAGCTCTTCAACCTGCCACAAAACCATCAGGGGTCCAGGAAGGCAGTTTGGCCAGAACACAGTTGAGGAACAAAGCAAAGCCATTTTCTGTTTGTATGTTTGGTCTGTTCCACACTCATTACACTTGTGGGAACACATATGGGTGTCTCTAAGAATAAGAGTGCAACACGAGGTGTGCAGAGAGCTGGTCAAAACCCTCCAGCAGGAGACCAGAGCCACAGGGTGAATCTTCAGGGGAGGAGTGAGAGTGATGGGCAGTAGGAGGTCAGCTGGAGAGCACTGCCCTGTAGCTAGTGGAGGGGGACTCACAGGAGGTGCCCGCAAACACACTGCCGGATGCCCGCCCACGGCACACGGATGGCCATCCAAGCAGAGCACACTGATAGCTGGGAGGAGCCTTCAGAGAGCACCGACTGGGTGAAATGACTCCAGCTGCTTTCCTCTAGCCACCGTCCCCCACTGACCACTCCTCCAACCCTGGAGGAGTCAGAATAGGAAAGAAAAAAACTCCCCCTCCCCTTTCACAGAGCAAATTCTGAGGCATAGAGAGGGGGAGATTCTTACTTCCATGGAAGTCAGATGGAAGTTTTAAATTGGAGAGAACCCAGGTGGGTGCTAATGGTAAAGAACCCACCTGCCAATGCAGGAGAAGAGACTTGGGTTTGATCCCTGGGTTGGGAAGATCCCCTGGCGGAGGGCATGGCAACCCACTCCGGTATTCTTGACTGGAGAATCCCATGGACAGAGGCGCCTGGAGGCTACTGTCTATGGGGTCGCCAAGAGTCAGACACGACTGAGAGACTGAGCACGCGTGCGCGGGCTTTTTCACAGCTGAGAATGAGTTTTAGTAATCCATCCAGGACTGATATGATGCCTACTCATGGCCTGATGCCATGGTCAGAAGTGGGATTTCCCTGCGAGGTTGTCAGAGGGTAGAATAGGAAGGATGGACACTGTTACCTCAACAAGTCTATCCTTACTTGGCAAGTGGGCTATTGGAAAGTGGGTATAATGCCAATTGCATATGGTGACCATATGGGTTAAACAAATTCCCATATGTCAAATGATTCATAATGTTCTTGGTGAATAGCAATAATATAAATCATTCAGTCTTCAAATATCTGAAGACCTACTGTGTGCCAGGCACCATTCCAGGGGGTTAGGCATGCATGGTGAACAAAAAAAGTCCTCATGGAGCTTCCATTCTAAAGAAAGAGACAGACAAAACACAAGCAACTTATAGATAGATAGATAGATAGATACATTAAAGTATATATTGCATACAATATATATATATTGTATACAATACAGGTGGCACTAGTGATAAAGAATCTGCCTGCCAATTCAGGAAATGCAAGAGTTGTGGGTTTGATCCCTGGGTCATGAAGATCCCGTGGAGTAGGAAATGGCACTCAACTCCAATATTCTTGCTTAGAGAATTCTATGGTCAGGGGAACCTGGTGGGTTACAGTCCATGGAGTCACAAGGAGTTGTACGTGACTGATTGCACACACAGTATGATATAGTATAAATAACTATATATACTAGTAATGTCATACATCTATAAAATAGTTCAGACAGTGATAAGTGAAAAATAGAGCACAATAAAACAGAGGAGACAGAGCGGAATGGAGCCAATTCTAGACAGTGATTTCTTCCCTTGGTAGAGAATTTTAGTTTTAAAAAATGTTCTCATAGCACAGTCTCATTTTATCCACACAGTAGTTTGGTGAGGGATGCTTCCAAGGAAAGGTAAGGAGATGGGAGCTCAGAAAAGTTAAGTGTCTCCAAGTTGGGTGACCTTTCACGACCCTAGTTAACAGCAAAAGCAAGCACAAGACCAGTTCAGCTAGCAGCCTCAGCATTCTCGGTAGTCCCTAAATTAGTTCCAGGACCCAGAGTCAATACAACATTACTGGAAGCCAGTGCTTTTGGAGCTTGGCCACAGTGTTGGAGAGAGAATTTCTATTTCGGATCCCAAAGCAGAGCAATTGCTGCCGTCCACGTTATCGAGAACAGTATCTCAACCAGGTGACTCTGGGAGAGCTTCACTACCAATGCCTCTTTCGTTTCAGCCCACTTACAAGTCGAATGGGAAGATGACTACCAATTTAATTTTTCTCTAAAACCTAAGCCGAAATAGTGAACTTTGCTTGTTCTGAGCTAAAAGTTCAGAGATGAATCATACGTTCAGACAAAACTGCTCAAAGGAAGACTGTCCATGATTCCCCTCCAAGGTTTTTCAGAACAACTAGTCCCTTTCTCTTTAGGAGATGGCAGCTGCAGCTTGCTCGGAGCCTTCAGGAAGGGCAAATGTGTCTGGGATTTCAATTCAACAAACTTAATGCGAAAACTCTTAGCAGGCACCTTCTGTCCTCTGTGGCTGGAAGGACAGCCCTCCTTTCCAGTGCACTTGAAATCGATGGCAAGGCAGCTGCAGAGAGCGTTTTTCACTTATGCTTTTAATTCCATTAGAGTATTTCCCTGCTTTGGGACTGAAGATAAGATGGCATTTGGATGCTTTTTTAAATGACTATTCTGAAAGCAGCTGGCACTGTAATTCTTAGAGAGGAAACTTACTATTTGGAAAAATACTTTGAAAAGCCATTTGGAATAAATGAGACCTGTGGGTATAGATGTCAGCAGGAACCAAGGATTGGAGAGCAGAGGAAATTTGGTGGAGGTCATCCCAAGAAAAGAGAGAGTGAAGGGAATAGAAGGAGAAGTTCTAGGAGGAAGGATGTAGCAGCAGAGAGGGCTGGGATCAGCTTTGGGGAACTGGCAGGAGGAGGACCAGGGAGCATTCTGAGATGAGGACATCTGTTCCATGGGACAATGTTCGAGGTGTAAACTACCACTGCAAACTTCAGTCTCTTAGGATCACAGATTCTTTCTGTGGACTGCTTTGTGCAAATCAGTGAAGACCCTGAGTGCCATCCCTATCTCATGATGGTACGGAATAGGGCTGTCCAACAGAACTCGCTGCGCAGATGGGAATGTTCTATTGACACTGTCCAATATGGTAGCCTGCAGTTACACGTAGCTACTGTGCATCTGAGGAACTGAATTTTAATTTTAAGTTAAACAACTGTATGTGGCCAGTGGCTACTATACTGAACAGCACAGGTGTAGAGAGAGGTGGTATATATAGAGGGAGGAGTCCCAAGTCAAGGTGACCCTAAAGAATGCTAAAACTACCGCACAATTGCACTCATCTCACATGCTAGTAAAGTAATACTCAAAATTCTCCAAGCCAGGCTTCAGCAATACATGAACCACGAACTTCCAGATATTCAAGCTGGTTTTAGAAAAGGCAGAGGAACCAGAGATCAAATTGCTAACATCCACTGGATCATAGAAAAAGCAAGAGAGTTCCAGAAAAACATCTATTTCTGCTTTACTGACTATGCCAAAGCCTTTGACTGTGTGGGTCACAATCAACTGCAGAAAATTCTGAAAGAGATGGGAATACCAGACTACCTGACCTGCCTTTTGAGAAACCTATATGCAGGTCAGGAAGCAACAGTTAGAACTGGACATGGAACAACAGACTGGTTCCAAATAGGAAAAGGAGTACGTCAAGGCTGTATACTGTCACCCTGCTTATTTAACTTATATGCAGAGTACATCATATGAAGTGCTGGAGAGGAAGAAGCACAAGCTGGAATCAAGGTGGCCAGGAGAAATATCAGTAACCTCAGATATGCAGATGACACCACCCTTATGGCAGAAAGTGAAGAAGAACTAAAGAACCTCTTGATGAAAGTGAAAGAAGAGAGCGAAAAAGTTGGCTTAACGCTCAACATTCAGAAAATGAAGATCATGGCATCTGGTCCCATCACTTCATGGCAAATAGATGGGGAAACAGTGGAAACAGGGTCAGACTTTATTTTTTTCGGCTCCAAAATCAGTGCAGATGGTGATTGCAGCCATGAAATTAAAAGATGATTACTCCTTGGAAGGAAAGTTATGACCAAACTAGACAGCAGATTAAAAAGCAGAGATGTTACTTTGCCAACAAAGGTCCATCTGGTCAAGGCTATGGTTTTCCCAGTAGTCACATATGGATGTGAGAGTTGGACTATAAAGAAAGCTGAGTGTTGAAGAATCNGCAGACTGGTTCCAAATAGGAAAAGGAGTATGTCAAGGCTGCATATTGTCACCTCACTTATTTAACTTATATGCAGAGCACATCATGAGAAATGCAGGCTGGATGAAGGACAAGCTAGAATCGAGATTGCTGGGAGAAATATCAATAACCTCAGATATGCAGATGACACCACCCTTATGGCAGAAAGTGAAGAAGAACTAAAGAACCTCTTGATGAAAGTGAAAGAAGAGAGCGAAAAAGTTGGCTTAACGCTCAACATTCAGAAAATGAAGATCATGGCATCTGGTCCCATCACTTCATGGCAAATAGATGGGGAAACAGTGGAAACAGGGTCAGACTTTATTTTTTTCGGCTCCAAAATCAGTGCAGATGGTGATTGCAGCCATGAAATTAAAAGATGATTACTCCTTGGAAGGAAAGTTATGACCAAACTAGACAGCAGATTAAAAAGCAGAGATGTTACTTTGCCAACAAAGGTCCATCTGGTCAAGGCTATGGTTTTCCCAGTAGTCACATATGGATGTGAGAGTTGGACTATAAAGAAAGCTGAGTGTTGAAGAATCAATGTTTTTGAACTGTGGTGTTGGAGAAGACTCTTGAGAGTCCCTTGCATTGCAAGGAGATCCAACCAGTCCACCCTAAAGGAAATCAGTCCTGAATATTCTTTGGGAAGACTGATGCTAAAGTCTTCCTGAAACTTCAATACTTTGACCACCTGATGGGAAGAACTGACTCATTTGAAAAGGACCCTGATGCTGGGAAAGACTGAGGGCAGGAGAAGAAGGGGACAACAGAGAATGAGGTGACTGGATGGCATTACCGACTCAATGGAGATGAGTTTGAGTAAACTCCGGGAGTTGATGATGGACAGGAAGGCATGGCATGCTGGAATCCATGGGGTTGCGAAGAGTCAGACACGACTGAGTGACTGAACTGAACTGAAGGATGCAAACACCCTGGGACTTGTTGAAATCCTGGGGGCAGATTTAAGACTTGGAATGCTAGGCGGAGGGGGTCTAAGAGGTGCTAGGAGGAAGGGGTCAGAGACAAATTGATTTTACCTAGATCACAAGGTCAAGGAAACCCTGAGCTGACAACACATTTGAGAGAAAAAGGAACAGAAGGTCTACACAGGCAAATTGGAGTTTCTAGAAATGGTGAATTTTTTTGGTTTGTTTCTGTTTCAGAACCTAAGCTAACCAATGGCTATTTGTATCTGTGCACAAGCATTTCATGGAGAATTCATAAGAACGACAGTTGTAATGCACATGGTAGGTGTTACTAAATATCTGAGCAACCAGATGACTGATAGCACAGTAGGCTGTATCACCGCCATTCTCTCCTGTGTATCTTGCAACATCCCTGGGAAGAATGAAGGGGTCAATTTCCATTTCAGAGCTGACAGGATTGAGGCTCAGAAAGGCTATGTGATAAGTCCAGGAGAGCTGGGATTCCTGGTCATTTGGTTCACCCAACTTGTCTTCCTATCTGAGAGGCTTTATCTGGACTCTCCATCACAGTCACTCAGGGTGCATGTAAATACGAGAGAATGTTACAGGACCAGAGAACAAGAATGCTCTCCATCTGGATTCTTCCTTCTCCCACTGCCGAGGGCTCACAGTCCCCCTCCCTAGTCTGTGAGCCTTTCCACAGGGGGACCCAGATCAGGTTCCCTTTAAGTCCCGCTGCCTGCCATAATGCTTGCCACACAGCGTGTCTCAGTCAATACTGCCCAAATGAATAAATGAACTGGCAAAAGTTGTTTCTTCATTGACTTTTTTTTTTTTTTTTTAAGTTTTTTTCACTTTGGAGAACCAGCATTAACCCATCACACAAACATTTTTCCCTCCGTAAATCACCACCGAGCATCTTCACATTTTTTGAGTGAAGCCAGTTCTCGGCCACTTGGTTTCAGACTCTCCGGGGTGGTTGCTAGGCCTAACATTGCTCTGCTTTTTTTTTTTTTTTCCTTGCTCATGATATATCTGTTGGGGATCTGAAAAGGAAATTTCTGAAACTTAAACATCTTCCTGTTGTTTCCGTCCACTACACTCACACTCAGAACACTGGTAAGGAATAATGGTGCAGGACAAGACTGTCTGTTTTTTTTTTTGTTGGCAGATGCAGAAAAAAAAAAAATTATACACAGTAAAAAAAGAAGCTAATAAAAGGAGAAAGAGTTTAGATGTATTGACTCAAATTGAGTGCTTTCAGGATGTAAAATATCTAGGTTTTTAATCTATCAAATAAACACATGATGAGTCTTTTTATTTATTTTTTTCTATCGGAATACAATTGCTTTACAATGTTGTGTTAGTTTCTGCTGTACGATGAAGTGAGTCTTAAAGTTCCAGCTGCCTGCCTTGGCCCGCTGAATATGAATGTTCGGTGGTAATAATGTTCTGTAGAGATAACTACAGAAAACGTGTGGAATGTATTTTCACCACAGAGAACAGTCAGGTCTTCAGTGATAGTACAAATTGTACTGCCTCCAGCTGAGGACTCCCAGACGTCCACGCTGATGACGCAAGGCCCCTTCACAGTTGCTTCAAGTCTCTCACGTTGCTAGCCCAAGCCTGTCCCACTGACATCCACACAACATACTTTCCAGTTCAAGAACTGCCTCTCAGAGAAAAGAAGTTATTGTTTGCAAATTAAGTACTGAGGAAATTCAAGGTAGACATTCATTTTTATTTTACATGTCTGAATTGTTCGAAGGAGAAGTCAATGGCACCCCACTCCAGTACTCTTGCCTGGAATTGTTTGAAAATTTTAATCTTTGTTATTACTCTGTTTGGGCATTCGGTTTGGTACTACTTTGTTAACAATTGTTTGACTTTTTAATGGCAAAGTAACCAAAGTATTTACTTTGGTAACCTAAAAAAAAATCGAATTATTTAAAACATGGTTAAGAACTACACATCCATTACTGGGAAGGGGGAGAAAAGGAATAAGCTGGATGAGGTTGGACTCACCTTCCCAAAGCTGGCAGCATTAACAGGCTGGGTGTCATTCTTCTCACAAAAATCCAGGTAATGCATGTAGAGGGCGCTGCGGGGAATGCACACTCCTTCTGCAATCTCGTAGTTCTCCTCCAGCCTGGGGAAATAAAAGCTTGATGAGAGAACCCAAGCAAGAAGGACCTGTTCTTTCTAGTCCTTCTCCAGAGCTGGGCAGGCCTGAGAAATAACTCTTCTACTACAGATGGGAAAACTGAGACCCAGGAAGACAAAGCAACCTGCCTAAGGTTGGCATGCAGTTGGCAGGATCAGACTCCTGGCCCCTTTGGGTACTATCTCAGGTCACTTTTCCAATGCAAATTCCTAATCCCTTTACTCTGCGGGGTCATTGACCTGACTGCATTCTGGGTGAATCAGGTTCCCCCCAACTCCAAGCAATGATACAGAATCTTGCAGGTGCCCCCGTTTACCCAAGCTACCCACTGTGTAGCCATCTCTGATAGGTGTCAAAATCTTGGATCGTCTTGGCTAATGAGACCAGCAGAGTGAGACAGCCAGGGAAGACAAACACCCCACGACAGGCTGGGCACTCGAGAGGCTCTGACCTGCTCACTGCGGGAGGTTTATGACCACGGCAGGGGGCTAAAGTGCTTGTTTTCTTTAGGCTCACCTTCCCTGCTGTACTGAGATTATATCACATGATTCCATAGCCATTACCTTCTTAATGACTATAGGTTAGGGGTTCAGGGTACCACACTGTGGGCAGATTCTTTACTGTCTGAGACACCAAGGGAAGCCCAGGGAATTTCTCCCTGGGTTCAAATTCCAGCTTTGGCACTTGCTGGCTTGGTGACCTTGGGCAAGTTATTTAACCTCAGCCCTCAGTTTCTTTCTGGCGGTATCAACTGTAACTGCCAGACTGTTACATCTGATTGTTGATCAGATGTAACGTGTGACACAAACCAGCATGGGGCTTGGCATGTGGTGAGCACTTAGTAGGTGTTGGATTTCATTATCATCCACTCTCCCTCTCCATAAAACATTTTTGAACACTCAGATGTCCAGAATTTGTGCTAGATACTGGGGACATAAGAGTAAACTAGACAGTTTTTTTTCCCCCTCTTTAAACCAAACACTAAAATGTAGACATCCAATCACCAAGTTCCCCCTCACTAAGTCAGCCATGAAGAAAAGAGAAGACAACAGCACATTGGTGTTCACTGTGAATGTCAAGAGCAACCAAGACCAAATTAAACAGGCTGTGAAGGCTTCAAGAACAAGTTTATGGTTGCCGGCGGGAAGGATGAGGGATAGGGATGGTTAGGGAGTTGGGGATGGGCATGTACACCCTGCTATATTTAAAATGGATAAACAAGGACCCAGCACAGGAAACTTTGCTCAATGTTATGTGGCAACCTGGATGGGAGGGGAGTTTGGAGGAGAATCAGTTCAGTTCAGTTCAGTCCTAAATCATGTCCAGCTCTGCGACTCCATGGGCTGCGGGATGCCAGGCTTCCCTGTCCATCACCAATTCCTGGAGCTTGTTCAAACTCATGTCCATTGAGTTGGTGATGCCATCCAACCATCTCATCCTCTGTCACTCCCTTCTCCTCCTGCCTTTAATCTTGCCCAGTATCAAGGTCTTTTCCAATGAGTCAGTTCTTCACATCAGGTGGCCAAAGGATTGGAGTTTCAGCTTCAGCATCAGTCCTTCCAATGAATATTCAGAACTGATTTCCTTTAGGATGGACTGGTTGGATCTCCTCCAAGGGAGAAGTCTAAGGGACTCTCAAGAGTCTTCTCCATCACCACAGCTCAAAAGCATCAATTCTTCAGCACTCAGCTTTCTTTATGGTCCATACATGACTACTGGAAAAATCATAGCTTTGACTATATGGACCTTTGCTGGCAAAATAATGTCTCTGATTTTAATATGCTGTCTAGGGTGGTCATAGCTTTTCTTCCAAGGAGCAAGTGTCTTTTAATTTCATGGCTGCAATCACCATCTGCAGTGATTTCAGAGCCCAAGAAAATAAAGTCTCTCACTGTTTCTAATGTTTCCCATCTATTTGCCGTGGGACTGGATACCATCATCTTTGTTTTTTGAATGTTGAGTTTTTAGCCAGCTTTTTCACTCTCCTCTTTCGCTTTCATGAAGAGGCTATTTGGTTCCTCTTTGCTTTCTGCCATAAGAATGGTGTCATCTGTGTATCTGAGGTTATAGATATTTCTCCCTGAAATCTTGATTCCAGCTTGTGCTTCATCCAGCCTGGCATTTCGCATGTTGTACTCTGCATATAAGTTAAATAAGCAACATGACAATATACAGCCTTGATGTACTCCTTTTCCCAATTTAGAACCAGTCTGTTGTTCCATGCCTGGTTCTAACTGTTCCTTCTTGACTTGCTTCTTGCCTTGCATACAGATTTCTCAGGAGGCAGGTAGATAATGTGGTCTGGTATTCCCATCTCTTGAAGAATTTTCCACAGTTTGTTGTGATCCACACAGTCAAAGCCTTTGGTGTAGTCAATAAAGCAGAAATAGATGTTTTTCTGAAACTCTCTTGCTTTTTCTATGATCCAACAAATGTTGGCAATTTGATCTCTGATTCCTCTGCCTTTTCTAAAGCCAACTTGAACATCTGAATGTTCTCAGTTCATGTACTGTTGAAGCCTCACTTGGAGAATTTTGAGCATTATTTTGCTAGCGTGTGAGATGAGTGCAATTGCGTGGTAGTTTGAACATTCGTTGGCATTGCCTTTCTTTGGGAGGAGAATGGATACACGTATATGTATGGCTGAATCCCTTCACTTTCACTGGAAACTATCACAACATTGTTTGTTAATTTGCTATTCCCCAGTGGAGCTTCCCTGGTGGCTCAGAATGTGAAGAATCTGCCTGCAATGCAGGACACCCAGGTTCAATCCCTGGGTCAGGAAGATACCCTGGAGAAGGGAATGGCAACCCACTCCAGTATTGTTGCCTAGAGAATTCCACGGACAGAGGAGCCTGAAGGGCTACAGTCCATGGAGTTGCAGAGAGTCAGATACCACTGAGTGACTAACACTTTCACTTTTCAGTACAAAATAAAAAGTTAAAAAAAAAAAAAAAAAAAAAACCAGCCTGTGAAGAAGCTGACATTTATGTGGCTAAGGTCACACCTTGATTAGACCTGATGGAGAGAAAAGGCATATATTTGACTAGCTCCTGACTATGATACTTCGGATATTGAAAACAAAATTGGGATCATCTAAACTGAGTCCAGTTGGCTAAGCCTAAATATAAAAGTTTTCACTATTGAAATGAAAAAAAGAAGAATGTGAACATCCAAAAGAAACAACCTCCTTTGTCATGGACACGCTGGAAGGTTAAACCTCTTTTCAACAAAACTGCTGGGGCACATGACAGTTTGGGGACTTCTCTTTGGGCCCTGCTGCCACCAGAGCATGAGGCACACACTGTTCAATAAACTCACAACAGAAAATACTTTTCCTTTGATGGTGAATTGAATTTTAGGAAACAATCCCAAGTCATTTGAAACCAAGTTTGAGGGCTTAAGTGACTGGAATACACTTTTCTCCCAATGATTTTTTTCTAGGGGGTCAGAAATAAGGCATGATGCTAAAGCAATGAAACAAATGTCCTCAAGTGGCTTCTAACTTTCTCTGAGGGCACTTGCCAAAGAAGTGGTTCAGTGCTGTCGTAACTGAAGAGGAATGAGGACACGGCCTCCCAAGGTGCCCACTTGAAAGGGCAGTAGTCCTTTGGCTCATTGCAACATGTGGTTGAGAGAAAATCAGCTCAATCATTTCATATTCCAAGTGCGTGGATGACACAGACAGCCAAACAACCCAAGGGACGCTCGGAAGAGTGAAGACGCCTGTGCTGACCGAGCGGTCCCAGGTCATCTCACCCACTCCCACTTCTTCCCGGAAGGGGAACGCTGAGTAACGCCTGACAATTTTTAGAAGTGTTCCAGGAAATAGTTGATGCAATCTCTTCTAGGCAACCTCATTCCTTGAGGCTGGGGTGGTGTCTGATTCACTTCTGCATTTTTAAAGTCTAGTGGACTTCTGGATACACAGCAGGTGCTCAGTAAATGTTTGCTGGATAGATTGTTTTAGTCATACATTCCTTCAGCAAATATTTATTGATCTCTTACCACCCACCAGGTGCTGGGGATGCCGTGGTACACAGGATGGTCCTTGTTTGTACTTGGAGAACTGATGAATGGTGGACAGTGGATAAAGGGGCTTCTGAGATGGCACTAATGATAAAAAACCCACCTACCAATGTGAAGATGTAAGAGATGCGGGCTTGATCCCTGGGTTGGGAAAATCCCCTGGAGGAGGGCATGGCTAACCACTCCAGGATCCATGCCTGGAGAATCCCCATGGACAGAGGAGCCTGGTGGACTAGAGTCCAGTGATCATCAAAAGTCGGACAAGACTGAAGTGACTTAACACAGCGCATAGCATAGACAGATAAAGATACAGATCATCTTCAACTCAACAAATATATTTCAGTGCCAGACAGTGTTCTAGACTTTAAGGAATCAGTGGTAAACAAAACAAAGGCCCTGTCCTGAAAGGGCTTACATTCTGTGTGTCCCCAGCATCATGAGTCGGAACTCAAAGGGTGTTACCCTGTGGAAGAAATGGTTTCACTTAGAGATTAGGTTTTACTTAGAGATTAGATTAGGCTCTATCCTGAGCCTTGGGGCTGGTGTGAATGGGGATCAGCCTTTTAATGGACACCTAAATGCCATTCACAGTATCGTCTCCCTAGAAAAGTGAAGTTCAAAGGTCCAAAACAACCAGCTTATGCACAAACTCGTGGGGGTCATCTGAAAAATGCAGCTTTCACAAAGTAGGGTCTCACAAACATTCTTTGTTTGGCCTGAACAGTGTTGGCCCAACTTTTAAAATTCAGGACATTTCACATAAGAAGCTGGATTTCTGGCTTCTTTTGAAAAGGCTGAGATCTGGCAGCATTCGGCCCATATTCCCGCATGACAACAATTGGCCAGAGTTACATGCACCCTGGGGTTGGCCAGAGTCCTCCCTCCTCACTATTTTTCTTACACTCAATCTATTTTCTGTTCCCTGCCTGCCTCCTGTAGGCTCCTGTGTTGACATAAGACACAATCTATTCCCTAGTTTACTTCGCAGTTTATTTGAGGGAGAATAACACACAGAAATAAGAATATTGAAGTACTACAAATTCCCAACCACAGGTACAGAAGAAGGTGGGAAAACAGAGAAATTACTGTGAAAATGGGAACAGATGATTATGGTTCCATCTTTGTAACAACAACAAAAACAGTATCATCTGTTGTGCTCTTATTAGGCGCCAGGCACTGGGTATGGATTCTCTCTCAATAACCGTATGATGGAAGTGCTATGCCCATATTTTAGATGAGGAAACTGAGGCTCAGAGGGTGAAATTCATTTGTCTTATGGTCATGCAACTAGTAAATGGGAGAGTTTTTCACACTCCGAGCCACTGTGGTATTCTGCCATGGTAGATGGAGGGGGTTCCAGGCAAGGAGAACAGCAAGGATAAGAGACCAATGTGGCACAAGCTTTGGATGATGGAGACACTGATCTGAGTGGAGAATGGAGTGTGTAAAGCAGTATCTACAAGGAGAGAACTGCAGGAGCACGGAGAACCCTTGAATGCCACATAGGAGAATATGGCTTGGCATAAGAGTTGGCAACCTCCAGAGTTGAAGAGTTACTATGAGAATGATGGTGCTTCGAGAGACAATCCCTCTGCCATCAGGCCCTCTGGGAGCACCCAGGACCTCGAACTTTGGGCAAGGAAGTACACCAGGGCAGATGATAGCAGTAGCAGCCACATGGTGAAGTGAAAGTTGCGCAGTTGTGTCCAACTCTTTGCAACCCCATGGACTATACAGTCCATGGAATTCTCCAGGCCAGAATACTGGAGTGGGTAGTCTTTCCCTTCTCCAGGGGATCTTCCCAACCCAGGAATTGAACTGGAGTCGCCTGCATTGCAGGTGGATTCTTTACCAACTGAGCCATCAGGATGAATGGGACCAAATGCAAGGGCACAGCCAGCCGTGGGTGGGGTATGCTGTCAGTAAGAGGCGACCAGCTCTACTGTGGAGCTGTGCTGGTGAAGCCTCAGTGTCTGCTCACAGCCAAAAGCAGCACCCGGATGTAGACCAGCCACTTTGAGGATAAAAGCCACAGGACAACTGGGGTGCAAGAAGCAAGAAGAAGCCTGCATTCTTGGTGACTTGCTTAAGTACTTGCTCCAAGCATGGAGCTCCAACATCTGGGCATGAAACAGAGAAAATAAAACCTCAAGTGTCAGGGCTTCCCTCATAGTCCAGGGGCTAAGAATCCACCTTGCAATGCAAAGGATACCAGTTTGATCCCAGGTCCAGGAAAATCCACTCGCCACAGGGCAAATGTGCACCACAACTAATGAGCCTATTCTCTGGAGCCCTTGAGATGCAACTACTGAGCCCATGGGCCACCACTATTGAAGCCCACATGCCCTAGAGCCTGTGTTCTGCAACATGAGAAGCCACACAGCAACTACAGAATATCCCTCACTTGCCACAACTAAAGAAAGCCCATGAGTGGCAACAAAGACCCAGCACAGCCAAAAAATGAAATAAATATTTTTAAAAATAAGTTACTATGATAGTGTTATTTTCAGAAGGCAATGGAGTGGTACTGAGAGAACTGAAAAAAAAATTCAGAGGCAGGAAGACCCAGGTGTTTCTAGGGTGCTGTAGGAATAATAATAATGTTATCAAATACAATGGAATACTACTCAGCCATAAAAAAGAATGACATAATGCCATTTGCAGCAACATGGATGGACCTAGAGATTATAATATTATACTAAGTAAAGTAATCAGAAAAAGACTAATACCATATCACTTATGTGGAATCTAAAATAGATAGAAATGAACTTATTCACAAAGCAGAAACAGACTCACAGGCATGGAAAACAATTTTATGGTTACCAAGAGGAAACGGGGTGGGGAGAGATAAATTAGGAGTTTGGGATTAACAGATACCAACTATTATATATAAAACAAATAAACCACAAGGCCTTACTGTATATTACAGGGAACTATATTCAATATCCTATAATCAACTATAATAAAAAAGAATATGAAAACAAATATATATGTTTAACTGAATTACTTTGCTGTACACCAGAAACTAACACAATATTGTAAATCAACTATACTTCAGTTTAAAAGGTAATCAACAACAGTAACTAGCATTAATTGAAAATTTAGTATGTTGTATTTGCCAGCAATAGATTGAGTACAAAAGAATGTTAAAAAAAAAAAAAAAAAAAAGACAACAACCCAATCAGGTCTCGTAATTTTCATCTGAGACCATTGAGATTTCCACTAAGGGATTTCCTTAGGAAACTTTAACTCTTTTGGCCACTGTGCTGTGGGACATCTCCCAGTCTAATGCAGACACAAGAACAGCCTGGGCAGTTGGAACCTCGCCCATAACGAGTGCATAGCCAGAGACCCAGAGCAGGGAAAGACCACTTTTTGCTTATCTTTGCTAATGATTTCCTAAAATTGATTTTGGCAAGAAAAATCCATAGATGCATTCAACAAACATGCACTTGAAACCATTTGGAATTCAACTTCTAAAAAGCGTATGATCTTTAAAATTACAGGAAGCTTAACTTTTCAAAGTGTGGGAGTGCCATGATGGAATTTATTCTCTGGAAAACTCACCTAGTACCTGCATGATGGTTGGACAAGGGGGACTAATAAAGCCTGGCACATAGTGGCTAACACTATTACCTGGCAAATGAATGAATGAACAAATGAGATCAGGTTGGAGTGACTTTAATAGTTGGGGCAGGAAATGATGGAGTGTGGACTGAAGGAGTGGCTGAAGGGGCAGAGATAACACATAGGGTGTGGGTCTCATGCCAGATGTGAGGAGGATGGGAGCACCTCAGGAAGTCCTCAAGTTTAACTGGGCTGAATGGGTAGAAGGGGGCTCCATCCCCATGATTAATAAATGCCAACAAGGCAAGTTTTTTTGGGGGGGGCAGGAAGAATAATGCTTCCAAATGTGGTGCTCAAGGGCATGGGCTCCCAGGTAAATTTCTGCTCCCTACTCACTGGTTACTCTACTGAACCCCCTGTGCTAAATTGCTTCAGTCGTGTCCGACTCAGCGATCCTATGGACTGTACCAGGCTTCTCCGTCTATGGGATTCTCCAGGCAAGAATACTGGAGTGGACTGCCATTCCCTTTTCCAGGGGATCTTCCCAACCCAGGGATCGAACCCTTGTTTCCTGTGTCTCCTGCATTGCAAGGAGATTCTATACCTCTGAGCCACCAGGGAAGACCTAAGCCCCCGTGCCTCAATTTCTATTTGTTGTTTATGTGGCTTGTTTGCTCACTAAATCTGGTCACTCATGGAATCAGGATTAAATATGAGATCAAGTTTAAAATACATGTCATTAACTGAGACCATAGCTACGACAAGCAGTTTGAATCATATGGGTGTCAGTCGTGGTTCACACAGGCTAAGCTAACGAAGCAGCCACCTGCCAAAGACAACAGCCTTCTCAATAACCACATTCTTATCCATGTTTCATTTCTCTTACTGGAGCTTCTTCGCCTCAAGGTATCTAGGTGGCTTATGACTATGAAGCATTTTAATAAGCTCTAGGAGCGAAGAGATGTAATTGGCATTAAGGGCGACTCTGATGCTTGGTGAGTCTCTACAGGAATAGCATCATGACACCGCTCCCCAAACCTCCTTGCAAACTGCGCGTACCGAAGTTGCTAATTGGAATGCCAGCTTCCCTGCCCAAGGCATGGCAGAAAGAAAGGCAGTTAATTATATCTCTTCATATCTGATGAAATTTCCCCTTTTCCTCCTCACTTCTACAGGACATCATTAGTCTGGCATGGTGAACAATACTCCATTATACCTGGATTTTTTTTTTTCTTTAATGATCACAAAAACATTCTACTTCTTCCATTTTCTGATCTATTTAACAACTTGATCATATTTGAATTGAGCCTATCCTATTATGAAGGGATAATGACCTCAATCCATTCGCCAACACAAGTCATTATCTGCAGTATACATTGTCAGAAGGCCTCCTCACTAAGTCTCAGCACACAGCATCTGGGGGCACGTGCTGGAAGCTTCATATTAGCGCTTTACAATGAAGAGCAGATGTCTCAGCTTATAGCATAATTTCTCCCTCTGCTCTCATTTTAAACCTATTTTTCTTGTATATGCACATGGGCATTCAGTCCAGCCTCTGCTTCTCAAGTCCTTCTAGACGTGTCTGGGACAGAAACTTTTTTCTTCTATTTTACCAAAAGTAAAGACAACAGGATGACAGAAGATGACATGGTTGGATGGCATCACCGACTCATTTGACATGAGTTTAAGCAAACTCTGGGAGACAGCGGAGGGCAGGGAAGCCTGGTGTCCTGCAGTCGATGGGGTGACAAACAGTTGGACACAACTTAATAACTGAACAACAAAAAGATGCCAGGATTCTTTTATTTTTTAACTTGCTAAACATCATAATTTATTACTGAGGTTATCAGAGAGATCTGCGACTGTAAAATACATGGGAAAACTAAACTAGTGAAGCACTCAGAGCCAGACAATAGTCTAATCCCCTCAGTGGCTCCTCTCTATCTCTCACACCAGTCCAAACTCCTTGCCTTGACACCCACGGCTCCTTCTCTCTGACCCCTAACTACTTCTCCATCTCCAGCTTCTCTGGCCTCACTCCCCTACATAGGCACTTCTCTCCAGACCCCTGGACTGCCTGCCACTCCTCAAACACACCTTGCCACATTCCACCCTACTATACACGTTCCCTGGCCTTCCCACCACCGGAGGGGACTCCCTCTTTTGGGCCTCACTCTTCAATGCTCAGTTGAAATTTCTCTTCCATGAAGCCATGTTTAATTTCCACACAGCCCCATCTGCTAAACACTAATTTCTTCCTTAACAAATTCACATATCCGTTCATTTGATAATAAGTAGAGTGCTGAGTTATGTCTGTAGAAAGCATCTTACTTGAGGAGATGTGTCCTCTGCTCCCAAAGCTCTCACTGCCTCCTAGGGATTCCCAGAACTCTTTCCATCTTTTCATGGCTCTAACAGCTTCACTGAGAGAAAGCAGGGCTACATCAGGGATCACTGAGTTGGAATCCTCCTCCATCACTGACAAGCACTACTGTCTCAGGTATGTTACCTGAACTCTCAGACTCTCACTTCCTTCATCTGTGAAAATGAAGAGAATGGTACCCAATACTCATCTCCCAAGGCTGCTGTGAGGGTAACACAAGAATCCATGCACAGCCCTCAGCCCTCCAGCTGGTATATGCCAATCACTCATTGGAGGGTAACTATCAGTATGGATGGTAACTATGCTATTGTGAAATATTCAGGTAATGCTTCACATCTTAGACTGAAAGCTCTTTGGAGACTGGGACCAAAGCACATTCCTATTTAGTCAGCATAGTTCCTAACACTGTGCCCTGAACACGATCAGTAACACAGCAGATGGAAGGAAGGGGAAGGGAGTGAGGATGGGAGGGAGAAAAGCAAGCTTTTGCACAGATCCAAAAACCAAAAAACTTAAAAAAAAATTTTTATGTGGACTATTTTAAAAGTCTTTAATGGGTTTGTTACAACATTATTTCTGTTTTATGTTTATTTTTTGGCTCTGAGGCATGTGGGATCTTAGGTCCTGGATCAGGGATCAAACCTGCACCCCCTGCAAATGCAGGTTTGATCCCTGGTTGGAGAAGGCAATGGCAACCCACTCCAGTACTCTTGCCTGGAAAATCCCATGGACGGAAGAGCCTGGTAGGCTGCAGTCCATGGGGTCACTAGGAGTCGGACACGACTGAGCGACTTCACTTTCATACATTAGAGAAGGAAATGGCAATCCACTCCAGTGTTCTTGCCTGGAGAATCCCAGGGACGGGGGACCTGGTGGGCTGCCATCTCTGGGGTCGCACAGATTCGGACATGACTGAAGCAACTTAGCAGCAGCAGCAGCAGCAAGGACCTAAGATGCCTCACAGTCAGGGAAAGTCCCTCAAAAAACTTTTTACAAAAACTTCAACACCTGGGTTGTCAAAGGGAAATCTGTTTACATTAACAAATTTGATTTATATATATTTTCAAGGGCCTACTCTGTACCAGAGATGCTCATACTTGCTGTTGCTATTCCCTCAAGATGGGTACCATTATCCCCAGGACGTAAAGGAAGAGATGGGAGGCCAAGTGACTTGCCCCAAATCACAAGGCTGGGGAAAAGCCTGCCTTGGAGTATGAACTCAGGGGTGACCCTTATAAAGCTCTCACTCTGCTAGGGACTCAGATCCATCTGCTCAGTGAGTCAGTGTTTACCTATTGAGCATCTACTATGTGCCAGGCACTGGAGAATACAGCAGTAAACAAGGAGACACAAACCCAACCTCTGCTTTTAGGAAGCTGACAGTTTCTCAGAAGGTAGATGGGAACCCAGGAAGGATGATCAGTTCAGTTCAGTTCAGTTGCTCACTAGTGTCCAATTCTTTGTGACCCCATGAACCTCAGCACACCAGGCCTCCCTGTCCATCACCAACTCCCAGAGTTTAGCCAAACTCATGTCCATTTAGTCGGTGATGTCATACAGCCATCTTATCCTATCTTCCCCTTCTCTTCATGCCCTCAATCTTTCCCAGCATCAGGGTCTTTTCAAATGAGTCAGATCTTTGCATCAGGTGGCCAAAGTATTGAAGTTTCAGCTTCAACATCAGTCCTTCCAATGAACACCCAGGACTGATCTCCTTTAGGATGGACTGGTTGGATCTCTTTGCAGTCCAAGGGACTCTCATGAGTCTTCTCCAACACCACAGTTCAAAAGCATCAATTCTTTGGCACTCAGCCGTCTTTATAGCCCAACTCTCACATCCATACATGACTCCTGGAAAAACCATAGCCTTCACGAGACAGACCTTTGTTGACAAAGTAATGTCTCTATTTTTTAATCTGCTGTCTAGGTTGGTCATAACTTTCCTTCCAAGGAGTAAGCATCTTTTAATTTCATGGCTGCAATCAGCATCTGCAGTGATTTTGGAGCCCAAAAATATAGTCAGTCACTGTTTCCACTGTTTCCCCATNGCGGTAGTTGAGCATTCTTTGGCATAGCCTTTCTTTGGGATTGGAATGAAAACTGACATTTTCCAGTCCTGTGACCACTGCTGAGTTTTCCAAATTTGCTGACATATTGAGTGCAGCACTTTCACAGCATCATCTTTTAGGATTTGAAATAGCTCAACTGGAATTCTATAACCTCCACTAGCACTGTTTGTAGTGATGCTTCCTAAGGCCCACTTGTCTTCACATTTCCAGAATGTCTGGCTCTAGGTGAGTGATCACATACCATTGTGATTATCTGGGTTTTGAAGATCATTTTTGTACAGTTCTGTGTATTCTTGCCACCTCTTATTAATATCTTCTGCTTCTGATAGTCCATACCATTTCTGTTCTTTATTGTGCCCATCTTTTCATGAAATATTCCCTTGGAATCTCTAATTTTCTTGATGAGATCTCTAGTCTTTCCCATTCTGTTGTTTTCCTCTATTTCTTTGCATTGATCACTGAAGAAGGAGCTTCCCTTGTGGCTCAGCTGGTAAAGAAGCTGCCTGCAATGCCAGAAACCTGGGTTTAATCCCTGGGTTTGGAAGATCCTCTGGAGAAGGGAAAGGCTACCCACTCCAGTATTCTGGCCTGAAGAATTTCATGGACTATGTTGCATGGGGTCACAAAGAGTTGGAAGGATGATCATCAGATGATAAATAAGTATAAAATGATGGCTCATATGGGCTCTGAGTAGGCTTGAGTCAGATTCCCCCAAAGGCCCAAACAAACAAACAAAAAACCCCACCAAATATATTTTATTAAACAATTAAATCCAAGATTTGCTGTTGGGTAGACAAACATGGACTTCCCTGGTGCCTCAGATGGTAAAGAATTCGCCTACAATGCAGGAGACCTGAGTTTGATCCCTGGGTTGGGAAGATCCCCTGGAGAAGGAAACAGCAACCCATTCCAATATTCTTGCCTAGAAAAATCCCATGAACAAAAGAGCCTGGCGGGCTCCAGTCCATGGGATTGCAAAGAGTCAGACATGACTGAATGACTAACACTTAAACTGTCTTCAGACAAACATGAGTTCAGGTGGACCCCTGGTATTTCTCCTAGGACCTCAGCTGGCCCCGCCTCCCCTTGGTTGAGGGTCTTCTTAGGAGTTAGGCATTTCCCCTACTTGGGTAGAGTAAGACTGGGAACCTCTGCCTTGTTTTCCTCCTCTTCAAAGAGGGGTAACACTCTGGCCTCCTCTACAAGTATTCATGGGATCCAAGGAGCTTGGTTGGTGACATCAGCTGGGGCAAGCCTGGCACACCACGGGTGTTGGCTCAATCTGTTTAGTTTGGTCAGTGCTCTGCTATGGACTGAATCAGGATTTATTTCTGCCATTGTAAGAACTCAAGTGGACCGGAATCTGAAGTAATCTAATCCAAATCTCGTTTCTCTCCTATAAGCTACCAAACTGGTATTCTGGAAAGGCCTGGCATTAGCCACAGTCTGGCATCAAAATTGCTCTGTTCATTTTTTGATTATCAAGTCTTTTTTTTTTTTAATAGAAACTAGGCAGTGTAATGGGAGAATGTCACAAGTTCAGTGTTGTTGCTATCCCATCTGTTGGGGCCTAGGCTAGGGGTTGGCAGTCAGAGTGCTAATGGCCCCGACTGGCAGCAGAGAATATTTTGGCACCATCTTCTACCATAAACCATCCCTTTCAATCTTCCCTTTCCATCTAGTCCCTGTCTACTCAACTCCACCTCACATTACAAATAGGACTGCAGAGCCATCATACGTGCTCCCTTGCACACCTGAGGAAGTGTCTCTCCACGTCAGTATCCAGGCGTGGATGCATATATTAACATGTTTTTAATTTGCGGGATTGCAAAATTGCCCACTCAAAAGGCTTTACCATTTTATACCTTTACCCGCAGCATAAAATATTTTCTAAAAGTAAGAACCCAGCTCTACAACGTAGCATCTCATTCTCTGAGATGTTTACACCCTTCATGTTGCCCTGTTTATCTTTCTCCATCTCTAGGTGAAGGTTTCTAGCGGGATTAAGTCACATGGGCTAGATGCTGCCCTTATCTATCACTTCTGGTTACATTCACAACTAAGAATGTTTAGCCTCTCTTTCTGGAAAGAGGTGGTCTAACTTATATTATGGAAACAAATAAGGTTATGCTTCGTTGTTGTTCAGTTGCTTAGTTGTGTCCGACTCTTTGTGACCCCACGGACCGCTGCACACCAGGCTTCACTAACCTTCACCATCTCCCAGAGCTTGCTCAAACTCATGTCCATTGAGTCAGTCATGCCATCCAACCATCTCATCCTCTGTCGTCCCCTTCTCCTCCTTCCCTCAATCTTTCCCAGCATCAGAGTCTTTTTCAATGAGTTGGCTCTTTGCATCAGGTGGCCAAAGTATTGGAACAGTACCCAGTCCGAGTTTCTACCTCTGGCCTCTGAGGACATTTTAAAGAGAAACACCAAACTTATCTTGTTTCATATTGATTTGAGATATTGAAAGCCTAGCAATCATTCAAGCCTAATTATTGTTTTTCAAAAGAAAGGAAAATGTCTCCCATGCAAGTGACAGCGTGGTCTTCCATTCCCCTCCTTGGGGAAGGGCCTTCCTTTCCCTGGAAACTGCAGAGGAGAAAGTGTCTCCACTCTGACAGCACAGAGAAGCTCCAAGTGACACTGGCCACAGGGGAGGTGTGTGAGAGGGACATGTGCTGGCAGCAAGCCGGCCGGGACAGCGGAACGGGCTGCCTCCCCAGCCGAAATCCTCCTTGTGAATAGAGGTTATTGTGTGGCCAGGATTCCAGCAGGGCTCACCATCCCCAGTGGGTTGGGCTTGACTAACCTCATGACCAAGGATGCTGGAAAGTGTTTGGCGGAAGGCATTTGACAATATTTGCCTGTTTTCTGCTGGGGGCTGCCTCCAGATCATGTGACTCTGCTTATTTTCGGCAGCTTGGCTGCTGTGTTATTTGTTCTTAGAGCAGGGATGGTCTCTGGGGCCATGGAGAGGGGGCGGGCGACCAGGCTGGGGAAGGCAAGAGAAGCAGATGGCTCCTAACCCAATCCCAGAAACAAGCCAAGCATCCCGGCAGAGCTGGGCACTGTCAGGCCAGCAGCTACCACCTGGGTGGTGAGGCCAGGGTCCCTTCCTGAGCCTGCCCGTGAATACCCCTAGAGAAAGGGGACAACGTGAAGGATGTAGATACCTCAAAGATGAGATGTCCTGTCGTGGAGCAATGTTCTTTTTTTTTTTTCTTCTTTTTTTTAAAGCACTTTGAACTGAGGCTGTATATAAAATGGTAAGGCTGTTACAGTGGGCAATTTTGCAATCCTGTTAACATTTTCTGTGTGTCCAGCACTTCCACTGCCTGATACCCATGCAGAAGAAGCACTTCTGTTAGGTGTGTGAGGGGATGTATGAAGATGTTCCTTGGGGCTCTGCATGTAATGGTGAAGATGAGATCTGGACACAGATAAATGCATGTGGTCCAGTGGTTAAGACTGCCTTTCAGTGCAGCGGGTGTCTGATGCCTGGTCAGGGAACTAAGATCCCACATGCCCCAGGGCAACTAAGCCCGAGCTGCAACAGAAGAATCTGCAGGAAGAAACTGCCAGCCTCAACTAAGACCCCATGCAGCCAAATAAATAATTTTTTTTTAAAAAGAGGGAAATGGTGAAAGGAATTCTGCCTCGGTCTTACATGAAATACTGCTTAGTGATTAAAATGAGATTGTTCTTTGTGGACTAATCTGGCTATAGCTTGAGGATATGCAGAAGAAAAGCAAGCTGAGGAAGAAAGCAAGCTTTGCATCAAGACAATGTGACAGGTTGTGGAACTAACTATATTTTTGGAGTTATATATCTGCATTCTTTTATAAAGGAGAAAATACTAAATAAAAAACACAGTTCAGAAACTTCTATCAGTACATGTGTGTTAGTTGCTCAGTCACGTCAGACTGTTTGTGACTGCATGGACTGTAGCCCATCAGGGTCCTCTGCCCATGGGATTTCCCAGGCAAGAATACTGGAGTGGGTTGCCATACTCTCCTCCAGGGGATCTTCCTGATCCCAGGGATTGAACCTGGATCTCCTGCATGGAGGCAGATTCTTTACCATCTGAACCGCCAGGAAAGTCCATCCTATCAGTATCTATGCATGTAAATACATAGGTAAGGGACAGTAAACACACACTCACATATATACACACATGTGTATGCATGTATGCACAAACATACACACACACACACATTTCTCACTGCTACCAGCGTTGCTTTGGAGGACAAGGAAAGGAACTACATGAAGAAAGGACTTTAACCTTTTCTGTAATGTTTTTGTTTTTCAATAAGGAAATACATTTTGTGTAAAGAATTTAAAATTCAAATGTAAATGAGTATTTGTTGAATTTATTTGCATCCTGCCCTCTTCTAAAAACCTAACAAAATAAGAAAAAGGAGAAGAAAATTAGACAAAGGAAAGAGGTTGAAAAGTATAGAAACACCAGGTTTAGCTCTGGACTTCTTAGCAGCCAGAGCAGAAAGGGGACCTATTATAAATTATGCCATTTTCCCTTGTAAAATGGAGGGTGTCTTCAGTTCCTTCTGAGGGACAAAGTTTTATGCTGAAACTCTAATACAATGTACTCATGTGGAACTTGATGTAGGAGGTCACAGATCTTCCACCATGGTTTTGAGCATGACTGTCTCATCACTTCATGGCAAATAGGTGGGGAAACAATGCAAACAGTGACAGACTTTATTTTCTTGGGCTCCAAAATCACTGTAGAAGGAGACTGCAGCCATGAAATGAAAAAACACTTGCTCCTTGGAAGAAAAGCTATGACTAACCTAGACAGCATATTAAAAAGCAGAGACATCACTGTGCTGACAAATGTCCAAATAGTCAAAGCTATTGTTTTTCCAGTAGTCATGTACGGATGTGAGAGCTGGACCATAAAGAAGGTTGAGTGCTGAAGAATTGATGCTTTTGAACTGTGTTATTGGAGAAGACTCTTGAGAGTCCCTTAAATAGCAAGGAGATCAAAGCAGTCAATCCTAAAGGAATCAGTCCTGAATATTCATTGGCATGGCTGATGCTGAAGCTGAAACTCTAGTAGTTTGGTTATCTGATGTGAAGAGGCAACTCATTGTAAAAGACCCTGATGCTGGGAAAGATTGAAGGCAGGAGGCAAAGGGGATGACAGAGGATAAGATGGTTGTATGGCTTCACCGATTTTATGGACATGAGTCTGAGCAAGCTCTGGGAGATGGTGAAGGACAGGGAAGCCTGGCATGCTGCAGTCCAGGGGATCTCAAAGAGTTGGACACAACTTAGAGACAGAACAACAGCTGTCCCTAGGTTTAGAGAAATGTCCTTGCTTCTTCCCTGCTGTTTACAGTCTCCCTGCCTCCTAATCCCATCTCATCAGTGTCACTGTCTTCCTTACTGGCTAAGCTCCCATCACACAGACCACCTTCTGCAGCGCCCTGAAGAAGCTCCTACCCTGGAGAGAGTGAACAAGCTGTGGGGCAAATTGGTACACGCCCTGGGTTACCTTTCAGGACTGAGATGTCCTTCCCCACTGCTGAGAAATTGACCGCTGAGGCTGAAGCTTTCCTGGGGAGTCATCCTCAGCAGGACTAGAAGGGAACTGCCTCGCCCAAATTTAGCCCTGTTCCTGGGGGCTGCCTACCTGCTGTGATGAGGTGCAAGAATAAAGGCCCAGATCCATCGCCTCAGTTAGTCTCTGAAGGGCTTATCTCTGACAGGTCACCCCAGCTCAGAACTCCCTGTGGGATCACCAAAGCCACTGCCATAGCCCCCTTGCCGCCCGATAACCCTGCTTACACCCTTGTGGTACCACCCACCTAGTAAATTACCTGCACGGAGGTTTCTGCTCAGCGTCTGCCTCTGGGAGAGCCTGACCCACACCGTTCCCTCTACTGAGAACATTTCCCTGATTTTAACACTATCGTGGTGTTGTGAGGACTTCTTGTCACATAAACGTCCACGTAGATGTCACTGCTTCAAGGAAGCTTTCCCTCACTATTCAACCTAAAATAGCCTCTGAGATACTATTATCTCAGCCAATTCTAATTCTTCACTCTGTGCTTATCTTTATCTAATATATTCCTTGTTTATTTATTTATCATTAATAATTTTTTAAATTGTCATCCAAATTTTTCTTTCATCAGCCCCTATTCTTGGTCTGTCTTATCCACCACTGCATTCTCAGAGCCAGAATAGGGGCCAGCAAACAGTAGGTGCTAATATTTCTTAATTTAGTGAATGACTGAAATTCTATCTTAAAAATATAAAGGCAATTGGAGGAAAATTTGAGGTTTGAACAACCTGATGCCTCTTGATAATAATAAGACTAAATTTTACAAATTTTCAAACCTGATTTGGCTCTGAAAACAGATTTTTTTTTTCATAGAAACAAATCCACTGCTTGGCTTTGTGAATTGGAAGATTAAATTTCTTCTGGAATGACATATGGGACCTTTTATTTAGAAAAATAAATATTTTGTATAGACTTAGGTGCAGTGGGAGAACTGACTATGAGTATATCAGGAAGGAGAGAAGCCCTATTCCAGGATGTCCTTGTGGGACTCAGAAGGAAGATGTCTGGTGAGTGATCCACAGTTGCTAAGGTTTATCCAGAACCCACTCTTCTCCAGACACTGTTCAAGCCCTCTGTACATACTCTTTGTGACTACATTATGAGGAAAATACTACTGCTATTCCCATTTTACAGGTGAGTAGACTGAGGCACAGAAAGGTGAAGGACCTTGCCCAAGGTCACATGGAAAGGCACAGCTGGGAGTTAATTCCTAGCAGTCTTCCCAAGCGGTGCTAGTGGTAAAGAACCCCCTGCTAATGAAAGATACGTAAAAGATGAGGGTTTGATCCCTGGATTAGGAAGATCCCCCAGAGAAGGGCAGGGCAACGCACTACAGTATTCCTGCCTGGAGAATCCCATGGACAGAGGAGCCTGGTGGGCTGTAGTCCATGGAGCTGCAAAGAGTTGGACATGACTGAAGCAACTTAACACACATGCATGCAGTCTGATGTAAGAGATTACACTATCGACAGCCTCTCTGTTGCCAGGCAGATGTCAGAAGATCACAGAAAAACAGATGTGAACAAGGTGATTTTCTTCTAATCCCTTCCAAATTTTTCACTCTGAAATGTACAATGTGTTCAGATGATTAAACCAAGAGTATCTGCTGATTTCCAGCATTTCTAGAAACTCTCACTCCCAAAGTCTTTTATGTTGATCCTTCACTCAGTGTGCTGGCATTGTGGGAATCTGTGTGGCCATAATTTGGGCAGAAGGGTATAGGGAGAGATTTGAAGAGGGAAGTAGAGTAGAGTTTTAAATAAAGCAAAAAAGCAGCAAACGCAGTGACAAAAGGAATGTAGGGGCAAAGTGAAGGAAACAAGCCAAAAGACTGGAAATGGAGCTCTTGAAAACCACCTTTGCTATCCTTGAAGCAAAACAAGCTGACTATTGAGACTCTTGTTGGAGAAGATTGAGTTGCATTCCTGAATGCTTTCTCCCCACGTTGTTTTTCTCTCACCTGTGGGTGGATAAGTCAAAAGAATCTAATATGATTTGCTCATTAAAGCCCATCTGCTTCCTTTTCTGATCTGGTCTCTCCATCTTTCCTGATTTTTCTCTTCCTTTTTTTCTGAAGCAAAGGCTTTGCAGTTAAAGTGATCCAGCCAGGTTCCTGCCTCTGCCACTTCATGGCTGTGTGTATTTTTGGATAAACGATTTAACTGCGTAAGCTTTCTTTTCCTCATCTGTAAAATGGGCATAACAACACTAACTTGACAGAATTGTAAGATGAAATGAGACACTTGTACAAAGTGCCTAACAGGTAGCCTGGCACGCAGTAGATTCATCCCTTTCTCTCTCCTTCCCCTTAATTCCTCACTTCTTCAACTTTGTGGGCTGCACTGCTAGAAGCAGTAACAGCCCGAAACTGACAAAATCCTCTGAGGGGTGAGTGTCAGGTGTGCCTGTAGCCTTGGTGTTCAAAGCCACAACATAATTTGTAAGTCAGGCTCTTAGAGGGGAATTTACCTGTACATATCAAACACGAATGCAAACACCTAAACCACATCATTAGCTATTACATCAAGTCCAGGAATTCCAAACAGTAAAGGGTGAGCCACTCAAGTAGATGATTTGTATTCATGTTATTAATGTCAAAAAATAATTATAGTATGAAGTGTTGGTCGCTCAGTCATGTCCAGCTCTTTCATGACCCTATGGACTGTAGCCCACCAAGTTCCTCTGTCCATGGGATTTCCCAGGCAAGAATACTGGAGCCGGTTGCCATTTCCTCCTCCAGGGGATCTTTGCAACCCAGGGATCAAACCTGCATCTCCTGCGTTGCAGGTAGATTCTTTACTCTCTGAGTTATCAGGGAAGCCCCAATTGTAGAATAGTTGCAATTAATTATTAATTTATTGAGGTGTCATTGGTAAGGGAGAACAGACCTATACCTCTATAATTGGCTGCAACATTATTTATTAAAATAATAGATTCTATTCAAGTCAATAACATCCACGTGGAATCCAGTCCTTGTCAGTGTTTTGATGTGGGGAAAATAAGTCTACTCCCAAATAAAATAAATATGAAAATTTAAATCTCCAGGCTATATCTAAATTGAGTATTTTTTGAGCACCTGCAAATTAAATTGATTGCATATGGGCGATTGGGTGTCAAGTTACTATGACATTCCAACTAATATGCTGTGCTATTGGCAAGAAGACCAGTTATATGAACTTTGCATCAGGAGAAAATTTGTTCAGAATGGAACTTACCATTGCAGTGTAGCAGGAGTGGAGTGGGGCTTGGACGCTCTGTTATTTTCTTTTTCCTCATCTGTTAAAAGAAGAAGGAGCGAACTTCAGTAGGAAATCACCCGGGTGTTTCAGCTCTCTCAAGTTTCAAAAGACTACCTTGTCCTCAAATGTTGATGCTTTGAAAGCAGCGGCATTTTGGCTTTTTCAACATAAGAAATTTACCACACTTTAAGGAAAAAAAGGAGAAACTGACTTTTACAGAAAAATCTTACATCGATTTGTATTTTTATTTGACATAATACATTATAGTTTGAAGACCTATCTCCATCACTGAATAGTATGACTGCACTCCTCCAAATCCTAGAGACATGAATGTTGGTTAACTTAAATCTATCATGGTAATTTTATATCTTCTAACTCCCTGATGGATTAGGTGGGGCATGTGACATGGTGATCTGGACTATCAGATTAAGAAGAAGCCCTGTGGTGCTTTTGGGAAAGTTATTTTTTTCCTAACAAAAAGGAAAAAGGGCCTTGATTTCAAATTTCTGGTCTCCAAAACTGAGGTGGGCGGGGGGAGTCTGCTTTTGAAAGAAAGAGGGAGACAGAGAGAGAGGGAGGGAGAAAGAAAGGGAGGAATGGAGGAAGGATGAAAGGAAAGAAAAGAAATGAAAGGAGAAAAGAGGGAGAAAGGGGAGGGGGGAAGGTAAAGAAACAGAAGAGATACCCTGCTCTGACCTACTTTTGAACAAGGCTGTGAGTGGACATGATAACTGGAGTGAGGTAGCAAACTTTCAACTTGGAAAAAAGCAGTCTGAGGACAAATTCAACGCCAAGGAAGTCAGAGAGGAAAAAGGAAAAAACCTGGGGATTCTGAAAATCATGCTGTGCCCCTCATTAACTAACCCTAAACATCCCTGCATCTTTGTTTGGTGAGATAATACAATTTTCTGAGTTAATAAAACCTCTTTTCATTGGTTATTCACTTCCTTGCCTCCAAAACCATCCAAACTGTACAACACTATTATTTCTACACATATCCACATTCATCTCTCTAATTTGAGTATCTTGCTTAACAAGATCCCACTTAAGAAGGCAAGGATACCTGATTTCAAACTAAATTACAAAGTTATAGTGATCAAAACAGTAGAACACTGGCATAAAAACAGACACAGAGAAATGGAACAGAACAGAGGGCCCAGAAATAAACTCACATGCACACTCAATAACTTGTGACAAAGGAGCCAAGAATACACAATGGCAAAAGGACAATCTCTTCAATAAATGGTATTGGGAAAACTGGATAGCAATATGCAAAAGAACTAAACTGGAGCACTATCTTACACCACATAAAAAAATTAACTCAGAATCAATGAAAGACTTGAATGTAAAAAGTAAAACTGTAAATGTCCTAGAAGAAAACACTGGCAATAAGCACATTGACATAGGACTTGGCAATGGTTTTTTCGGACTTGATACCAAAGGAAAGGCAACAAAAGCAAAAATAGACAAGTGAGAACACATCAAACTAAAAATCTTCTGCACAGCAAATAGAAACAGCAACAACAAAAAAGGCAGCCTACCGAATGCAAGAAAATATTTGCAAATCATATGTCTGACAAGGAGTTAATGTTCAGAATATATAAAGAATTCAACAACCCCTAAACAATCTAATTCAAAAATGGGCAGAAGATCTGAATAGGCATTTTTTCCAAGAGATATATACATTGTCAATCAGTTCAATTCAGTTCAGTTCAGTCGCTCAGTGGTCTCTGACTCTTTGCGACACCATGAATTGCAACACGCCAGGCCTCCCTGTCCATCACCAACTCCCGGAGTTCACTCAGACTCACGTCCATCGAGTCAGTGATGCCATCCAGCCATCTCATCCTTGGTTGTCCCCTTCTCCTCCTGCCCTCAATCCCTCCCAGCATCAGAGTCTTTTCCGATGAGTCAAGTCTTCACATGAGGTGGCCAAAGTACTGGAGTTTCAGCTTTAGCATCAGTCCTTCCAAAGAATACCCAGGACTGATCTCCTTCAGAATGGACTGGTTGAATCTCTTTGCAGTCCAAGGGACTCTCAAGAGTCTTCTCCAGCACCACAGTTCAAAAGCATCAATTCTTCGGCACTCAGCCTTCTTCACAGTCCAACTCTCACATCCATACATGACTATTGGAAAAATCATAGCCTTGACTAGACGGACCTTAGTCGGCAAAGTAATGTCTCTGCTTTTCAGTATGCTATCTAGGTTGCTTATAACTTTTCTTCCAAGGAGTAAACGTCTTTTACTTTCATGGCTGCAGTCACCATCTGCAGTGATTTTGGAGCCCAGAAAAATAAAAGTCTGACACTGTTTCCACTGTTTTTCCGTCTATTTCCCATGAAGTGATGGGACCGGATGCCATGATCTTTGTTTTCTGAATGTTGAGCTTTAAGCCAACTTTTTCACTCTCCTCTTTCACTTTCATCAAGAGGCTTTTTAGTTCCTCTTCACTTTCTGCCATAAGGGTGGTGTCATCTGCATATCTGAGGTTATTGATAGTTCTCCTAGCAATCTTGATTCCAGCTTGTGCTTCTTCCAGCCCAGCGTTTCTCATGATGTATTCTGCACATTGACAATAGGTACTTGAAAAGATGCTCAACATCATTAATCATCGGGGAAATGAAAATTAAAACCACAGTGAGTGATCACCTCACATTTTTTAGGATGACTGTTATCAAAAAGACAAGAAATAACAAGTACTGGTGAGGATGTGGGGAAAAGAGAATCCTCAAGCACTATAGGACTGTAAATTGGTGCAGCCACTATCAAAAACGGTATGCAGGTGCATCAAACAGTTCAAAATATAATTACCAGATAATCTAGCAATTCTGGGTATTTATTTGAAGAAAATGAAAACACTAGTAAGAAGAGATATCTGCATCCCACGTATATTGCAGCACTATTTACAATAGCTAAGATATGGAAACAACCAAAGTGTCCACTCACAGATGAACGGATAAAGAAAATCGTTTATACATATATATATATATATGAATATTATTCAGCCATAAAAAGAATGAAATCTTGCAATTTGCAACAATAATGATGGACCTTGAGGGCATTACACTAAGTGAAATAAGTCAGAGAAAGACAAATATCATATGCTTTCACTTACATGTGGAACAACAAAAAACTTGTAAATAAAGAGAACAGATACAGACTGGTGGTTGCCATGGGTTGTGGTAGGGGATGGGTGAAATTGGTGAGAGGAGTCAAGCGGTATATACTTTCAGTTATAAAATAAATAAGTTGTGGGCATGTCATGTACACATGGTGACTATAATTAACAGTGCTCTCTGGACATTGCTAAGAAAGTAAATCTTAAAAGTTCTCATCACAAGAAAAATAAATTCTTCAACTATGTATGATGATGGATGTTAACTGGATTACTGGAGTCATCATTTTGTAATATATACAAGTATCAAATTATTATATTATACACCTGGAACTTTATATACTGTTTCGTATGTCAATCACATCTCAACTTAAAAAGAAGAAAGCAGGATGGTATCTTAGTCATCTTTGTGTTTCCTCCAGCCAGTGCCTCCCATTGGCACTTAATTAAATAGTCGAGTTTGCCTTCCACAAATGTCTTCAACAATCTTAAAAAAATAGCACAAAAAGGAACATGAACATACGAGCCTCATAAGAATGTAGGTAAATAGACGTAAAGAACAATACTCAACCTCAACTGTTCACAAAGAAATAAAAAGAAAACAATGAGGCACAGCTTTATATCTCTGAGGACAACAAAAATTTTAAAAATAATAATCCCCAATGCTAGGGTGCAAACGGTCAAATTGACAGTGTCACATTTCTCTGAAGGTAGTGGTAACTGGGTACAGCAGTTTGGTAAGTAATTTTGCACTGATATTGACAGCTATCTAAAATATTCAGTCACTTGGCCCCACAACTCAACTTCTAAGAATTACACTAAGTAAATTGAAAGGAAGGCTATGTTAAAAAACAACAGCAACTGCATTTTTTAAATAAGGAAAAATATATAAACATCCTAACTATATCTCTGTCCAGCTTGTGCTGGCTCATGATTTACATTTTTGCTTCCCCTAGAATTGGCAGGACTTTNCTTCCAGCCCAGCGTTTCTCATGATGTATTCTGCACATTGACAATAGGTACTTGAAAAGATGCTCAACATCATTAATCATCGGGGAAATGAAAATTAAAACCACAGTGAGTGATCACCTCACATTTTTTAGGATGACTGTTATCAAAAAGACAAGAAATAACAAGTACTGGTGAGGATGTGGGGAAAAGAGAATCCTCAAGCACTATAGGACTGTAAATTGGTGCAGCCACTATCAAAAACGGTATGCAGGTGCATCAAACAGTTCAAAATATAATTACCAGATAATCTAGCAATTCTGGGTATTTATTTGAAGAAAATGAAAACACTAGTAAGAAGAGATATCTGCATCCCACGTATATTGCAGCACTATTTACAATAGCTAAGATATGGAAACAACCAAAGTGTCCACTCACAGATGAACGGATAAAGAAAATCGTTTATACATATATATATATATATGAATATTATTCAGCCATAAAAAGAATGAAATCTTGCAATTTGCAACAATAATGATGGACCTTGAGGGCATTACACTAAGTGAAATAAGTCAGAGAAAGACAAATATCATATGCTTTCACTTACATGTGGAACAACAAAAAACTTGTAAATAAAGAGAACAGATACAGACTGGTGGTTGCCATGGGTTGTGGTAGGGGATGGGTGAAATTGGTGAGAGGAGTCAAGCGGTATATACTTTCAGTTATAAAATAAATAAGTTGTGGGCATGTCATGTACACATGGTGACTATAATTAACAGTGCTCTCTGGACATTGCTAAGAAAGTAAATCTTAAAAGTTCTCATCACAAGAAAAATAAATTCTTCAACTATGTATGATGATGGATGTTAACTGGATTACTGGAGTCATCATTTTGTAATATATACAAGTATCAAATTATTATATTATACACCTGGAACTTTATATACTGTTTCGTATGTCAATCACATCTCAACTTAAAAAGAAGAAAGCAGGATGGTATCTTAGTCATCTTTGTGTTTCCTCCAGCCAGTGCCTCCCATTGGCACTTAATTAAATAGTCGAGTTTGCCTTCCACAAATGTCTTCAACAATCTTAAAAAAATAGCACAAAAAGGAACATGAACATACGAGCCTCATAAGAATGTAGGTAAATAGACGTAAAGAACAATACTCAACCTCAACTGTTCACAAAGAAATAAAAAGAAAACAATGAGGCACAGCTTTATATCTCTGAGGACAACAAAAATTTTAAAAATAATAATCCCCAATGCTAGGGTGCAAACGGTCAAATTGACAGTGTCACATTTCTCTGAAGGTAGTGGTAACTGGGTACAGCAGTTTGGTAAGTAATTTTGCACTGATATTGACAGCTATCTAAAATATTCAGTCACTTGGCCCCACAACTCAACTTCTAAGAATTACACTAAGTAAATTGAAAGGAAGGCTATGTTAAAAAACAACAGCAACTGCATTTTTTAAATAAGGAAAAATATATAAACATCCTAACTATATCTCTGTCCAGCTTGTGCTGGCTCATGATTTACATTTTTGCTTCCCCTAGAATTGGCAGGACTTTTTTCTCTGAAAGTGAAATTTACTCAGTTGTGTCTGACTCCTTGCGACCCCATGGATTGTATAGTCCATGGAATTCTCCAGGCCAGAATACTGGAGTGGGTAGCCTTTCCCTTCTCCAGGGGATCTTCCCAACCCAGGGATTGAACCCAGGTCTCCCACATTGCAGGCAGATTCTTTACCAGCTGAGCCACCAGGGAAGCCCAAGAACACTGGAGTGGGTAGCTTTCTTTCTCTGCTTTTTAAAATTTCAGCATATCAGTCAATGTGGGTCATAAAAGATCTATATTCTAAAATCAATTCAAAACCTTATTGGCCATGATTGAGAAAAGCCCTCAACCTCTGGGCTTTATTTTTTCTTCACTTGTAAACCTAGTCATTTTAAAGGGCTATTGAAGGGATCCTATTAATTAATTCAACAAAAATTCATTATATATCTAATGTATGCCAACTAGACACTGAGGTTAAAGTAATCAAGCTCTTGTCCTAGAGTCTGGTTGGGGAAGGAGACAAACAAACAGTAGCAAGAGAAATCAGGTTCAATAAGAAGTAATAAATGCTGTGATATGGGTAGGCAGAGAGGATACCGCCAACCCAGACGGCATGAAAAAGCAGGGCCAATCAAGAGAGATTTCCTAGGAGAAACCACAAGTAAGCTGAACCCTGGACTGGGCCAGAGATGGGAACCAGATGTCAAGGAAGGTGAGATAAAGCCAAGGGTCGGGTGGAGAAGGTGAGGGGATAAGACCACAGGGACTTGAAAAATTAGGCCACCTTCTGAGAAGCAAGGTGGCTGAAGGTCCTGGTCAAGAGGTGAAGGGGTACAAGGGTGCTGGAGAAGCGCTATGACATCTGGTAGTCCCCTTCAAGCTTTAAGACAATCTCTGGTCTCTAAACTGACGGTAATAATAATAATGCCTATCTTGAAAGATACTAGGGAAGATTGAGTGAAAGGAACTCAGGGACTTCCCTGGCGGTCCAGTGGTTAAGAATCGCCTTGCAATGAGGGGGATGCTGGTTTGATCTGTGGTCTGGGAACTGAGATTCCCACGTGCCTTGGGACAACAGCCCATGCACCACAACTGCTGAATCCATGAACCCATGTTCTGCCATAAGAGAAGCCACCAAAATGAGGATCCACAACCAGAGAGTAGAACTTAAAGCTAAGAGCTGGAAAACGTCAGTGCAGGAGCTGCATGGCAAAGGCTGCCCTGGAGTGCTCTGGCTCCGAGCTCTTGGAGCGTCTCTGTTCAGCTGAAATCTACTGCAGGAAGCAGGCAAGGGAGGCTGCCTCTTTGCTCGGGAAAATTTACGAGGGGCAAACACAACCGCACTAATAGGGACCCTGCACAGCAAACACACAGCAGGGGACAGCACAGCTCCAAAGAGGAAGCGGCATTTGAGCTGACCTTAAAGAGATGATCAGAATTTAAAACACAGCTTTGTTTACTGTTTGCAAAAATAATACATGTTTTTTTTAAAATTTGGAAAATAACATGGAAAATGGAAATCTCTGGAAAAGTGCCTCTCAATAGGACACACTATTGTCAACTCTTCATCCTATCTACCGCCAGTCTGTTTTTGGTGTTCTCTTTCACACCCAAGTGCACACACACACAACACACCTAACTTAAGGTAAGTGAGGGCCACATAGCACATCCTGGCTTGTACACTGTCTCTCTCAGTCACCCTTACAGGGACAGGTCAGATTTTGAGAGGGGGATGCTGAGGGAGGGGGTGCTCTGGGTGGGGGGAGGGCAAGCAGAATGCGGAAAGGCATCGGGAAGGGGAAGGGCAAGTGGCCCATTGTCTGGAGCCAGAAAATTTCCCTGTACCGGGATTGTACCTAGTGCTTCTCGTTCAGGGGACGCATGTATGCTCAGCTGCACAGTCTTGCCTGACTCTTTGCAACTCCATGGATTGTAGCCCACCAGGCTTCTCTGTCCATGGAATTTTCCAGGCAAGAATACTGGAGTGGGTTGCCATTTTCTATTCCAGAGGATCTTCCTGAAACACGGGTCAAACCCTCATCTCCTGTGTCTCGTGCGGTAGCAGGTGGATTCTTTACCACTGAGCCACCTGGGAAGCCCATTCAGGGGTTACCTATCTCTACTGTATCAGGTTTCTTCCCCCAACTAAACTTTGTTAAGGCCTCATTTCCAACACCAACCACTGGTAAGAGAATTGGCTTTGAGGGAGACACGGGTTTGAGTTCCAACTTTGTCCTCAACTCTGTGAGAGCCTAAGCAGTCGCTTGACTCGTCCAAGTTGGAGGGCCCTCCCCTAAAACTTGAAAATCATAACTGATGTCACAAAGATTGTTTGAGGATTAAATATCACAAACTATGATTTAAAAAAATACTAGAAATATTTAAAAAAAGGACCATAAAAATACTGATAGCATTCACCAGCTAAGTACTTAAACCAGGCACTATACCCCACTTTTCATTTGCTGTCTTATTTTAGTCCTCCCAACAGTGTTAAGGAGTTGTTTCATATTCTTTTATAAGTAAGGAAACTGAGCTGAAATAAGTAAGGAAACATGAGGCTGAAACACTTTGGCCACCTGACGCGAAGGAATGGCTTATTTGAAAAGACCCTGATGCTAGGAAAGATTGAAGGCAGGAAGAGAAGGGACAACAGAGAATGAGATGGTTGGATGGCATCACCGACTCGATGGACATGAGTTTGAGTAAACTCTGGGAGTTGGTGATGGACAGGGAGCCCTGGCATGCTGCAGTCCATGGGGTCGCAGAGTCCGACACGACTGAGCGGCTGAACTTGTAGGAAGCCATGTACCCCATGGGTGGAGACTGGACTCCCTCAGCGATGGGCATGAGGTGGCTACTGAAAGCATTTAGACAAGAACTAGACTACCTGGAGCCAACAGGGACCCTTGGCTCAATCATCAAACAGAGGCCTCCAACCTCTGCAGGCACTTTCCCTCCAGACCCCTGGGGACTTCATTTCCAGCATCTTTTCCTCCAAGACTGTGTATGTCACACTCAGGCATTGCCCTCTTATCTGATGGCTCTCAATCCTAATTCCCCAGAAGTGCTGGAAAATGCACTCATTCATCAAATATTTATTGAGTATGTTCTAGCCCCATGCCAGGGGCTAAAGGGAGAGAAAAAACAGACATGGTCTCTACTATCTTGAGCTCAAACTGTCAGCCAATAAAATGTAAGTCTTGGGCAAGAGCTGAGAAGGCAGACTCAAGAAGCTATCGCAGCACCGAGTAGGGGTATAAGCCTAGGCTTGGGATCTGAAGGAGCAGCAGGAGCCAGCTGGACAAAGAGGACAGGAGAGCATGTTTTAGAAAAGTGAACATAGCCATGGGTGATAGAGACTTTTGGAATCAGCCTTGCCAAGTACCTCTTCATTTTAACAGGCAGAAATGCTTAAGGCAGACTTCCAGCCCAACAAGGTTCCTGGAGCCATTCACGGCCCACACAGCATCCACCCTCCAGGCCCACATCACTTGTCCTACCAAAGCCGAAGAGCAACATCGGCTTAAAATTCCTCCCACTGAGAGGCTGCCCAGTGCCTGGTCTTCTCTCTGCCCCTCCATGCTGCTCCCACTTTGCAGTTTTAATTCTTAATATCCCCATCCAAGGAATCCTGGTCCATTTCCCAATGGTAAGCATCTCTGCTCCTCTTTCTGGATCTATGTCCTAATATTAACTTGGCAGTCAAATTCCCAGGCTCAGATCCTGGCTCTGTCACTTGCTGGCTGTGTGACCTCAAACAAACGTTTGGTGCCTTAATTTCCTTATTTGTAAAATAGGGGTAATAACATAGCACCCTGGCTGGTCCCTAGTAAAGCCATGTCCCTATGTCCCTTGCCATAGGGTGCGATCACTACATGCTAGCCAGTGCATCTGCCTAAGGGGTTTGTAAGCTCTGCGGGCACAGACCACAATCACCATGGTATTTCCAATACCATGGAAGGTATTTGTGGAATAAATAAATGGCTAAGATAATACCACAATCAAGAGCTGAGTCTACCCATCTGATTGCAGTAAGCATATAAAATAACAGTACTGCTTCCCTGGTGGCCCAGATGGTAAAGATTCTGTGTGCAACATGGGAGACATGGGTTCGATCCTTGGGTCGTGAAGATCTCCTGGAGAAGCAACTGGCTATCCAATATTCTTTACTGGAGAATTCCGTGGGGAGGGGAGCTGGCAGGCTACAATCCATGGAGTCACAGAGCTGGACACAACTGAGAAAATAACACTTTCACTTTCATCAGGGAATGTTCACTGGGGTCTTATAACATGCCAGGTACTGGGCAAAGCTCTTCACATTACTGCATTTAATCTTTATAGCTTCCTGAAACAGTGAATAATTTAATGAATGTGAAACATCAAATACTTGATACATTCTTAGTGCTTAGTTAATGTTAGGTTTAATTATGACTATTATCCCCTTTTACAGAGGAAGAAACTAAGGCTCAGAGAGGTGAAGTGATTTGCCTTAAGTCATACAGTTTAGCAGTGGAGCCAGGAGAGGGACCCAGGCTAAAGGACACCCCAGCCTCCCTGAACCCCAATACTTATGAGCCTCATTCTCCCTTCAAACCTATAGAACTGAACTAAAGACTTTTAGGGAACATATTACCTACCTAATCACTTGTCTTCTGCCTCTATGCTGGCTGAATTCACAATATTTGGGAACTCTATTTTAGAATATTTCTTGCCTAGAGCTGGTGTGGCAGCGTTTAATATGGATGGAGAACGTTTCTAAATTAATTACTTCTTTTCAAATCCCAGGAAAGGTTCAAATTTATGTAAGCCTCAAGTTTCACTTCAAAGTTCTAATTCTATTTCCTTTCATTATACTAATCAGGCTGCACCTGGCCAGACCTCACCTGTTGGGAACAAATGGGGCTGCCAAACACTTCGTTCCCCCTTATCTGCTTCCCTTCCAGCCCCTGCAAAGAGCACCAGCTGATGATCAGGGGGCCTGGACCAGACCTTTGGCAATGGGCATCAGACCCTGGCAGCAAAGCCTTCTCCCCGTGGGAATGGGGCTAAGTCCCAAACAAGACTGTGATGTTGGCAGCACGGCTCAGAGGGGGCCCCACACCTGCTTCCTTTCACCTCCTCTGGGTAAATTCCTTCATAATCTTGGAGCAGGAAAGAGCCTTTCTAATGTTGGTAGAAAGCCCAAAGTCATATGAGGAAATTTTGAGAAATTTTACCACATGAGAAAAATCTAAAGTCTCTAAGTGGGGAAAAAACCCCATACCGTAAGTGCTCTCTTGGGAAACTTGCAATCATACCACAGACAACAGTCTCATCTCCCTCCTCTTTTATTAGAAAGAGCTCCACTAAAACCAAAAGGGGGACTTCCCTGGTGGCTCAGTGTTGAAGAATCTGCCTGCCGATGCAGGAGACACAGGTTCAATCCTTGACGGACGGAACAGCTAACCCCGTGGGCCACAATTCTCCAGCCTGTCCTGTAGAGCCTGGGAGCTGCAGCTAATGAGGTCTGCGAGTTCTAGAGCCTGTGCTTTGCAACAAGAGAAGCCACCACAGTGAGAAGGCTGAACACTTGCAACTAGAGAGTGGCCCCTGCTCACCACAGCTAGAGGAAAAGCCCATGCAGTAACAAAGACCCAGCACAGCCAAAATCAAGTAAATAAATATTAAAAAAACAAAAAGACCAAGATACATGAGTGGTGGAAAATGCAAATGTTCCTGAAATGTGAAAAGATAATCGATTTCAACGAAAATGAACAGTTCACTAAAATGCCATTTCTCACTTATCAGATTGGCAAAAATCCAAACCACAGTCACAAAACTCTGCTGTGAAGCTGTGGGGAACAGATGACTCCTCTCTTGCAGAGAGAATGCAAAATGATGACCTCCCCCAATGTGGAAAGACATTTAACAGAATCACTGAAATCCTACATGTCCTTTATCCAGCAGTCCCACATCTGTGAACAGATACTGCCACTACTCTTGGACACATGGGAAATGACCAGACACAAGGTTACTCACTGCAACTTGGCTATAACAGCAAAAGTGTTGGTAACAGCCTCATGCTCATGTAAATGACATCACAGTGGAATACTACATAGCTGTGAAAAAGAAGACTAAAAACAAGAAAAGAATGAGGATGCTCTCTCTATTCTTATACTCTAGGATTTATTTTAAAAAGCTAGTCACAGCAAAGTGTATATAAGGTGCTATTTTTTGTGTGTAAGAAAGTGGCAATAAAAGAGAAAATGGCAAAAAAGAACATATATATGAGTGTTTGCATAAAGAAATCAAATGCTGGAAGAATATACAGTAAACATCGGAAATGCTTGAAGAATGCATAAACAAATATGCTTCCCATTAGGAAGCTTAGAAGGGAAGACCAGGGAGAGACCTAAAGATCCTGTTGGGGGGCGGAATATCAGAAGGAAGAACCTCTTCAAGTGGTTGAAATGGTCCTGGAGTGCCAAAAGCTGAGAGTAAATTACAGATATGGATCGAAATCTAGCATGGCTGTACAGTATTTTGCTTTGCTAAAAACCGTTACTTAATAAGCATTCACCCCACTCCAGTACTCTTGCCTAGAAAATCCCATGGATGGAGGAGCCTGGTGGGCTGCAGTCCATGGGGTCGCTAAAAGTCAGACACGACTGAGAGACTTCACTTTCACTTTTCACTTTCATGCATTGGAGAAGGCAATGGCAACCAACCCACTCCAGTGTTCTTGCCTGGAGAATCCCAGGGACGGGGGAGCCTGGTGGGCTGCCGTCTATGGGGCCGCACAGAGTCGGACACGACTGAAGTGACTTAGCAGCAATAGCAGCAATAAGCACTCAGTAAGCACCTATGATGCCCCAGGCCTTCTATATTAAGTGAGGCCCAGTCCATCAGACATGCTCCTTTCCCCTCAGGGACTGACAGCTGTGGAGGGAGTAAGTGGAAGTGCAGAAGGGGTTGGCAGTGGGCTTCATGAGCAAAGGAGGAACTACCTAATTCTCCACAAGGAGAGAACAGATAGACACTCGGGGCAGAAACGGCAATCTGTAGGGACACTTGCCTGGCAGCCCAGTGGTTAAGACTCCGAGTTTCCAATGCAAGTTTCGATCCCTGGTTGGGGAACTAAGATTCCACACGTTGTGTGGCATGTTCAAGAAAATATTAACAAAAAAACCCCAAAAAACAGGGCAGCCCATGATGGGTATAGAGACTGAGGAAGGGCAAGAGTTGGAGGTTGTCTTAAATCATAACCTAAGCACTGGGCCTCCTAAGCCCGCCTGCAGGGCTGCACCTAGGTGCCCAGCCGGGACTAACATTGCAGAGTTCATCCCACATGGGCAATCCAGTTTTTGAAAGCCATCCTAGATGGACTCTCTGTGGCACGCCTCCCACCCCAGACCTCTGGCTCTAAGCCCCTGTCCTTGCTCTAGGTGCTGTCCCAGAGCCTTTCTGCTGTTGGCAGGGCTGGGGGCTTTTGCCTACAACTCCATGGGAATGTGGACCAGTTTAACCACATTTCTCTGGAACCCTCTCTTATGGAGTTAGAAAATACCAAACTGGATGATAACCGGACATGCCGAGTAGGGGGAGAGAAAAGTAAATTACACCTCTCTAGCCCTGGAATTCTATGGGACTTTAATGTTAATGATGAGTCGAATTAAGTGGTGACCGACTGTGACCCCAGTTCTATGCCACCGTGCTGTTGAATTCCAACTCTTCCTGTCCCTGTGCTATAAATATTCCCCTTCACCACCGGTCTGTCAGTAATGCCAGGATAATGAGCTAGTGAAGGGATAGAAAGGGTAAGGGAAGCGGATGTTGCACGGGGCAGGTGGGAGGGAGCTGCAGAAGGGTCTGACAGTTGTTAGGAGTTGTCAAAGAGCAGAGGAAACAGGACTTTGTATGGACTGTCACTCACACACACACACACACACACACACACACTTTCACACACGCACACTCACACACTCACACACACACAGTCTGATAACTCGGAGATACAGGGAAAACTCTAGATATCTGCCCAGGATCTAAGATAGAGGCTGAAGTCATTTGATTTAGCTATTAAGGAAATGGTGACCTGAAGCCTAGAAGACTTGGGCCCATCAGGGTTACAGGACTGTGCAGTCATTTGTTGTTTCCCACGGAGGGAAACAGGAATCCCAAGGAATCCCACTGGGTTCCTGCCCTTCGGACCCATCCCATCACCCCAGTCTGTCCAGGTCCCTCCGTCCCACTGATATCACCCTGGGCTTCAGCCTTGTCCCCTTACCCGGACCAAGTGGGAGCTTCTGAAGTGTCCTCCTGGCTCCAGTTCACCTGCAGAGAACCAAACTCGCCTTCTGAAAACTGGCATCTGCCACTCCTCCACTCAGCCCCTACAGTGGCACCACAACTATGCAGTTCCAAACCCCTCGTCAGAATCCAAGTCCCTCACCAACTTGGTCCAGACTCTGCTCCCCAGTCCTGGTTCCCATGACCCTTCCATCTCTCTGCTCAAGACAGTGTGGAAAACTCTTCAAGTTCAAAACCTGCCTTGTGGTTTTTGCCTCCCAGTCCTTTACTTAAAGGAACCATATGGATCCTAGGAGACCCACTGCAAACGCCGCCTCCTTCAAGAAGCCTTCCCTAATCAGTTTCCAACCGTGTGACTGATCCCAAACTTTAGCATGCATTCTAATCACCTGGGGGTTTGTTAAAATGCAGAGTGTGCCTCAGTCAGTCTGGAGTGGGCCTGAGATTCTGCATTTCTAACAAGCTTCCAGTGAGGTCATACTGGAATCCAGGAACATACCTGGTATGACAACGTAGAACACAATTCAAGTGGAATTTGAATACAACCTTGCCTTACTAATATGCAAACATGCGCCTTAGCTTCCCTTCTGGAATGAAAATTCTTTGAGAGCAGGGACCTACAGAAGAGATAGTTTTTTTTTTGTTTGTTTGTTTGTTTTTTTAAGAGGTAAGAAATGTTTTAAATATTTATTTATTTATTTGGCTGTGCCAGATCTTAGTTTCAGCAGGCAGGATCTAGTTCCTGGACCAGGGATTGAACCTGGGGTAGAACATCACAGTCAAACTGCTGTAAACTAAAGACAAAGAAAAATACCTTTTCGTCTGAGACAAAAAGACACACTTCATTCAAACGAGTAAAAGTAAGTCTAATGACTAACTTTTAGAAACCAGAGAACCATGCAGTGAAACCTTTAAAGGGTTGAAGGGGAAATAAAAATCTTACCAAACTAGAATTCTATAGTCAGCAAAAATATCTTTCAAAACTAAAGGTAAAATAACAATGGTTTTCATGATCTACGTTACTCTATACAGCCCTACCAAAAAATAGTAAAGGAATTTCTTTGGGTTAAAGAAGTAATGATCCCTGAGCTTCCCTAGTGTCCAGTGGTTAAGACTCTGTGCTCTCAATGCAGAGGTCATGGGTTCGATCCCTGGTCAGGGGACTAGGATCCTGAAAAGATTCCACATGCCGCACATTGCAGTCTAAATAAATAAATAAATAAATTTATGAAGGAAATGAAACAAGTTATCCAAGATGGAAACAAGGACTTGCTGGCAAGGATGAGGAAAGGGTCAGTGTGCGAATAAATATCAATAAAGATTGACTAACATGTAAGACAATGATAAAAACGTCTTACAGGGCATATAACATAGGTAGATGTAAAATACACTGAAGCAATGGCACAGATGATGGAAAAGTGTTAGATTAGGCCAGGCTGGGAGAGTGTTCATGCCCTGTATTTGAAGTGGGGGAAGGATTCATGCGAGGGAGACATGAAAGGAAGGGTGCAGAATGTAATCCCTGAGTGAAACACTCTAAAAGAACATCTAATTGGAGAGTTAGCAGAGAAAAACACTTTAAAATATGTAACTGTGTTAATCCCTCCCCCCAAAAAAGGAACAAGGGAGAAATAAAGAAAGTCAGATGGGAGAAATAAAAACTAGATACCAAGTTTGCTGATTTAAGCTCAACAGTGTAAATAACTATATTACATTTAAATGATCTGAATATTCCAGTTAAAGATAATCTGACTGGTTTTTTAAAACTATATAAAAAATCCTAATATTGAATTCAGAAAGGTTGAAAATAAAAAAGACAAAGATATACCACAACAATTCCAATTTAAAAAAAAAAAAGAAAGCTGGTATAGTGATAGCAACATCAGATGAAATAGACTTGAAGGCAATAAGTATTACTAGACGTAAGGAGACTAAGGAGATGCTGCTGTTTAGTTGCTAAGTCACGTGTGACTCTTTTTCCACCCCATGGACTGTAGCCCACCAGGCTCCTCTGTCCATGGGAGTCTCCAGGCAAGAATATTGGAGTGGATCGCAGTTTCCTTCTCCAGGGAATTTTTCTGACCAGGAATTGAACCCAAGTCTCCTGTGTCTCCTGCATTGGCAGGAGGATTCTTTACCATTGAGCCACCTGGGAAACCCAATACAAGGAGGGACATTGTTTCAACAAGAGGATTCAACAATCCTAAATTTCTAAGAAATGAATACTTTAAAACACGTAAAGCAGGAATTAACAAAACTGAAAAGATAGGTAATCACACTGTAATACCTCTCTCAGTACCTTAGAGACAACATCAAAATCCATAGGGATATGGAATATCTGAAAAACACGATTAACCAGCCTGATCTAATTGATACCTGTAGGATATTCCATCCAAATATGGCAGAATACTCATTCCTTACAAGCATACGTGAGCATTTGCCAAATCGAACATATGTTTGGACAAAAATCAAGTCTTACTAATTTTAAACATTGAAGTCATACAGAATATGTTCTGTGACCATGGTGGAATTATAACAGCAATCATATAAAGTTGCCTACTAGAAAGGCAACTAGGAAATCCCCAAGTTCTTAGAAATTAAGCAATAGATTTCTAAATGAATCATGGGTAAAAGAACAAATCACAATAGGAATTAAAAAATAAGTTTGACTGTATAACAATGCACATATGACCAGAGAAATTATGTGGTGCAGTTGAGTAGCACTTAGAGGGGTTGTCATAGCCATAAATGAATGCCTTAGGGAAAACTGAAAATCAGTGATCTAAGTGTCTGTCTCACAATAGAAAAAGGCAAAAAATTAAACTCAAAGGAAGCGCAAGGGAGGAAAACCTAGAGATAAGAGCGGAAGTACATGAAATTTTAAAAAGATGTAAACTGAGAAAAGAAAAACTGAAAAGTTACCAAAAATTAACTCAAAATGAATCAAAAACCTATACTTAAGAGCTAAAACTATAAAACTTTCAGAAGAAAACAAAAGAAAACCTTCATGACATTGGATTTGGCAGTGATTTCTTGAATATGGAAACCAAAGCACAGGTAAAAGAAAAAAATAGATGTCCGAGTGGGAGGGGACATGGGTAAACCTATGGCTGATTCATATTGATGTTTGATAGAAACCAATGCAATACTATAAAGCAATTATCCTTCAATTAAAAATAAATAACTGTAAGAAAAAGAAAAAATAGATAAATTAGACTATATTAAAATTGAAAACTGTGCGTCAAAAAGCACAATCAACAGAGTAAAATGCAACCCACAGAACAGGAGAAAAGTATTTGCAACACGTTTATCTGATAGGGGGTTAATATATAAAATATGTAAAGAACTAGCAGCTGGGAGACTTAAATAGACATTTCTACAAAGAATAAAATAAATAATCAATAATCACATGAAAGAAATGTTCACTGTCACTCATCATTAGGGAAGTTCCTACAATTCAACATCCACAGAAATAAGCTATCTGATTTTTAAAAAAGGATCAAAAGGACTTCCTTGGTGATTCAGTGGTTAAGAATCCGCCTGCCGGCACCGGGTACACAGGTTTGATCCTTGGTTCGGGAAGATTCCATATGCCCCGGGGGAACTAAGTCTATGGGTCACAGCTACTGAAGCCCATGTGCACCCTGGAGTCCATATGCTCTTCAACAAGAGAAGCCACCCCAGCGAGGAGCCTGTGCACCACAACTGGAGAATAGCCCCCAGCTGCCACAACTAGAGAAAGCCTGCATGCAGCAGCAAAGACCCAGCACAGCCAAAAATAAATAAATAAAATCTTCAAAGTTCACAAGCTTTATGTTTCAAAGCTGGCTGAAAGACTTGAATAGGCATTACTCCAAAGTATACATAATACAAATGGTCACTTAGTACATGAAAAGGTGCTCAACATCACCAATCATTAGGAAACTACAAATCAAAACCACAATGAGATATTACCTTATACATTAGAATGATTACCAAAACAAAACAAACAGAAAATAACAAGTATTAGCAAGAATGTTGAGAAATTGGAACTGTAGCACATTGCTGGTGAGAATGTACAGCCACCATGGAAATATAGCAGTGCCTCAAAATAGTAAATATGGAATTACCATATAATCCAGCAATTTCACTTCTGGTTATATATCCAAAAGGAATGAAAGGAGAACTCAGCCAGTTATTTGTTCACCTGTGTGTATAGCAGCATTATTCACACTAGCCAAAAAATAGAAATAGCCCAAATGTCCATCAATGAATGAATGGATAAACAAACTGTGGTGTATATACATGCAGTGGAGTGTCATTCAGCCTTAAAATGGAAGGAAATTGTGATACATGCTGCAACATGGATGAATATTATGCCAAGTGAAATAAGTCAGTCACAAAAGGACAAATACTATGTAATTCCACTTATATGAGAGTCTTACAGTTAGTCAAATTCATAAGGAATAGCAGAAAGTAGAGTAGTAATTGCTAGGGACTAGCAGGAAAGGGGGATGGAGAGCTATTGTTTAATAGGTACAGAATTTTAGTTTGGGGAGATGAAGAAAGTTCTGGAGATGGATAGTGGTGATGGTTGCATAATGAGGTGAAAGTACTTAAGGCCACTGAATTATATACTTAACATGGTTAAAAGGAGAAATTTTACATCAGGCATATTCTACCATATTAAAATAAATATTAAAAAAGAATGTTCAGAGATGCTTAAACAGTCGAAAACTTGAAGCAGTTTAAATATCTGTCAACATTTAAATTGATACATACACTGTGATAGAAGCATTCAGTGGAGTACTATGCAGCAATGAAAAAGGAAACCTGCTGTGACATACGACAGTATGGCTAAATCTTCCCTGAAGAGTCCCTGAATCTTTGAGAAAACTGAACCAAGGAGATGCACTTTACCAACTAAGAAAGACATTCTGTCCCTGTTGGAATGACTTTATAATAAGTTGCCCCCTTTTTATAGTGCTTTAGGGACAAACACAAGTCCCAAGTAGTCTTCTGCTCTTAATATAAGGTACCCAGGAGCCTAGCCTAACGTAACACAGGGAAAGGAACAAACACAGCAATTTATATCTTTCCATCAATTCCAATTCTCTAGTTCAAGATGCAGGAGAAATCGTTACTTTCCAACACCAAAGACATTTGTGACTTTAAAACAACAGTCCCATGACACACTCCTTTAAATCCATACTACAGAGAATGGCCTTTCCCATTCAAAGTCCACATTTTCCCACTGGAGCATCACTGAGATGGAGTCTTTAGGGACTCAGACAATGAGAATGTGTAAACAGCAAGTTTTTGCTGTGGCCTGTTTCCACATCCATCTGAATCCATTGAACTCCCTCCTGGAGGATATTATAAGGCAGGCTTGGGTATTTCATAAATGGCTGGAGAGCCTCTTGTTTCGGGTAACATGCCCTAGTCTAGCATTCCAGAAGCACCATTCCTCATCAGAACACAGCCCATAGCCAGGACATCATGGAAGATTGAGTTTTAGCACTTACTTTCATCATTAGAAACATTCCCCAGAGATGTGTGGTTGGAATAACGCTTGTTTTCACTTTCATTGAGACATCTTTCAATCCAGCTCTCTAAAAATGAAAAATAAAGAAAATCACACTGTTGGTGTTTGCAAAGAGACAGGAACATCATCAATGCACTGCATTTAAATGCCCATCAACCTTCATCTGATATCTGCCCAGACTGGAGTTGGATTTAACATGAAGCCCAGTATGCACCATTGCTGATGAGACTTTGCTGGGTAGCTTGGAGGCAAAATGGTAATTCGAAGCCCCACTTCAGTATTTCTTGGCCAAATTCGACTGATTTTGGAGTATTAGTACCAACAGAGTATTCACAGAGAATTATCTTTCTTCAAAAAGAGGATATCAATATATTTCTGAGAACTAGTTTGTAAAACAAAATTTGGTCAACTGAATCACTGATGGTTTGGAGATTTGTGAATTAGCAGGAGAACCCTTAGTTCAAAAGAAAACAAAAAGAAAACCAAATACAACCCTGAGGGTTCTGGTTGAAGAGGAGGGCAGGGAAACTTGCAGCTTCCTCCACCCCTAGTCTGTCAGTGACCCCTGAAGGGGCTCTTCCAAGCCCAGACTGAAAGTCACCACAGGAGGAGGCTTCAGAAGGTCTGGAATAGCTACCTATTGTTTTATTTATTTAAATTTATTTAGCTGACTCTGCTGGGTCTTAGCTGTGGCACACAGGATCTTTGGTCTTCGTCGTGGCATGTGAACTTTTCGTTGTGTCGTGTGGGATCTAGTTCCCTGACCAGGGATGGAACCCGGGTCCCCTGCATTGGGAGCGCGGCATCTTAGCCACTGGACCACCAGGGAAGTCCCTCCATTAGTTTTAAAATCCAAAGACCATAGCAATTTTTTAAAAATCCAATTCCAAACACTACAAATGTACTTTCCAAGAAGTAGCATAATGCTTTTTCTATGATCCAGAGCACCCACTATTCGTTCATTCATTCATTCAGCAGCATCAGCTAAGTACATCAGTTCTGCTACAATGTTTGTTTTGAAACCACAAATGTGTTCAATGCAAGTGATACATTAGGGAACCATTTGTGCCTAGCACAAATTTTGTTTGTTTATGCTTGATTTCTTTCTTAGAAAACATTTCATGCAGAAATTGCACATAGCTGAACTGAGCCCTGTAGGAATATGCAAAAGACACACGTGCTCACACCTCAAACATCTACCAGCTACTTGAGTTTATGGCATGGTTTGTGAGCCACAGATAGACCACGTTCCACCATTTCACAATAACACACAAGCTGTGGCCCTACCAAAGTCCACTTCCAAAAGTAAATTTCAAGTCTTTTTCAAGGTCAAGTGCCATACTTATTTATATGCCTCTTAACCATTTAACGTGTGTAAAACTGTGCTATCCTTTTTATTGGGGTCCTATCTTTTTCCCCATGCATCACTGACAAAGTTTTTAAGTGTTGTGCCCCTAGTTTATTATTCCAGTGAATGCTGTGCTTTTTGTTGTGAAGTTTTGTAGAATGGTGATAACTTGAGGGGATGCATGTTAGTATTAGAGCAGAACTGATTACACCTATGAATGTGTGCTTTCGAACAGTGCTGTCGCCTGATGCCTTCTTTATAATATGGGAGCTGGCATTTACTGAACCCCTATTTTGATGTTAACATATTTCGTTGAATTCTGACCACAACTCTGAAGTAAGGATTTTCATCTCCAGTTTCCCTAGAGAGCAACTGAAGCTTCATTGAGTAATGTGACGCCTCATAATTCAAAGAGCCAAGGAAAAGTTCATTACTTAGTAACATATTGTTAAAGGAAACCATGCTAACACTGGCTCCTGAGTGATGTAGTGAGGGGAAAGCAAGTGCCAACAGCAGAGAGAGATGTTGGGGTTTGGGTGTGTGTTGTATGTTTCAACAAACTGCTTTTCTAAAAGCTCCTTCCCCAATTGTAAATAAGTAGCAGAGAAATATCCAAGGAGTGGAACAGGCACCAGCTTGTTAAGAGGATATGGAAATCTGGTATTTCTAAGGAAACGGAGCAGCCAAGAGATTCAAAGCATTAAAACGCTACCCCCTTCCAGACAGCAAATGCACAATGTAGAAACAAACAGCTTGCAATGGTTTCAAAGCTGTGATGACACAGGGTGGGTGTTTGTCATCACATCTTATGCAAAACCACATCTGGATACAAACCTCCAGAATTCTTTTCAGAATTCTCCAGAATGTCTCTACTCAGATCTTCTAACCCTTTCAAGTCCTGACACATTTCCCCTGGCAACAGCCGTGGCTGATGTCAGATGGCGTCTCATGAAATTTGCAGTCCCTCCCTCCACCTAACCATACCACCAAAATCAATTTCTATTGCTCGAGGCCAGCCCTTGGTCTCCCTCGCTAGGTATGCACACCTACTCACTACTACTCACCTACACACCTACTCACATGCGTGTGGGCACACACATTCACAAATACATCGTCACTCTCCTTCGTCAGTAAAAGGGAACACTCTCACCCATTTGCCCGTGCCAGAATCAGGTTTGTTATCATCATTGTTATTCCGCAAAGGGGCCTACTCTTGCAGATGATAATCCCCAGCAATTGGAAGGGGGAACCCTCTCTGAAGAGCTCACTGCAACGTTCTGGAAAGGAGCTGGCTCTGGTCACCAGCTGGGTCAAGAGATGCAACAACCGTCCACAAGAGTTCCAGTCAAGTAAGAGCTGTCCTGAGGGCAGTCTCTCTCCCCAACACTGCCCAACCCCAGCCCTGGAGAGAGATGAAAGCAAGGTTACAGGAGGGAGAGAGGGGAGAGAGAAGAAATCGCACCAAGTACTCCTTTCCCCCATCCATTGACCTCGGCTTAAGCTTGTGTCCACTCCGCTGCCCAGCGCTGCTCCCTGGAGCAGCGCAGAGTAGGTCTGGTCTCTGAGGCCCATGTCAGATATAGGAGGAAGCCCCACGTCTTCATTTTTTTCTAGTCAAAATGGACCCCTCTTGTTTCAGCACTTTCTTGGGAGAAGTTGTTCCTCTACTTTTTAGCCATCCAGTTCTCCTGCTTCTGGCATCTTCTATTTAATCAATGTCTGTTTGAACACGTGGGACTCAGTGAGCTCTGAAGGTTCAGATGGGGTCTAAGCTGTGCCAGGTCTGGCAGAAACATCACCTCTGTTATTCTAGACATGGGGGTTTCCAGAGTGTTCAAAGGTCTTGCATTCCAGACAGTATGAACACAACATTCTGAAGAATCTATAGAGGCCACAGGCCTTGGAGTCACAGGTGATTTTTGAGCTTTGTCTTCTTCCCTAAGGGGGCCCTTAATAGCGCCATCTGCAGCTCGTGTCCCATAAGTCAGGTTGCTCCATAGGACTGAAAGGCCTCTCTCTATTCTGGTCACCCGAAGTAAATATTACATACTTTAAAACTATTAATAATGGGTGGCTCAGACGGTAAAGCGTCTGTCTACAATGTGGGAGACCCAAGTTCAATCCCTGGGTCGGGAAGATCTGCTGGAGAAGGAAATTGCAATCCACTCCAGTACTATTGCCTGGAAAATCCCAAGGACAGAGGAGCCTGATAGGCTACAGTCCATGGGGTCTCAAAGAGTTGGACACGACTGAGTGACTTCACTTAACTATGGTCTTACAAAGATCAAGAATTAATCAACCAGAATGACAGGCATATTGAATTTTTAATGAAACATTGCATTCATCTGTCTTATTCATTTGTAGATTGTGTGTGTGTCTGTGCTCAGTCATGTCCAACTCTTTGTGACCCCCATGGACTGTAGCCTGCCAGGCTCCTTTGTCCATGGGATTTTCCAGGTAAGAATACTGGAGTGGGGTGCCATTCCTTCCTCCAGGGGATCTTCCCAATCCAGGGGTCAAATCCTCCTCTCCTGTGTTTCCAGCATTGGCAAATGGATTCTTTACCACTGAGCCACCTGGGAAGCCCTCATTTGTAGATTAAGGGGCTTAACAAAGGCCACCATATTCTGAGCTCTTATGGGTCAAGCATTATGTAAATGCCTTTGGTACACCATCATACATAATCCTCATAACAGCCCTACAAAATAGGTTCTATCCATATGCCCATTTTAGAGATCAGGAAACTAAGGCTCAGAAAGATTAGATGACTTGTCCAAAGTCATCCAGCTAGTAAGAGGAGGATCAGCATTCACACTCAGGTCATAACCACAGTGCTGTCTCTCCAAGTGTGCTCTGAGCTCTCCTTATCCCATATCCCATACGGTCTCCAGAACACATTCCCAGTATTGCAACAATGGTCACAGTATGCCTTGTATTACAACTTGTGCTAAAACTCAACTTACATATTACAATTTTTGCTAAGTTCATTTACATGTTTCTTTGCAAGCTTTTTACATAACAGGCTCCTCAGTTCAGAATTTAAGCATCTTAAGAACACAGTCCGTTTTATTTCTCTTGACTCTCCACTAGTGCCTGGTATAAAGTTTTTCCTATAGACTTGCTTCAACGAACATTATGTTATTGACATGAATGATATCAAAAAATGCACAGTGTATAAGGAGATATAGCCACATGTCTATAGAATTTCCTAATCACTTTCTTTTCTATCACATACAGCATAAAAAGGACAATACATCAAAGGCAATTTTCCAAATAAAGAAAAATTAAACAAAAATGTATTTTGTCCCATGTAGATCAAGAAGCTGTAGTCAACTGAGTCTGATATAAACATGAATAAGACTGGTTTCTGCCCTCCAGTTGCGATCAAAAAAACCAGACGGATGCTCCTCTATCAGCTCATGATTGCTGGGATCCTGTCATTTTTGTTCACCTGTGCCCAGGAGCTGGCGCTCTGCCTGGGTGCGCACATATAGTGCAATAAATATGTTGATGAATGCATTACTTTTTTTGAAAAACAACAGTAAGTTCCTACTATGTGCCAGATACTATGTGAGTTTTTACATGTGTGGAAAAGTCATAAATTAAAACTCTGAGCAATATGATGCGATATGCCTTAATATCTATATTTATTGTGAAAAACAAAAGTTCTCATACTGTGATCAGCACACCAGTATTGGCGCTGTGCTCTGGGACACTGGAGAAGCAGGGCTCAATTCACACTTGGATAACCTCCTGTTCCCACCTGCCTCACACTTGATCCATAAAAACCATCTGACCTTTCAGGAAGGACAAGCCTTGCTCTAAGTGTCCAACAGGATTTATAGATGACTATGAGTATAGGCTCCTGGGCTGCAAAGCATCCTTTCACCTGACTCATCTGGGATGATGGGCAGGAAGGAGGATGCCTCATAGATTTTTCATCTTACAGGGAGTTTAGCCCACATTCCTTAGAGGCCAATCTTCATGCCTCCGCACTTCAGATCAGAGATTTGGAAAGCCCAGTTTGAAGTGATTTTCTCAAGTTCCTAAAATGAGGTTGAGCAGAGCCTTAAATGGTTATTGGGTTTCCCAGGAGGAAATCTTGCTTCCCTTTGCAGCAGCAGCAAATAACAGCTAGGAAGTAGCTGCAGCAGGGGCACGGCACATCCAGGCCAGTCCAAGACAGAGCAGTGCTTCGTGAACATTGGCCTGGCAGGAGAAGCCGACCATGTTGGTTGTTAAAAGGCACATAATCCTTGAAGTTTACAGGGCACCCTGGCACGGAGAACCTGATCTGAGCTTCACACTCGACCTCATGGGATAGAAATTTACATCACGTTACAGATAAGGAATGGCTTCCTCAGTGGCTCAGCGGTAAAGAATTCGCCTGCGATACAGTAGCCGAGGGTTATATGAGTTCAGTTCCTGGCTTGGGAAGATCTCCTGGAGGAGGGCATGGCAACCCACTCCAGCTTTCTTGCCTGGAGAATCTCATGGACAGAGGAGCCTGACCGGCTACAGTCCATAGGGCCACAAAGAGTCAGACACAACTGAAGCGACTGAGTACGTAGGCACGGATAAGGAAACTGCACATAGCTGTGCCTTGTTGGCAGTGGTGTGGCCGAGGTCACACAGTTCAAAGGTGTTAAAGTCAGAATTCAGACCCAGATCTTCAGGGTCCAAAGCTTATGCTTATTCTTCCCACTGCATCCTACAGGAGACAGATGGGCCCCAGGCTGAATAGTTTCTCCCCTGTGGACAGAAATCCATAACAGCAGGATCATGGAGGAGGCTGGACCCTGTCCAGATAAAAGATAAAAGACCACACATTCCTCATTCTGGAAGTCAAGGAGACCTCCCTGACTACACATGCACAGAAAGGCTCCTTGGAGGTCAAAAAGGGGAAGGGGCACAACCCATAGTAAGTGATATCAACCTACCCATAGGTCTCTTTCCTAGAATCCATCTTGGCTAAGAGATGTGCACACACACAGGGGAGGGCCCTAAGATACACCCAATACAGACTCAGAACCAGGCAAAGCAGGAGGATTGGCCGAAGGAAACCCAGAAGAAATGCCCCATAAAAGTAATTCAAACTACCATTCTGTCTCCCGGAGCCCACCTGCGTGTCTGTCTGCATGTACCCTTTTTCCTCCTAATAAACGCATTACTTGTTTCACTCCTGTCTCTACGTGCAAATTCATTTCCACACAGCTGACAGGCCAAGGCCTTGTCACTGGCCACTGGCCCTGGTAGTCTAGTGCCGAGGATTCAGCCATCTCACTTCAAACCCAGGCCAGGAACCCTGCTTCAACCCACTGCACCCGAGGCCACCCAAGAGCAGGCACAGGCCAGTGGTTCCCTCTCATCCATCCATCTATTCATTTTGCAAATACTTATCAAAGGTCTTCAGTGTAAAGTTCTAACAGAAGAAATGAATAGGGACTTCCCCGGTGGTCCAGCGGTTAAGGCTCCATACTTCTAGTACAGAGGGCAGGGGTTCAATCCCTGGTTGGGGAACTGAGATCCCACATGTCAGGTGCTATGGCCAAAAGAAAAATAAATAAAAAGAATAAAATAATTTTAAATAGAAGAGATGGACAAAAGCTATTTAACAGGAAACCAATACATTACAGCAGGATATTTCTGATGGACGAGGGTCTCAGGACCTGAAAAGATGTTGTTTTCTTATGTATTCTTTTTATTTATTTCCCTCACTCAGCTTAAAACCCAGCATTCAAAAAATTAAGATCGTGTCATCTGGTTTCATCACTTCATGGCAAATAGAGGGGAAACAATGGAAACAGTGACAGATTTTATTTTCTTGGGCTCCAAAATCACTGCAGATGGTGACTGCTGCTACTCCTGCTACTGCTGCTGCTAAGTAGCTTTAGTCGTGTCCGACTCTGTGCGACCCCAGAGACGGCAGCCCACCAGGCTCCCCCGTCCCTGGGATTCTCCAGGCAAGAACACTGGAGTGGGTTGCCATTTCCTTCTCCAACATATGCATGCATGCTAAGTCGCTTTAGTCATGCCCGATTCAGTGCGACCCTATGGACAGCAGCCCTCCAGGCTCTTCTTTCCACAGGATTCTCCAAGCAAGAATGCTGGAGTGGGTTTCCATTTCCTTCGCCTGCAGATGGTGACTGCAGCCATGAAATTAAAAGACGCCTGCTCCTTGGAAGGAAAGCTGTGACAAATCTAGACAGTGTACTAAAAACCAGAAACATCACTTTGCCAACAAAGGTCTATATAGTAAAGCTATGGTTTTTCCAGTAGTCATGTACAGATGTGAGAGGTGGACCATAAAGAAGGCTGAGCACCGAAGAACTGATGCTTTCAAACTGTGGTGCTGAAGACTCTTGAGAGTCCCTTGGACAGCAAGGAGATCAAACCAGTAAATCCTAAAGGAAATCAACCCTGAACAGTATTTGAGGAACTGATGCTGAAACTCAAGCTCCAATACTGTGGTCACCTGATACAAAGAGCTGACTCATTGAAAAAGACCCTGATGCTGGAAAAGATTGAAGGCATGAGGAGAAGGGGATGACAGAGGACGAGATGGTTGGATGGTATCATTGACTCAATGGACATGAGTTTGAGCAAGCTCCGGGAGATGGTGAAGGACAGGGAAGCCTGGCGTGCTGCAGTCCATGGGGTCGCAAAGAGGTGGACACGTCTGAGTGACTGAACAACAACAACAACATTTCCCTCCTTCTTAAAAATGTAAATTCTAACAACCCTGAGAATCTTGTTTGGTGCCTAGTCCCCAAGAACCTGGAGTGGTGTCAAGCACAGAGCTGGCAGTGATGGTTGTGATGAAGTGAATGAAAGAAGAGGGAACATGCTTCCTCAGGAAGACCTCTGGGAAGAAACAGCATTGGAGCAGAGACTGAACATGATGAGGGAGTGAGCACTTCTGAGGTTCTGAGACCTGGGACCACAGAGACAAAGGCTCACAAGTGGATCCTGAGTGATCTGTTTATGGAACCTGGTTATGGCTGATGCAGAGTAACCCCAGGGAGACAGTACAAGATGAAAGAGAAGATAGAGGCAAGCCAGGAAGAATGTGGAGCCAGTGGTTCGAAAAACTAGCTTTCAAAGCCCAGTCCTTCCACTTACTAGCTATGTAACATTGAGGTGGTTCCTGAAACTTTTTAAAGTCCTGCCTCCCAGGTTTCTCCAAAAATTAACTGAAATGACACAGATGAAGCACGTAGCATGCTGGGCTTGTGGGAAAATGAGGAAAGTGTGGTCTCCACCCACAGGTGCTCACAGCGGTGGTGGGGACAGTCAAGCATATGTTGAGGGCTTTCCAGATGGCTCCGTGGTAAAGAATCCACCTGCCAATGCAGGAGATGCAGGTTTGATCTCTGGGTCTGGAAGATTCCCCGAAGGAAGAAATGGCAACCCACTCCAGTATTCTTGCCTGGAAAACCCCATGAACAGAGGAGCTTGACGAGCTACAGTCCATGGAGTTGCAAAGAGGGACTGAGCACACACACACAGCATTTACTGAGTGCCCTCTCCACGCTGGTCACTCTGCTTTACCTCTCCTCCTCACAGCAGTTCTGAAACAGAGCCCTGAACAGCTCCAAAGCTGTAAGGAGGAAAGTGAGTGTCAGACAAGCTAGGTGAAGTCACCACTACGGGTCTGTCTGACCCCAGTGCTGTTGGCTGTCACCCCGGCACCCTGCCTTTCTAACCCAGCAGGTAACCGGGAGTATGTCTAGATGAGAAAAAGGGGCTTCCAGCTCAGCTGGGCTGCTTCACAGAGGGTGGGGGGAGGGCATTTCAGCTGGCCTTTAAAGAGGTCAGCATCTGCCAGACCAAGGAGGAGAGAAGGGTGTTGTGGGGAAGAGGGCCACCGTCACGGACAAAGGCACAAAATGGGCTCTGGGAAAGGTGAAGAACCCACTGACCCATGACCCAAGGCATGGTAGGGGACAAGTGGGGATTCCATTAGGAGCCGATTGCAAAGGCCTCACTGCCCCCTCTCCCAGGCCAAGACGCCTGCAGGCAGCTGGGAGCTGGCCATGATTTTGAAACAGTGGGGGAATAACACGATGAGCTTTGTTTCTGAGGAACTGGGTGAGAACAGGGAGTTCTTGACTTATGCAATACCTGAAGAAAATGCCGCCTGACTTAGAAAGTGTCACCGGGTTTTAATAGAAGGCGGCGCTCATCCTCTTTCTATCAACAGTCTTTGGGGCGCTGCACTGGGGCCTATTTTAGGAACACACAGCTTTAGAAATGCTACATAAAAGAGCTGACAGGCCACACATGAAGCTACCAGGGAAGACCGGGCGCCAGGTCCCTCTGGGGGTGCCAGGGCGCACCCTCACACCCCTCCCCCAGACCTCAGTCATTACCAGTGGACCCGCGCCTCCAGGGCCTGCTCCTGTCTCCCCTCAGGCCAGGATGTGCCTTCCTCTGGATCATTCTGTCTCGGCCCCTTTCCTGTCTCCCCCGGGGCTCCCCACGGTGGTGACACACAGGTTTGTGTGGGAAGTAGGCCCAGGAGGCGGGCCGCTGTGGCCTCTCCAGGGTGGGGGCGCCTCAGGTCAGTGGGTTGCCATGGCAACACCACAGGCCCTGCCCCAGGGGCCGCTGGGTTCCAGGAAGGGGCCCTTGTCCCTGCCTCCAAGGGGCAGCCCCACCCTGGCCCTGCTCTCCTTCCATCCCTGGCCCACCAACCAGTGATTTGGCACCAACTGTTTGCCAGGCTCTGAGGCGCTAGTGGTGAACATGCAGCAAGGTCCCTGCTCTCAGGGAGCTTATAATCTGTGGTGGAGACGATGAAAATCAGTAAACAAGATGATTTAGAGCACAATGAGTGCCTTGAAGAAATGAAGCCAGGGAATAGGAGAGAGAGATGGGGGTGCGGTTCTAAGAGGCAGGGCAACCGAGGGCCTCTCAGAGGGGGTGATGTTGAAGTGCAAAGGCCCAAGTTGGGAGGGGGCTCAAGGATGTGAGGAAGAGGTGGGAAACCAGTGTGGTAGGGGAGAGGGAGGAAGGGGGAGGGCCGTAGGAAATGAGGTCAGGAAGTTAGGATGCCCGACTTACTGGCCGGAGTAAGAACCTCATATGTATTCCTAGTGTGCTAAGATTCTGTTGCAGGGTTTAATCGGGTGACATGAACTGCACTGGCTCAGAAAGGACAGCCTCAGCCTGTGAGGGGCCTTACATTCGTGTATCCCACTGTCTGTTTATCAACTCCTTATGCGGTAACTTGTTACAGGCACTCAGCTAGACAGTAGGAACATAGCAGGGAAGAAGACAGACGGTTTCTGTCTTTGTGGAACGTTAGCGTTTAGTGCAGGAGTCAGCTATTCAATAATCTCACAAATAGAGATGGCTTTACCAAGAAAGCAAGGGGAGAGGGGGGGAAAAAAGGTCTGGTCTAACCCATGAGAGTCAGAGGAGCTTCTCAGAATAAGTAGCATCAAACTGACAGCCGAAGAGTAGGAAGATACATATTACTACCCCAGGTAAACAGAGGGAGGATGGCAGGAGAAACAGCGTGTGCAAAGGCCCCAGGGCTGGCAGGAAAGTGACACACTCAAGAGCAGGTATTAATTCGACATGTGCTTCATGAGACCATCTTGTTTAACTAGCACTCTAAGATGCTGTGAGGCATGAGCACGTAAAGGCACTGCCTTCATACTTGGGCTGGGTTAAGGAGTCTGGATTCTATTCAGCAGAGGGTTGAGAACCTCTAGAAGTCTGCGAGCAGAGTGTGGCAGAAGCAAATCAGCTCTGTGGGCAGCTCCATCAGGGGCTGCTAAACACAGTCTTAGTGGGGGAAGGAAAGGGAAGCATGAGACCCTACCTCTTATCATCTAAACCTGGACACTTCTGACACTGAAAAGCAATGCTGGTAAGAAGTTTGCCGGGACCATATACATAAACTGGGTGCTTCCATGGTAGCTCAGATAGTGAAGAATCTGCCTGCAATGCAGGTGACCCAGGTTTGATCCCTGGGTCAGGAAGATCCTCTTGAGAAAGAAACGGCTACCTACTCTAGTATTCCTGCCTAGAGAATTCCATGGACAGAGGAGCGTGGCTTGCTACACAGTCCATGGGGTCACAAAGAGTCAGACACGACTGAGCGACTGACACACTGTACATAAACCAGGATTGCCCCAGGCTAACTGGCCCTTAATGTCCCGTAGTAGGAGGCCACTACAAGAGTTTAAGTCTTCAAGGCTTAAATCAGAATAGATGAGTGAGATGAGAAGAGATAAGAAATGTGTCCTCTTTCTAGCTAACTGTATCCACTCAACTGGCCTAGCCACAGGAACAGTGTCCCATGTCTCTTCTTGATCTGTTGGGGTCTCGGTCACTGCATGATGTGAGTGAGTCCAAGGTGACACTGTTGCCATCTCCTGGAAAGCTGCCTCTCAAAGCAAGCACCATCATCCTCGTCAACATCATCATCATAGCAATGACTTGCCCAAGATCACACAGCCTAGCAACTGAGCCAGCTAACTCTAACCTAAGCATTAACTTAGGTTTTGTTGTTGTTCAGTCGCTGAGTCTTGGAAAACTCTGCGACCCCATGGACTGCAGCACGCCAAGCTCCTCAGACCTCCACCATCTCCTGGAGTTGGCTCAAATTCATGTCGACTGAGCCAGTTATGCTATCAAACCATCTCATCCTATGCCGCCCCCTTCTCTTTTTGCCTTCAGTCTTTCTCAGCATCAGGATTTTTTCTAGTGAGTCAGCTCTTTGCATCAGATGGCCAAATTACTGGAGCTTCAGCCTCAGCATCAGTCCTTCCAATGAATATTCAGGGTTGATTTCCTTTAGGATTAACTGGTTTGATCTTCTTACAGTCCGGGGAACTCTCAAGAGTCTTCTCCAGCACCATGGCTTGAAAGCATCAATTCTTTAGTGTTCAGCCTTTTTTGTGGTCCAGTTCTCACATCCATACATGAGTATTGGAAAAACCACAGCTTTGACTGTATGGATCTTTGCCAGCTATGTGATATCTCTGCTTTTAAATATGCTGTCTAGGTTTGTCATAGATTCCCTTCCAAGGAGCAAGCATCTTTTAATGTCATGGCTGCAGTCTCCATCCACAGTGATTTTAGAGCCCAAGAAAATAAAATCTGTCACTGTTCCACTTTTGCCCATCTACTTGCCACAAAGTGATGGGCCTGAATGCCATGATCTTAGTTTTTGGAATGTTGAATTTTAAGCCAGTTTTTTCACTCTCCTTTTTCACCCTCATGAAGCGGCACTTTGGTTCCTCTTTACTTTTTGCCATTAGAGTGGCACCATCTGCATATCTGAAGTTGTTGATATTCTCCCAGCAATCTTGTGAGACCCATAATTACACATCTTAAAGTCTCGTTGTGAGCACTAAGCTGTGTCTAAAATAATACCAGACATACAATATGTGCTCAAAAATGTTACTGCCCCTTCTTACTTTAGGAAAACTCAATGTAGAAAACTCTGAAGTGAGCAGAGATTAATTAAGATGTCATTATTTGCAACATAACAAGAATTAGCAAGGGAAGCCCAAGGATACACCAGTGCCAATATTTCACAGATCCCGAGCTCACCAACAGTTTTCGGAGACTAGAGAAAATTAAACCTAAGATGCTCAGTGCCATCTCCTGTCAAAGATAAACGCAATGTAAAAGCAGCTCCCTGCTCTGAAAATATCCCTGAGAACACCAGAGTTAATGTACATAATTGCATAAGCAGGTTGGGAAAATGTCATTTCCTCTCTACTTCTAGCAGGGGGGAGAGCGTACCTGGAGAGCAGGCGGCACAGGGAGAGGAGTGGCACAGAGCGAGCTGTAGACACGTGGAGCCACCACGAGTCCTAGGTGTCTGCTCATGCCTGAGGCACTTTTCTGGTTTGTCTGAATTAACATTGTAGCAGTTAAGGACACAGACCCTGGGCTCAACTGCCAGGTTCAAGTCGGAAGGTCTTGCTGTCCCCTTGGGTGAGCAACTCCACTTCCTTGAGCCTCAATTTTTTTAATCTGCAAAATGGGAGTGGTAATAATGGCACCTCATGGGATTTGTATTGTGAGGCACAGAGTGTTTCCATGATAAGCACTATGTAAGTCTTAGCTACCAATAGTGTAATTCTTATATCAGGCCCACCTCCCCAGCATTACTCTTTAGCTCCTTCCTGTTAGCATTCTGTTTGGTACTTGGATCTCTTGGTGCATGGCCTGGGAAGCCAGGAGGGCATTAATTCTAATCTTCCCCTTAAAAGGAGCTAGGTAAACTCCACAATCCTGGGCAAATTACTTAACCTCATGGACCTCAATTTTCTTCCTATATTAAAAATATCTACTCCATGAGGTTATTATGAGGATTAGGAGACTAATATGCTCCTCATATTAGTACTTAGTACTAATATGCTCCTAAGAATAAGCTCCTTAAGAGCTGACTGTACCTGATTCCCTACTCTTAGGCCAGTGCTTGGCACAGAAGAGCAGATCAATGAGGAGAGAAGAGGAAGGGAAAGAAACAAATGAATGAAGCACCAGCTCCATGCCTGGCTCACAGGGGCTCAGTGAATCTGCAGTTAATCTATCAAGGACTTGCTTGCACAGAGCCTTGAGTCAGGCTTTCTAGAAAGCAGGCAAAGAGATGAAGCATTCCTCACAATATGAAAGATAGGTTGATTAATATCTTAAATAAATACTTATTGAGCGCTGACTGTGTCAGACACCCTGGCAGGTGCTTTGCACTTCACTAAGCACAGAGAATAATAACATGGGTGGAAATCTTGAGAAAGAAAGGAAGAAGCATCAAGTAAACACGGAAAACGAGGATGGGAAGTATGTACACTGAGAGCCAAAGTTAAGCCAGTTAGAACTTGAGGCACGAGGGAAACCCCCAGCCCCTTCCCTGCAACTGCATGTTTTTAATTGGTGTGGAGATGGCCTGGCTTTAAAAAGTGCAACTAGCTTTAGTAGCATAACAACCTCAGTTTGGATACTCTTGCTGTATGAGGAAATGCAGGAGATTCAGGTTCGATCCCTGGGTCAGGAAGATCCCTTGGAGAAGGAAACGGCAACCCACTCCAGTATTCTGGAGAGATCCCATGGACAGAGGAGCCTGGTGGGCTACAGTTCATACTGTCGCAAAGAGTCAAACACAACTTAGCAGCTAAACAACAACAAAAATGAACCAATGCACATGACTGAATCCCATGGAGTGACAATTTCCCTAAGTACAGGATGGAAATGATCCCGCCCAGGTCACAGGCTTATGAGGTCATGTGTTGAAAAGATTGAACATAGTAGAAGTGCTGTAGAAAGTGCTTTTGTTTCCTATGCAGTCTTGGGCGGAGGGCAGAGACAGGGAGTGGAGAGAAGGCCTTGGAAGCTATTACAGGGACTCAAGGAGAAGCAAGTCCTCAAAACCCCTTTGTTTATTGAGCTTTTACAATATGCAAAGGCCCTGTGCAGACCCCTTTATATGCACTAATTCATTTAATCTTCACAATACCCTATAAGGTAGGTGCTATGAGCGTCCCCACCTTACTGACAAGCAAACTGAGGCTCAGAGAGGTCATATGACTTGCTGAGTTCAGATTATCTAGCCCATGGCAAAGCCAGTTCTTACTAAGCATGTGGGATTCCAGGGCTGGAGCAGTTAATGATTATATCAGTGACGGCAAACGATAACATGCTATGCAGTGGAAGGGGCTGGCTGTTATTTTAACAACCAAGGTTTTTATGCTGAACCAAGCAGTGATAAAGAATCTGCCTGCCAGTGCAGGAGACATGGATTTAATCCCTGGGTTGGAAAGATTCCCCTGGAGTATGAAATGGCAACCCATTCCAGTATTCTTGCCTGGAAAATACTGTGGACAGAGGAGACTGCTTGGGCTGCAGTCCGTGGAGTCACAGAGTTGGCCTTGGCTGAGTACACACACGTGTATTATAAGGAAAAGCAGGCAGTCTGTGAGTAAATAGTTATGAAGACTTTGATGATGTAAGATGTCAAATTGGCCAGAGTGACTGGCAGGTGGGAAATACCTTCCCAGTGGAGGTGCCAGGTTGTACTCAAATGAAAGGAATGCATGGTATGAAGGCACTCCCACAGGAAGGAGCCTTTGGTGCCTTCGGTCAGCAGCCTTGGCCAAAGTCATGTTGTGGTGCCCATGGCAACCAGAAGCCCAACCAGAAACTGCAGAGTGAGCTGCTGTCTCCCCTAGGTTTAGGGGTGACCTGACCTCCTGAATTTCCTTATTGAGTAGAGCAGGTGAGCTAGGATGGACACCTCTAAGGTCTCCTTCTAACTCCTGGTCTTAGGCGGCAAGGAGGCAGCCTGAGTTTGAAACCAGAAAAATTGGTGTTCAAATTTTTTGCCGCTAGCCATTTGGCTTGGAGATGTTACCTGGGCTCCCTGCACCTCAATTTCCTCTTCTACAAGATGGGTAACTAATGCCACAAGTTGGGTATGAGAATTAATTGAGTTAACATGCATAAGCATTTCACACAGTGATTGGAAAAGATTATAAATGTTATTAACTTGCTATTCAATTTCAAAAAATGAGTCACTTTGTTAAAAAAGCAATGAATAATTTTTAAAATAGCTCATTAGGTCAGCCTGCCATTAATTACCAAAATAATTTCAGTGTACTTTTCTCCTTCCCTCCCTCTGTCTCTTTCTTCCTTCTTTCTCTCTTCATTCCCTTTCCCTTCTTGAAAATAATCTATGTATCAATATATAGTCTCCAGGTACTATGTACAATTAGATGGATTTCGTGGGTTTTTCCCCTTTTTTCTTTTTAAATCATCTTTCAATACCAAGAAAAACTTTAAACAAAACACAGACCCACTGGGAATGCTATCTTTAGGTTCCTCATCTCTTGGACCTCTCTGGATTCCCTCTGCCCAGTATGATTTCCCAGCTGTGCTCAGGGCTCAGCCGGCCTCTGAGTGATGCTCATGCCCGGTACGGTGTGGCAGGGACTAGCTCCAGGCAGGCAGCCCTCCTGTCTCCCAGTGCCTCTGGGGTGCCCTGCAAGGTAACACAGGCGGAGAACATTCTGCAGCCTCGGCACCCAGAGGAAACTCCAACGAAACAGAGAAATAATTCATTCTTCTAATCACAGCAAAGTTTTCAAACTTTAAAACAGAGCCTTGATTAGAAGAAAAGCTGTGGGTTTTTTTTTTTTTTTTCTAAAAGCCTGGCATTTCTGAAAAGGTCCCCTACCCAAACCACAGCAACCTCAAAAACTTTGCCCACTGAGTTGAAAATAAAAGTTCACGGAGACTAAAGGCTCTCTCACAACAACAGCTCAATGCTTTAGAAATCTTTTCAATGTTTAAAAATTTGAACATTTTAACTGAGGGCCTCAAGCCCTCTGGAATCTTTTTCCTTGTAAAACTCCCAGGGTTTTCTCAGCCAAAGTTACTTATTTTTTATGATGTCTAATAATGCTCTATGGATAAACTATGTTGGTTGTGTAAAAGAAGTCATCGAGTAAAAGAAAAAATACTAAAAACAGACATTTTAGCTGTTTTAGTAGTTGCATAAGGATGACATAAAATTAGTTATTTTCTTTTTGATCAAGTAAAGAGCTTACAGAGGCATTCAAATTCCCCGCCAACTCTAGATTCTTATTAGCAATGAAACTGAACACCACAAAGAAAACATGTCAAAATGTTTAATCAATCAATTCTATCATAAATAGATGTGAGTTGATGCCATGGGCTCAACTCTGGAACTTTATAAGACCCCAATAACTTTAATAGGAATTTCACTCACCCATGAGCATTTAGAAGCAGTACACAAATTATAAATACAGTACATGCATGAACACCCCTAATTTAGACTAATAACTGGGGGGGGAAATGATGTGAAATATCATCAATAAATTTCAAATATCTCCCATGCTCATTTTTGGAAAATTATAAATCCTGTAATTGTAACATTCAAAGAAACACTTCCTTCTTCAAAAGTCTAATATTAGCTTGAAATGACTTCACAGCAGTCACAAGATTCAAAACAAACATGTTGACATGTTTCTCCACCAGATGCACTTGTGCCTCAAAAATTAGTGCGGCATGATTAGCAATCACTAATCACTCTTAAGATTATTCAAATGACAGTCCAAAATCCAGTTCAGGAATAGTTCATTTGTGTGTTCACTGATAGTGCATTTCCTTCAACACAACGGATTCAGAGGATCAGTGCTTATGAAGTAGTAATTCTCCTTTCCGGTTAAATAAAAACCTGCTGCATTCATCAATCTCACTTAGGCTGCGTCTAAACAATGGTGACCTTTAGCACAAATCGGTTGTCAGAAAACACGCAGGACACTAAGCCCTAACCAACCTTCACTGGGTTGCAGCCTTTTCAAAAGCTTTCTCATTATCGCCTTAAATTAAAGCAAAACAATCACAACAATATAAAGCCAACAAATCCAGATTTACCTGTCTGCTAATGATTTTTTATTTCTCAGAGGCAGATTATGCTTTTATATTTCATTGAGGATTAACCAACCACAAAAGCGGAAACTATACACCTATTTTAAAGAACTTCTGCGCTGGGGATCAGAACTTACAACAGAGACCACACAACCTACTGGCACAAGTCAATCCAGTCCTCGTTGCTCAAATTTGGACCCTGTGAGAACATAAGGGCCAAATTTCATTCTTCTCTGCTTTGTGTGATCTTTCTCTCTTAAAGAAAGTTGTTAAATATTTCAAAAACTAAAAATACCACAATGTAGATAAAATCAAGTTGTAAAAACAGAAAGAAAACAAATGGATATTTTCTCCTCATAGTAGAAAAATATGCAAGAAAGGCAAAAAGGACTAAACGGGTTTCCTGTTAAAACGAGTTTCAGAGAAAGGCTCACTTGAAATTGAATTCTTTACTTCTTGAAAACCAAGTGTAAAATGGTTCAGTCTTTAGAAGAGTGATGCCTACAAGTATGGAGGGGGTGGGCGAGGAACGTAGGCCATCACCTTCCAGAACTGAGAGAGCGTCGGGGTTGTGCAAAGATCTCCACCAGAGGCTTCTCTGAGAGCTCCATGCAACTCTCTTCCAGGAGTCACATCCCAGTCAACAGGTGTTGCTTCTACAAAGACACATTTTCCTCTTCCTTTAACAAACTGGAAAACACAAGGGTAAAACCATGGCGAACAGAAGCATGAAAATGCCTTGTTCATGGAAAAGGTGGAGAAATGAAAATAAGATGAATCCCTCAGTCCAATCCTCTTAGAAAAGAATTATTTATCCTGACATGAGAATTGAGATTATTGGGGGGCTTCCCCAGTAGCTCAGTAGTAAAGAATCCACCTGCAATGGAGGAGATGAAAGAGACACGGGTTAGATCCCTGGGTTGAGAAGATCGCCTGAAGGAGGAAATGGCAACCCACTCCAGTATTCTTGCCTGGAGAATCCCATGGACAGAGGAGCCTGGCGGACTACAGTCCATGGGGTGGCAGAGAGTTGGAAACAACTGAAGCGACTGAGCAACACACCACACTTAGTACAGAAAGCATCTAGATATGCAGAAACAATCTAAATTTTTTCAGGATTCTCATCCCCTTTTCCCAACTAGATACCTAAAATTTGGCAGAGAAAGACCAGATAGTTATTTTTAATAATAATAAGATCTGCAGCTTACTGAGCAATTTCTAGGGGCCAAGCTTAAAGTGCACAATCTCATCATATCCTCTTTTTGTTCTTATTGAAGTATAGTTGACATACAACATTGTTAGTTTCAAGTGTACAACATAGTGATCTGACAATCATATACATTCCCACACAATCACCATGACAAGTCCAGTAGCCATCTGTCACCATACAAAATTATTACAGTATTATTGACTACATCCCTGTGACATTCATTTTATAGCCAGAGCTTGTATTCCTTAATCCCCTTCACCTATTTCACCCAACAACCGCCCCCTCCCTGGCCACTTATATCCTCTGAAGAACACTGAAAGATAAGGAGGGGATTTTTCACATAGAAATAAGGAAGGCAAGGCTTAGAGAAGTTAGGTCATTTTCCCCGGGCCACACAGTGAGCAAGTGGCGGAGCTGAGATTTCAGCCTTGGTCTATCGATGGCAAAGCCCATGTTCTTTTCATTAAGTCACAGCCACATCCACCTGCAGTCATGTGTGAATGACTTCTAGCTGCGATATATAGTTTGTTAAATTACCAAAGGCTACATAAATAATCACAGTACTTAATGGCTTCTGCCTCATTTGTGTATTTTGGTTGTGTCTATATATGAGCATGAACGAAGCCTAGACATTCACAGAGACAAGGTGAAGGATAACTAAACTTCAAATGAATCCCCACAGTGCATTTCACATCAGGAGTAAACAGATATCCCTTTTTTTCAGTTCTACCAGTTTATCGCTCCCAACCCATCTCCCTATACCCTCATGCATGCATGCTCAGTCATGTAACTCCACGGACTACAGCCCGCCGGGCTTCTCTGGCCATGGACGATCAGACAAGAATACTGGAGTGGGTTACCATTTCCTTCTCCAAGAGATGTCCTTTTTTATCCCTATTTTTGCCAACAATAATTTAAAATTTTGTCTCTACAGTATAAAGGACTATCCTTACACTTTCTTATGGGGGAGATAACAGCATGTTTTGCTAAAATGATATAAACTTCATTGGACATCCTGTCCAACACAACCCTCTCCCTTGCTAAAACAAAAAAGAAGAAAAAGATATTACAGTCTTGTAACCAACAGTGTGGAATACTTATTGGTTAGGGTACTTATCCACTTCAAGGATATCCTTTATCTGCCTCCATTTTCCAATGTAGAAAATGGAGTGGATAATAATAGTACCCCAAATATATATTTTAAAATATAACTAATAATGAATTTAAAGTGCTTAGTACATGTCTGGCATATGAAAGGCATTTGACAACCATTAGCTTTTAAAATGAAAACAAAAAGCTAGATGTATTACTTGCATTCTTTCCCAGGAAACTATAGCATACACAATTAAGATCAATCTTGCTCCCCATGCTGTCCAGGTGCATCTCAGCTTAGTTTCTAGAGTTCAGAAACTTTCTTGTTTTGAGCCTGTCCGTTTCTTCCTCCAAACAGTGAGTGATGATAGTTTCCTCTTCATAGCATTAGTGTAAGCATTATGTAGATAATGCATTTAAATTAAAATGCTTATCAAAGACATATAGTAAGTATTGAATATATGCTACCTAGTACCCCTTTCACATCGCATACTCACAACAGTCCTAGCAAATCATTCTATCAGTTCCATAAGCAAGTTGAAGCCCAGGAATATCAAGCTTCCAGACCAAAGACGCACAACTCCGTGGGGCAGAAGGGCATCCTGTGAAAGGCAGCAACCTACCCACCACCACGCTCTATCTTTATTCATCTAGAGAACATTTTCTCCTCAAGTATGTATCACTGGCTGAGATTATTTTTGTATTTATTTGTTTGTCTGTCTAGAATGTCTGTCTGAATGCTCCAGAAGAGCAGAGACGGCATTTTTAAAGCCTAGCATTTAGCAGAATGCAGGGCAGGCACATAGAAGACCCACAGAATTCTTGAATGGAGGAATGAAACAAGCTAATATTTGCCCAAAGGCTGTACTCAACCGTTTTGATGCACTGCTCCCTACCATTGCCATCATTTAAAACCCTCTTCAAACCCAGATCACATGACAGCTTCAGCAAGGTTTTCTCTGGAACACTAGGGCACAATGTGCTCTTTCACTTTCATCCATGCATTTCCCTTCTCACCAAGTGGGATTCAAACCCACCTGGTGGCCAGCGTCAGCACCTAGCCACGCCAGGTTAGCACTCTACAAGTGTCCAGCTGAAACAGCCTGGGTGGAGAGAGGGAATGGGCTTTCCCAACCTGGCCTCTGATCTAGCTCTGCCAGGTACTAGTTGTGACCCCCGTGGAAGTTCCAGACCCTTTTTCATCCTAAAATGGGACAACACAGAATTGTGATCAGCGGTAAGTGGCTAAGGGCTTCCCAGGTGGTAAAGAATCCCACTGGGGCTTCCGCAGTGGTAAAGAATCCGCCTGCCAATGCAGAAGATGCGAGAGACACAGGTTCGATCCCTGGGTGGGGAAAAGGCCCTGGAATAGGAGATGGCAACCCATGCAAGAGACATGGGTTCGCTTCCTGCATCAGGAAGATGCCCTGGAGGAAGACATGGCAACGCACTCCGGTACTCTTGTCTGAAAATTCCATGGACAGAGGAGCCTACAGTGGGCTACAGTCCATGCGGTTGCAGAGAGTTGGACATGACTGAGCAACTAAGCACACACATAAATGGCTAATGTGTGGGAAAATGCCCTAAACACGGCTGCCATATGGTAAATAGTCAACAACACAGAGCATGCTTTCCTCCAGGCCCCAAGGGGACTCTTTTTTTCTGTTGCTTGTAGCACTCACCACTCTAAATATGCCCATACCATCCCTCATCAAAACGTTTTCAAGTCCTTAACAGCAGGGACTTAGGCCTTATTCATCTCCAGGCTCTGCCACCCAACAGGTGCTCAGTGAGTGAGACAGACTAAAATTTCAATAAAATAAAATAAAAACTCTGATAAATTCATTCAAAGTATATTTTTTTTTACTTTTACTCAACACCTCCAAATTATCTTTGAGTTACTCTCTCCCCTAACCTTGACAAAAGTGCAAGTATCTCGTATTGAAACAACATCAGATATCCACCCCCTTCTCCTGACGCACACCCCTTTCCATCCTGCAAAGCTGTGGAGCCCTGGGGGCAGCTGAAGAGTGTCCCAAAAGGCCTGTACAACAGGCAGGGGCAAGCAATCAGGGGCCTAGACAAGTGGAGACCTGACTCTCTGGCATCCAACTTGTGATGTCACTGTTCCGCATTTTTCAGCCTTTTTTTTGCACAAACATCAGGCAAACACGAGCATTAACTTGACTTAGAATCACTACCTTGCGTGTGTTGAAATGGAAGAGAAACCCTGTGCCTGATGCAGGTCACAAAAAATGCCTTTCTTGTGGGGTGCTCAGTGAGTGATAAACTAACAACTTTATAAACCAAGTCCCAGGCAGAGTTCACAGACACACAGGCATGTAAATGAGCTACAAACTCTCAGACAGACCATGGCAGTCTCTATATCCAATCTGTTCATTTATAGAGGAGGCCACAGAATCCGGAGAGAAGGGAAGGATTCCTCTGCTGAATGTATCACCAGGAGTGGCCAAGTGTGAGAGGAGCTTCCTAAAAGCTTAAGCAATGGAGAGTCAAGTCTGGTTTTCTTTTGATGGTAGCATCTCGTCACATGGGCCAGTGTGTCTTCTTATCCAGCAAAGGTGAGGGTCTGTGATGGTGGCTTCATCACCTAGAGGCATTTTAGTGTTCCCTAGATCGATCCTGGTCACAGCCCCATAAAACCTAATGCCTTAAGGAATGCTCCTTAGGTGTAATTAACAAAGGCAATCATAGGCCTTTAAAAAGGGGTTATCCAAGGTTCTTGACTCTTAAAATCCTAAATGACTTGTAAAACTATTTTAGTATATTATTAGTTTGAGGAGAGATTCACTAACTGTGCAGTGGATCACAGTTGGGACAGTGGTAACTTGGCCTCTGTGGTAGAGAAGGATCCATCTAACTTGTCAGAAAAATCCCAGTCTGGGAGCTGTCTAACCCTTCATTTTACAGACAATTAAAATTAATCTTGGAAAGGCTCAAAAATTTACCCAAAGTGCTTCAGTCAGAATTATAACCTGGAGCTTTCCCCACTGCACAAAGGAGTAAAAGAATCCATAGAATCTTCCCTTTACTACCCATCCCATTCCTCCAAAATTTCTGACCAGGCACCTCCTGCTCTTCTCTTTCCCGCATTATTCTAACCCCTCACTTTTTCAGATACTGTTTAAGAAGTGGGGCTGAGAAATTCATCTGGGGCGACCCATGGGTCCTGGGGAAGAAATGCCAGAACCTTTCACGTTGGAGAGCCTGTGGCTCGTGGGGGAGGCGGGCATACTGCCCAGCTGGCGCCTAACCTTGGGATGGGGAAGGAGGCTGGACGAGAACCCGGAGGAGGAGGGGTGGCGGGGTTGGGGCACAGGCGGGATGAGAAAAGGTGTAGCTGCTGGAGAGAAATTAGAGACCTCGGGGCCTCTGGGAAGCAGGACGGTCCGGCTCTCACACAGCGGCAGGGAGGCCCCGTGCGAACTCCTCTCTCCTCCGCGTACTCGGCCTTTTGTTGTCGGCCTCTGCCTCTGGCTCCCGCTCATGCCCTCCGGTCCCCTGCCCCCCTGAAGTCACCCCAACTGCACTCATAATATTTTGCTTTGCGCTGGGTCTGTTTTCCACCACCAACTTCCAGCAGTCTCCATGGCGACGCGCTGGGGAGGGGGGCGCGCGCAGCTATGGAAATCCCAGGGCCTAGCCGCGCGGCGGCCACAGCAAACTTTTCCGGGTCTCCAGGACCTGCAGGCCGGGTGGGAAAGCGCGCTGTCCCGGGCCACCTGCACCAAGTCGCTAGCTGGACTCCGGGATCCCCGGCTGCACGCATGCTGCCTAGTGCTGCAGCCACACGGCTAGGGAACCTGGGGACAACGCGGCTCTTACTGGATCCTGATGCCAAACCCAGACGCCGGCACTTGGCAGGTGGCAAGGGTGGAGCGAGCATGCCTCCTTTACGGGACACACACAACAGCTCCAAGGAGGGCGAGATAGTCTGGTTTGGACTTGAGGGCAAAGTTCAGAGCTCCGATCCTTGTTCCCCAAGCCCGCAGTCCGCGTCCCAGGGCCAGAGAAGGCGGCTCCTTTCCTAGGGCCGTGCCTGGGAGAGGATGGAGGAGGCCTAGAGCCCCGTCCCACCTGGGCGCTCCCTGTCCCATTGCCCCATGCCAAAGCCACTGAATGTCCCCACCTGGAGGCCCACGGAGCCAGGTCGGGCCTTGTTTTGAGCCAGGAGCCTGTAGACCAGAGTGCCTTCCCGCCGTTGTGGTCCAGGGGCCTCAAAGCAGGCTCTAGGGGTGCGTTGGCGGCTCTGGATTTTGGAGTTCCAGGTGGAAAGCGGGTAGAGGCAGACGACGTCTCTGGGTCGGGCTCATCAGTGCCCGTCGCTAAGGCACCATCCCGTTTAACGAGAAACAATTCTTCTGTTGCGTAGGCGACCAACCTGGCCCCGGCCCACTTTGCACAAGTTCTCTGTGGCCTAAAATTCGACCTACTTTCCCTCCTCTCGTTCTCGAATCTCCAGGCACCTTGAGTAACTGAGCAACGGTCGCCTGGCAGGACCGCTAGGATTGGACCCACAGGCCACTAACACGTAGGCGCGGCAGCCGCCCGCGTGGGGACGGCTGGCCACCCCGGGATCCGCGAGGCTTTGCGCGGTGCGGGACTTCTGCGCGAGCCGGGAACAATATCACTGCCAACAGCGCACCGGCCGGACGGCGCGTCCTGGGCCCCACGCGCGCGCCTGTGGCCCCCACCGACTTCCCGGGCTCGGCCGCGCCGCGGAGCTCCGGGGAGAGCGGCTCTGCTTTGTGGCACTCGGCGGCGGGCTAGCCCAGGGCCCAGAGGCGCGCGCCGGCGCTCCCCAACCTCCTTCGACGGGGCCATTATCTTAGACCCACACTTGCTGAGTATTTGGGGAAAACTCCAGGAATATATTACCGGCTCCGTGCGCGGAACAAAGAGGCGCTTTGCCGCAGGTCACGCTGAAGTGGCCCCCAGGCGGAACACTAGAGCCCCGGCCCCTGCAAAACAGTCCTGCCGGCCCGAGGCACGTTGCGGGAATTTTCCTCTTAAGAGTAGGGGACGGAGGCCTGGGCCGCCGGCTTCTCTGACCGGGGATGCTCCGGAGTTAGCCTCAGCACTTTCTGCTAATCGATTGTGCCAGCCCTTTCGGGATGAAATACTACTAACAATAATATTCGTGGCTCGGCCCTAGATTTGCGCACAATCTGCCGTTAAAGGAGCAGAATCGAACTGCTCCAAGGAGCGCTGGTCCCAGCTAGCCGGAAGAAAGGAACCTTTACATAACAAGGGAAACTCCAAAGAAAAGCTAATGGGATTAAGTTCTCTGGAAGCGAGGTGAGGGAAGGTCCTGGACCGGACCACGCGCGGCAGCTGCACTTCCCTCGCCGTCGGTTTTGCAAACGCGAATGAGAATGTCACTTGGTGCGCCTCGTGTCATTTCGTCCTGCTGCCGTTTCCCAGAACTTTTTAAGTTCAGGATGGCCATCTAGCCATCCACTCCCTTCCCCTTTGGTGGATGGGAGAAAAGTTTTCAGAACCCGTTGGGGGTGTCTGCATTAAGTAAAAGTGACAAAGTGTCTACATGACCACAAGGTAGAGCAGAAAACCGAAGGCCTCCACAACCCCGCAGTTCTCTCAGGATGCACAGAGAAGTTCCAGTCTTGTTGAGGGGGCTGCTAAAACCCCCATCTGGGCTGTGGCTGGTGTGGCACACAGACACCTCAAGTCCTGCGTGGACCCCTTGCAAATATCAACACTTGGCACCAAACCATGCAGACATGGGTTTACTTTTGTTCAAGGATATTCACTTCTAAAGTTGGGGTGCTCAGGACATGCATGGTGGCACAAATGCTTCTCATGGAAGTATGGAGGGAAAGGATTCTTTCTCTCTCTGGGCACCCTCTTTACTGCCAGCAGAGAGGACCCGGTCAGGGCTGGCCCCACACTCCGTAGCCAGTCGCAGGGCAGGTAACCCCTCTCCTTGCCTTCATTTGTCACTGCATATAGTAAAGAAGGCTGCGGGGGTCAACCCATCCCCACTCCCAGGGGGCCCACACCCACTTGGAAGGGACCGCAAAGGAGAGGTTTGATCTCTTGAGATCAGAGATAGACAATTTTCCTGGAATATCAAAGATACCCCTGGCCAGAGCGGGGTGGGCATCTTGGCCACCAGGGCCCCAGCGGAAGCTAGAAGGGGCTGGAAACCTTTCTGCAAGAGAGGGAAGAAGAACATCTGGCCAATGCCCGAATGACCCCTACTCCCAGTCCACATTCATTTCCAGCCTGCAGGTGGAGGTGAGGATGCCGTCGTGTGTTGTTTGTTTATTTGCTCAGGGAAGAGAGGCGCGTGTGTTAAGGATGGCAGAGGCTGGAAGGCACTTGTTGCTCCGCGCGGCAAAGTCCAGCAGCGGATGCTCGTAGGCGTTCTCCCAAGCACCGCGTCTAGCTGCTGTCTCGGCCCAGGCTGCTCTCACTGCTGTTTCTGCCTCTCCAAGAAACTCCGAGGCTGCAACCTAGCCGGGATAGGAGTGCACTGGCTGGAAGACGGCAATTGAGGACTGTCCTTGTTCAGTCGCTAAGTCATGCCCGACTCTTTGCAACTGAAGGAGGAGGTGACTTTCCGGAGAATTTCTTCCACCTGGAAGGGGCGTAGGGAGCACAACTCTGATCTAGAAGTTTGGCGGCTCCTCAAACGTACTAGAGCTGAGAGGCTCTACTGGAAAAACAACCGAGACGATGGGCTTTTTCGTTGTAAAAGATGCCTTGGCTTACTTTCTCCGTGGTTATGGACGGCCGCGACCCCTAAACCTGGCGCCTCCAGCCAACAGACCCCAAAGTGCCGAGCAGTTTGCAGACCCAGACGCCAGGCCTTGCCAGCCGCGCAGCCTCCTGTTCTCTTCCGTAGAGTTACTGTCCCCAAGCAGAACGCATCGTCGGGTACTCCTTCCGGCCAAGGAGGCTGCACCGCGCTTCGGACTGCCCGGGGCTCCCTCCTCCCGACCGGGCGCGGATTCCCCAGGACCACCGGGCTCGCCTCTGCCACTCCCTCCAGCTGCGCATCTCCACCAGTTGGAGCCTCTGTCCCCACCTCCCAAGCGCTGTGCAGAGCCGTCGCCCTCCCCCGCCTCTGGGGCGTTCCGCTCGGCTTCCTGGCCCAGCCACCAGCCCCGGAACGCACCGCTATTCCGGGACCCCCAAACCGGGGGAGGAGCTGGACCCGGGAGGGGGCGGTCGGCTCGCAAAGTTTCTCCAAGTGGCACCTCGAGCTCGCTGCGAGTCAGCGAATCTTTACGTAACTTTATGTCTAGGGCAAGCGAAAGCGCACTCCACAGCGCGCGCACACACATTTACACACACACAATCATACGTTTACACACACACACACACACTTCCACGCATCCGCTTACACACATCACGCATCGCACGGGATTGAGAACTTCTGCACGCTCCATTATTTCCTGGGGTTCCACTGTCAAGTTGACCCTTCTGAACTTTTTGCGACTCTTTCTGAAGTTCCCCTGCTACCTCTTCTTTCCCTCCCAATGTCTACCCCCAACCCCCACCAGTAGGACTAACCTGTGGAATCCATGTCGGGTTCCTCCAGTAACCCACAATGCATGCTCTTCCCATGGACAGCACAGGCGCCCCCCAAAAATCCTGATGTTGGGGATCCCCTGTGCTAGAGCTGCCCAGGGAGGAAGGGAGGAAGGAGGCAAGGAAAGACGCAGAGAGTGCAAGGACGAAAGGATAGAAAGAAGGAAAGGAAAAGGCAGAAAGAGAAGAAAGGAGAGAGAGAAGGGAAAGAGCTCGGAGAAGGGGGAGCGAGAAAGAGCGAGCCAGAGAGGGGACACTCAGTAATCCAGCCGGGCAAAGCCAAACCCGTCAAAATGTTTGCGGATGTTTCATGGGAAAAAGCATCATTTTATAGGAGCCCCGATGGGAGCAATGTCATTGATAGGCCAGCCGGCCTGATGAATGGCCGCTCGTCAGATGGGGCCGTGGCGAGGCGCACTGTGAAGCCCATTGTGGGCCTGTTTTGAATAAGAAAAGCCGCCTCCGAAAAGGGGGGCTCAGAGCGACGCAATCCCAGCCCTCCGACTTCCCCCTTCTATTATAGCATTAGCAACGTTTTTCTTATTTAAAGTTCCAGAGGCCTTCTCCAGCCTTCGCCCGGCACTCATTACAGGCGAAATCAAAATTGGCTTAGATGTGGCCCCTCCCCCTCTGCCTACCCCTCCCCCGATCCGGCCCGGCACAGCGCAGGCATGGGAAGGGGGTGAGGGGGCGGTGGCAGGGGACCCCGAGGAGCCTGGGGAGTCGCCTACGCGGCCACGAGTGGGCCCCACTTCTTTCCCTCTCCTCTTGTGGCCCCCGCCCCAGGTTTGGTCCCGGGTTAGATTTTGAGTGGGAGCCTTGGGGATGAAGTAAGCCTTGTTCCAGCCACGGGGATCCACGGACACGCGTGGGGAGGGTGGAGAGCTGAGGGGGGAAGAGAGGGGGCGCTATGGCCCTAGGACCCCCGCCCCACCCCCAACCTGGGCGGCGACAAGGCCGCTTGGCCGGGGCGGGGAGGGGGGGGGTTGTGGCTGACTCATCCCACTCCAGAACTTTCCGTCTTCTGGGAATATCTGTCTCCTTCCCCGGTCCCTCTGTCCCTCTCTTCCCGCGTCTTCTCCGGGCTGGGCCGCCTCCGTCTCTGTCTAGCCCCTGCTCCCTCATCTCTTTGTCTCCCCCTGGGGCTCTACCCTTCTCTGTCTCTATCCCCCTTGGTCTCTCGGACACCCCCCGCAGCCCCCGCCTCTTCCCGTAACCCTGTCTGTCAGTCTGTCTGTGTCTCCGGCCCTTCCTCCCTCCCNAAAGACTCTGATGCTGGGAGGGATTGGGGGCAGGAGGAGAAGGGGACAACAGAGGATGAGATGGCCGGATGGCATCACTGACTCGATGGATGTGAGTCTGAGTGAACTCCGGGAGTTGGTGATGGACAGGGAGGCCTGGCATGCTGTGATTCATGGGGTCGCAAACAGTTGGACATGAATGAGTGACTGAACTGAACTGAACTGAACTGATACGTGTGTCCCCTCCATCTGGAATCCCCTTCCCACCTCCCTCACCACCCTATTCCTCTATGTTGTCCTAGAGCACCGGCTTTAGGTGCCCTGCACCATATACCAAACTTGCACGGGTCATCTGTTTTACATATGGTAACATATATGTTTCAATGCTATTCTCTCAAATTACCCCATCCTCTCCTCCTCCCACTGAGGAGTGCTTTTGAGAATGTGTTTGGCAATGCTTTTTTACTTTTATTTATTTTTGGCTGTGCTGGGTCTTTGTTGCTGTGAGAGTCTTTCTCTGGTTGTGGAGAACAGGGGCTACTCTAGTTGCAGTGCACAGGCTCCTCATTCCAGTGGCTTCTCTTGTTGCAGAGCATGAGCTCTAGGGTACATGAGCTTCAGCATCTGTGACTCCCAGGCTCTAGAGCACAGGCTCAATAGTTGTGGCGCATGGGCTTAATTGCTCCATGGCATGTGGGATCTTCCCAGATCAGGGATCGAGCCTATGTCCCCTGCATTAGCAGGCAGATTGTTTTCTTTAACCACTGAGCCACCATGGAAGCCCTTGGCAATGCTTTTGATGGAAGCTTCCTGCAATTTTTTTTGACCTGGGTAATGCCTTTCATATGCCTAGACGCCTATATCTCAATTCTTAATCATGGGCAGTCTACCAATGCAATAGAGACTATCAATTATTTCCCAATATCAGCTTTACCCTTTTTACTCAGGATCCCCAACTAGCTGAGCACATGGAATCTTGGAATAGTATCATTTTCCAGCCTACCTTGCAGCTGTCTGTGGCCTATAACCATGTTCAATCCAATCATTTGTAAATGAAAGTCATATTTGCAATTTCTGGGAATTGTCCTCAAATGCAAAAAGGCTGCTTTTCTCCTTTATCCAGCTGTCTGTAATGCAAAAGTATTTTTTTTTCTTTTTTCTTTTTATTCTTCTTTGTAATGCAGAAGTAATGGATGGAGCCAGAATAGCCATGTTGGGTCCTTTGGTGCAAGCCATGTATTGAGTATAGCAAGGCAACAAGACAGAAGTATCCTGGACCCCTCATGATTTTGGAACCACCGCATAGGCCCTCATTTGCTTATACTTACTTGATAGAAATTAACTTCCTTTTTAAGTGCTGCCATTGTTAATTTGTCCTCACTTGCAGCAAAACAAATCTTACCTAATGCTTTCCTACTCTGACTCTCTCAGAGCTGCATCAACTCTTAAAAAAATTTTTTTTAAATTATTTATTTTTGGTTTTTGTTGCTGCTGCTGCTGCTGCTGCTAAGTCACTTCAGTCATGTCCAACTCCGTGCGACCCCATAGACGGCAGCCCACTAGGGNATTGTCCTCAAATGCAAAAAGGCTGCTTTTCTCCTTTATCCAGCTGTCTGTAATGCAAAAGTATTTTTTTTTCTTTTTTCTTTTTATTCTTCTTTGTAATGCAGAAGTAATGGATGGAGCCAGAATAGCCATGTTGGGTCCTTTGGTGCAAGCCATGTATTGAGTATAGCAAGGCAACAAGACAGAAGTATCCTGGACCCCTCATGATTTTGGAACCACCGCATAGGCCCTCATTTGCTTATACTTACTTGATAGAAATTAACTTCCTTTTTAAGTGCTGCCATTGTTAATTTGTCCTCACTTGCAGCAAAACAAATCTTACCTAATGCTTTCCTACTCTGACTCTCTCAGAGCTGCATCAACTCTTAAAAAAATTTTTTTTAAATTATTTATTTTTGGTTTTTGTTGCTGCTGCTGCTGCTGCTGCTAAGTCACTTCAGTCATGTCCAACTCCGTGCGACCCCATAGACGGCAGCCCACTAGGGTCTCCTGTCCCTGGGATCCTCCAGGCAAGAACACTGGAGTGGGTTGCCATTTCCTTCTCCAATGCATGAAAGTGAAAATTGAAAGTGAAGTCGCTCAGTCGTGTCCGACTCCTAGTGACCCCGTGGACTGCAGCCCACCAGGCTCCTCCGTCCATGGGGTTTTCCAGGCAAGAGTACTGGAGTGGGTTTGCTGCTCGGACTTTTCTCTAGTTGTGGCTAGTGGGGGTTACTCTTCACTGCAGTGCATGGGCTTTTCATTGCAATGGGTTCTCTTGTTGCAAAGCTTGGGCTCTAGGGTACCCAGGCTTCAGTAGTGTGGGCTCAGTAGCTCCCAGACTCTAGAGTACAGGGTCAATAGTTGTGATGCACAGGCTTGGTTGCCCTGCAGCATGTGGGATCTTCCCCAGGCAACAGTCGAACCACGTCTCCTGCATTGGCAGGTGGATTCTTTACCACTGAGTCACCAGGGAAGCCCCTGCATCAGTTCTAGAAACAGTCCTCATATCTGCCATCCCTGTGACAGTATCACTAGGCAGCCTTCTTCCTGTGGGTCCATTCAAGCCCTTGGGAAAACTCACCATTTCCTTGTTCTTGTCATCAGTGAAAGTACAGAGCCCTGCCCCTCTCCTCTGCTCCCTCAGCCCCATGGCCACAGTCTCTCACTTTTTGCTTTCTTGGGCATGTATCAGGATTCAGACTCTGTGGAGCCTCCAAACTGTCCCCTTGAAGTCCCTCTCTTTGGGGTTGACAGGAGGGAGGCACCTCCCATCTCAGGGGCTTTCGTAGGTGAGGGGAAAGGGAAATGCTGCAACAATCCAGTTCCTCTCTCCAAAGAAACCCTCTCCCTCTGGCCTCTTCCACCCCTTCCTTCTGTAGGCTAGACATGGATGATTCCTGCTGCTGATGGAATGGTTTCATAATCTCAGTACATTCTGTGGAGAGGGTCTAGCACCTTGACTTAGGAAATGGGGACACATCATTGCTCTTGCCTTTTGGGTCACAAAATACCCAATTTTAACTTCTGTTTACACCAAACGTCATCTTTGGTATCTTCTTCCTTGAGGCCTCTCTTCCTGCTGGCCAGGTAAGAATGATTGCAAAAAGCATTCTTTCTTTACATTCTTTCTTTTACGGTCACAAACACCTTTGAGAAGTGTATAAATGTTGGGATTCAGCCTCATTCCTGACCACCATGAGCTGTTCCAAGGACTCTTACACTACGTTATGCTTCAGGCAGTAGTTCTCAAAATGGGGTCTATATAACTGGTTGACCTTGGTCACCTATCCAATGGCCCATGTGTGTAGCTAGTAAGTGGCAGAACTGCGTTTCGAATCAATGCCCTCTGGCCTCCTGAAGCTTTACTCTGCAGTTCCTCCTCAACTGCCCTCGGCACAGGTCACTCTACCTGAAACCAACCTCACTCTTAAGATTATGCTTGAAGGGACTGGCAGGTTACAGTCCATGGGGTTGCAAAGAGTCAGACCTGACCTAGCAACTGAGCATGCACACACTTTCTTGGCACGCATGAAGGTCTTTCTTGGTGGTCCAGTGGTTAAGACCCCATGCTTCCAGTGCAGGGGGGCATGGGTTCAATCCCTAGTCAGGAACTAAGATCCCACATGCCACAGGATGCAGTCAGAAAGAAAAAGATTATCTTTTGGGAAAGAGTGGTGTGATCACCTGGCAGCTTTCCTTTCTTAAATGGCCTGAAGGGTGTAGCTATTATCAGTGATGCACAACATGGACCAGTCCTTGCGTGGATGTGCACACAGCTGGATAAAACCTCTAACACCACATGTCATGGTCCTGCGCCCAGTGTATCGCAGTACAGAGACAAGCATGCACTGCATGTTGAAGTGGGTTTTCTTATTAGTGAAAACTGACACGAGGAACAAGATGTTTTACCCACTTGATCAACTGTTAGTTCTATCTGAGGTGGTGTGGACAGGGTAAGGTATGCAGGGACTAGAAGTGACAAAAAGGTTAAGAGAAATATTCTCTAACAAGGAGCTGCCCATAAAAGCCAACACAGCATCGGAATTACAGAAAACAGTCAGTGTGTTAATAAGCTTCTGAATCTGGACTCAGCATTGAGGGAAATAATGAAAACTGAATAGGGCCCAATCTCAGGACCCATATGAAATATAAGCCCAGTTCAGTTCAGTTCAGTCTCTCAGTCACGTCCCACTCTTTGCAACCCCATGAACCGCAGCACGCCAGGCCTCTCTGTCCATCACCAACTCCCGGAGCCCACCCAAACCTATGTCCATTGAGTTGGTGATGCCATCCAACCATCTCATCCTCCATCGTCCCCTTCTCCTCCTGCCTTCAATTTTCCCCAGCATCAGGGTCTTTTCAAATGACTCAGCTCTTCACATGAGGGGGCCAAAGTATTGGAGTTTAAGCTTCAACATCAGTCCTTCCAATGAAAACCCAGGACTGATCTCCTTTAGGATGGACTGGTTGGATCTCCTTGCAGTTCAAGGGACTCTCAAGAGTCTTCTCCAACACCACAGTTCAAAAGCATCAATTCTTCTGTGCTCAGCTTTCTTCACAGTCCAACTCTCCCATCCATACATGACCACTGGAAAAACCATAGCCTTGACTAGATGGACCTTTGTTGGCAAAGTAATGTCTCTGCTTTTGAATCTGCTGTCTAGGTTGGTCATAACTTTCCTTCCAAGGAGTAAGCATCTTTTAATTTCATGGCTGCAGTCACCATCTGCAGTGATTTTGAAGCCCAGAAAAATAAAGTCTGACACTGTTTCCACTGTTTCCCCATCTACTTCCCATGAAGTGATGGGACCAGATGCCATGATCTTCATTTTCTGAATGCTGAGCTTTAAGCCAACTTTTTCACTCTCCTCTTTACCTTTCATCAAGAGGCTCTTTATTTCCTCTTCACTTTCTGCCATAAGGGTGGTGTCATCTGCATATCTGAGGTTATTGATATTTTTGCCAGCAATCTTGATTCCAGCTTGTGTTTCTTCCAGTCCAGAGTTTCTCATGATGTACTCTGCATAGAAGTTAAATAAGCAGGGTGACAATATACAGCCTTGACGTACTCCTTTTCCTATTTGGAACCAGTCTGTTGTTCCATGTCCAGTTCTAACTGTTGCTTCCTGACCTGCATATAGGTTTCTCAAGAGGCAGGTCAGGTAGTCTAGTATTCTCATCTCTTTCAGAATTCTCCACAGTTGATTGTGACCCACAGTCAAAGGCTTTGGCATAGTCAATAAAGCAGAAATAGATGTTTTTCTGGAACTCTCTTGCTTTTTTGATGATCTAGCGGATGTTGGCAATTTGATCTCTGGTTCCTCTGCCTTTTCTAAAACCAGCTTGAACATCTGGAAGTTCACGGTTCATGTATTGCTGAAGCCTGGCTTGGAGAATTTTGAGCATTACTTTACTCAAATTGTGCGATGAGTGCAATTGTGTGGTAGTTTGAACATGTTTTGTTTTTTTTCCACAGTGAAGTGTGCTGGCTGTGGAGGTGAAAGTGTTCATGCAAATTGCCTCTTCTCTGTTAATTTGATCTTTAATTATACACATAGTACCTGATTACAGAAAACCAAAAAGACAGATAAAGCTAAAGATCCCTGAGAACCATTCCTGATCCTACCTCTTGCCCTGGGAATAATTACTATCATGAATTTTTAAAGTGAGGGATGAGATAAAACATTTTTTATGACGCTGACAAAGCCAATAAGGACTGTTTTGATGATTTACAGGTGTCTTGCTCAAGGGCACCTCCGTGAAATAGGAACTACTTTTGTGCAGCCAGAGCCTATCTTTTCAGGGCTAGGATTCCGTGAGTTTTTCTAGGAGGAGCCAGTATCAAGACTTCTTAAGAAGGACAAACTGGTGCAGATGACTTAAATGCTAAGTGTGAATCTTTTCCAATCCCCTCCCCACTTTTTTTTGGCTGTGCTGGGTCTTTGTTGACATGCATGGACTTTCTCTAGTTGCAGCGAGCAGGGATTATTCTCTAGTTGCTGTACTTGGGCGTCTCACTGGAGTGGCTTCTGTTGCTGCAGAGCAGGGGCTCTAGGGGGCATGGGCTTCCGTAGTTGCAGCATGTGGGCTCAGTAGTTGTGGCACATAGGCTCAGTTGGCATATGGGATCTTCCTGAACCAGGGATAGAATCCATATGCCCTGCATGGCAGGTGAATTCTTAACCACTGGACCACCAGGGAAGTCCCTTTTATTTTTCTTTACTCGTCAGAATAAATCAAGGCATCTTTACATGAAAAAAGAAAAAGCACATTCAAGGACTTCCCTGGCAGTGTGGTGGCGAAGACTCTGCATTTCCAGTACCTTCACTACAGGGGCATGGGTTTGATCCCTGGTAGATCCTACATGCCGGAGAAGGCATTGGCACCCCACTCCAGTACTCTTGCCTGGAAAATCCCATGGGCAGAGGAGCCTGGTAGGCTTCAGTCCATGGGGTCGCTCAGAGTCGGACACGACTGAGTGACTTCACTTTCATCTTTCACTTTCATGCATTGGAGAAGGAAATGGCAGCCCACTCCAGTGTTCTTGCCTGGAGAATCCCAGGGACGGGGGAGCCTGCTGGGCTGCCATCTACGGGGTCGCACAGAGTAGGACATGACTGAAGTGACTTAGCAGCAGCAGATCCTACATCCACAAAACAAACAAACAAAAACAAAAAAAAACCACATCCCAGTGCTGCAATGGAAAGGAAATATTTTCAAGGGCGAAATCCTAAGATTGCCACAAAGGGTGCACTTATCACTACATCCCAAGCTGAAACAGTGACTCTTCCAGCTGTTGGACAGGGAACATTTGGAAGCTAGTCTCACACAGTGCTAAAAGGAGGCTGAAAGGAGAAAGTCTCCAGTGTATACTGTTATGTTGTTGGCTCCTGGTTATGCCTCCTAGGATTCACACACTTTGTGGTCCTTCCCACATTAACTCTGGACTTGGCTATGTGACTTGTTTTCACCAACAGGATATGAACAAACAAGCTGTCTTTGAGAAGTACCTGGGCTGTCCCTTTGGAACACTCAGCCTTGGAGCCCATCTGCCTTTGTAAACTGTCTGGACACTTGCTGGGAATCCACATGGTGGGAAAGGCTATCAGCCATTCCAAACACTCCAGCTGAGGCTCTAGACATGGGAGTGAGGCCTTCCTGGACCAGACAGAGTTGAACACAGTCTAGAGATGCCTGCTAACATGGCAGGGGGCTGAAGAACCACTTGGCTGAGCCCTGCACACATTGCTGACCCACAGAATCATGAGAAATATACTGTTGCTTTAAGCTGCTGAGTTCTGAGGTGGTTCAAGGTGGCAATAGAAACACTTTCCACAATGAATATCAGAACTACCTATCAGAACCACTTATGACTTGTGAGTTAGTTTCTAATTGAGTAAGAAGTAATAGTTGAGAAAAAAACAAGACTGATGGAAACCCTCACCTAGGTCTCGAGCCATTCATCATCAAGCTGCATATAAAACCTGGGTAAAAAAAAAAAAAGGCAAATATCATCTCTTTCACAGATTTAAAGTGAAAATAATTTTAAAATGTTTTTATTGTTTACAAAACGTGTTGAAAGTCTATGTATTATCTTACGTAAAACTGATGGGCTGCACATGTGTAGCTGTTAGCTGATGGATGAAAATGAACTCCTGAGAAGTACTGTTTTGGGGATCCTCCCACAAAGGTGGTGTGCATCTGACTATTTCCAAAGCAGGAGAGGAAGAGGGCAGGAGGCATCTGGGGTATTAGGTGATGAAAGGCAGCCTACAAAGTAGTGTGTAATATCTGATCCACTGACAGAGACCCATTTATTCTATACACTACCATGGAGAGGTCTCATGCATACAGTGTTAAATGAAAAAAAAATCAAGGTGGAGAAGTATATGTAGTTGTTTCTGTTTTTCAAGGAGGAGGTTATATGTATATAGGTAAAAATATATACATAGAAGTGTAACATTTAAGTGACTACCTAGAGAAGGAAGTACATAAGGTGGAGAAGACAGGGATAGAAACTAGACTTAATATAAAACAAAATTACAGTCTTAAAAACCAAATTCCAATGAATCTAACTTTGCACATTGTCAGTGGAAACCTTGATCCCCAGTGACTTCCAGGTCTATCTTGGCAGCCCAGCCTCTCATCTCGGGAAGGGCCACTGACTCAGATGCTCATAGGCGCCCAGCTCAGTACGTTCCCAGTGAAACATACCATCACCTACTTTCCTCACCACTAGCTTTCTGCCAGCCACTCTTCATCCTGGTGGCTCACTACCCAGCTGCCTTTCCAAGCCCCTACTCCTGAGTTTCTTGTTGACTCTGTTCTCCCTCTCTCACCTCCTACAACCTCAATTCTACTTCCTTATTCTCTCCTCCCACCCTCCTCTTCCTTCTCACCTCCAGTATCAACCCAGACTATCCTTCCATTGGCCAATGTCCATTCACTCATCAAAAATCACTTCTGGGAGTCTCATCCTCTGGGAAACTTGCTTGGGAGATCCCACTTTGTGACGTCACAGGCTGGCCCCCTCTGAGGTCTGATGGAGGAACCCAGTCTCACTAGGGAATTAGCTTCTACAGCGAGCATGGAAGGGGAGAAAAAGTCAAAATTACCCCTGAAGACAACACAGACTCCTCAGCATTGGAACAACCAGCTATTTCTTTGGTTGACCACCTAATAAATTCAGGGCCCAGAATGTACCAAAAAAAAAAAAAAAGTCACCTACAATTTTCATTCTGGAAACTCACACCAGAGCAGAGAATCACACAGTGAGGGGCACAGGAGATGGCAGGTTATGTTTCATTTAATCTAGATGAGAGGGAGGCGAGAGTTGTCTGCCTTGTTTCGATACTACCCTTCCCTCTCTTTTCCAGTGCTGAGCACTAGTTGAATTTGCCAAAGTTATATATGTAAAGGGAAGCCTCCCTGCTCCTTGTGCTATAGCTTCTCTGTGCATGTGAGTGTGCTAAGTCACTTCAGTCGTGTCTGACTCTTTGCGACTTTATGGACTGTAGCCCACCAGGCTCCTCTCCAGGCAAGAATACTGGAATGAGTTGCCAAGACCTCTTCCAGGGGATCTTCCTGACCCAGGGATCAAACCTGCATCTCCTGTGGCTCCTGTATTACAGGCAGATTCTTTACTGCTGAGACACTGGGGAAGCCTGTATCTTCACTGTCTTCCCTCCCAGTTTGAGAATCTAACTCATGACTGTATTCCCAGGACTTAGGAGAAAGCCCTCCACTTAGAAGAAACAGAGAATGTTGGTTGAATGAACTGATGGTTTGACTTCTTGGACCTCTCCAGAGATGCGGAATTCCGCAGACAATAAAACAGCCCATTATGTCATCTGAACAAATGAAGTCGATCCACTGACTCGAGGTCTCTATTGCCTTCCCAGGATTCTAATTGTAATTAATGCTCTGAAGCAGGGTTCCCAAAAATGAGCAGGATTGAAAGGCAGAGAGGGCTCCAGATCAGCTGATCAGCAGATAACATCTCTCTGAAGCCTCTCCGGTGGCTGGACCAACCCATCGATAGGCTCTGGCCATGTTCCAGCCGCTGGTCTGCTTGCCCCTCTTTTCCTTAATCCAGGTTTAATGAGATGAGCATCATTAAGAGAGCCAGAGCAGTTATCCTTTAAGTGAGCAAAGTGACTCTTCACAGAAGGACTGATTTTAATAACCCAGTGCGAGACCCCCTTTAAGGTACAGAGTGATTCTGGCACATCAGTTAAGTGTTACACAAAACAGACGTGACTGTTCAAAATCAAAGGCGGTTTTCATTCATGTGAAAAGGGATCAGCGAGCTGCAAGAAAACTGGGGTGCGTAAAAGTCCCTGGGGCCTCTGTCCACAGCAGGAAAAGCTCAGAGTAGATTGGGCCCAGGAGGAAGCAGCCTGGGCCGCCCATAACTCAGAGATAGAAGGCGGTGATCTCCGCACGCAGCCCCTATTTCATGTGCGGGCTCCTGCCTCTGATCTTTGGGCAGCCGCCTAATTGCCAATGACTGTTTCTGTGGACACAAGGGTCTGTTAAATGTGTAAGGCCTGCGTTTTTCCAGGGGAGACTTTTTCCTTTGCACATAAGCCAAAGATTCTTTCAGACACAAATTCTTTCTTACGCAGGTCATCAGATTCTTGCGTGGGAGACATTAATGCAGAGTTCAATGCACACAGCTGAAAATGAATACATATATATGCATATAAACATATAAAACCTAGTAACTGAGGGTGTGAGGATGCTGGATGGGAAGACCAGCACATTATGGGTATGTCCCGAATTTCTTTCACATGCAAAGATGGCACTCCTAAGCCAGTATTAGGGTTAGGGTTAAAATGCTTGAAGCTGTTTGCTTCCAAGAGTGGAAATGGCTTTATTTGCAGTCAACCACATCCTCTGACCCAGCCTCCACTGTAACCAAGGCACATATTTGGGAGTGTCTGAATAGAAGCGAGGGGCAATTTGAACTTCCCGCTCCAACCAAGATCAAACACTTGCTTTATCGGTATTATAGGCTGCTGCGTGAAGGTAACAAATCACACAGCTGAACTGGACTTGATTCAGAAAGAAGAGAGATGTTATTACACAGGAAAGGCAAATAGGTTCCATACGGAAGCCACTTCCAATCAATCATAATGAGAGCTGATATTTATTGAGCACTCATTTATGTGGGCCACATAAACTGAATATTCTTACCTCATTGATAGCGCAGTTGGTAAAGAATCCACCTGCAATGTAGGAGACCCCGGTTCGATTCCTGGGTTAGGAAGATCCACTGGAGAAGGACAGGCTACCCGCTCCAGTATTCTTGGGCTTCCCTTGTGGCTCAGCTGGTAAAGAATCTGCCTGCAATGTGGGAGATCTGGGTTCAATCCCTGGGTTGGGAAGATCCTCTGGAGAAGGGAAAGGTTACCTGCTCCAGTATTCTGGCCTGGAGAATTCCACGGACTGTACAGTCCATGGGGTCACAAAGAGTCAGACACAAGTGAGCCACTTTTACCTCATTTTGCAGATGAGGAAATTGGGGCAAAATAGTTTGCCCAAGATCATTCAGCTAGTAGGTGGTGAGCCAGGATTTGAAGGCAAGCAGTGTGACTGCAGCATCCTAGCTCCCAACCATGGTCCTGGCCTCCCAACTGGTGGGGGCTGGCGGTCTGAGCTCTGTAGGTCTGAGGCCAAATTCAGGTTTAGCAGGGTGGACTGCCATGATTAATTAGAGAGCTGCAAAAGGGATGCAGACACAGAAAATAAGCACATGGGTGGTACTTGCATCCCTGATTTTACTGAAGAGAGAAAGGTCTTACCACATCTGTGCTATCAGAACCATGCCTGTCTCAATCTCTGCAAATATTCACTTCTAGATTTTTGTAACATCTGACACTGAGGAAGGTAATTAGAGTAACTCTCCCTGTAGGAGAGCAAGTAACAGATCACAAAGAGCCTCGTGTTTCATTTTCTGGCCTGATGTTGATAAATTTCAGTTTCTGAAAGATTGGAGACCTACATGGGACCTGCAAGACCCAGAGTAACAATGAAGGAGAATTTATAGGAACTCAGAAAAATGTCCAGGAACTCAGAAAGACAGCTGCTGCTGCTGAGATTCCAGAGCCCTCGCCCCAGGGATGTCACCTTACAGTGCAGACGGGACTCTGGCTTGCTGGGATGGCTACGACCCTGTTTACTCCCAGAGGACTATTCAAAGGAAGGGCAGTCTTTGGCTTTGGAGTAGATAGGGGGCTAATGAGTCCCTGCCACATGGCAAGCAGATGCAAAGCTGAGGTTTGCTTGGGTAAAAGATGAGAATCAACACCCATCTTTGACAAAAACAAAAAATAGGCGAAATCAAAACGTCAGGCTGTGGGCAGATGTGAATAGAAATGTAGATTATAACTAATCTTATTTTTTTGGTATCTGTAACATTATCATCAGATATATAAAAGCACATTTTACAATAGGAATGCAACAATTAATTTAATGACCAACACGATTGACACGTTTTATCTGATGTCATTTACGATGGGTACATTGAAGATAAGACAAGGGCTTTGTGGTTTGGGTTAACATTTGTTAGTATAGTCACTCCATCATCCAGAGGCATATGAGTTGCCCATCTGAGGGCCAATCCATACAACTGCAGTCTGAAACTGTTTTCGTCTGCTTTGTCATGAAAACCGCTTTCATCTGTCCTGTCTGGAGACATTCTTGATCAGGACTAGGGGGAAGCTACTGGCATCTAGTGGGTAGAAGCCAGAGGTGCTGCTCAATGCCCTACAGTGCACAGGTCAGCACCCCCCCGCCTCCCCCACCCCACAAAATTATTTGGCTCAAAATGTCAGTAGTAGTGCAGAGGTTGAGAAACTTATCTAGTTTGATGTTTACACATATGGGGAGAGGAAAGCTAACCTCTATTGAGTGTTTACCAGGGGGGCAAGAGGGACTTCCTTGGTGGCTCAAGAGGTAAAGAATTTGCCCACGATGCAGGAGACTCGGCTTCGATCCTTGGGTCAGGAAGATCTCCAGAAGGGAATGGTTACCCACTCCAGTATTCTTATCTGGAGAATTTCATGGATAGAGAAGCCTGGCGGGCTATACAGTCCATGGGGTCACAAAGAGTAGTAGGACACGACTGAGTGACTAACCTTTTCACTTTCAGGCTCTGTTCACCTGAATTAATTCATCTCACCCCAAACCTGTGCAGTAGGCACTATTCTCACTCCTGAACCAAGGCCGGGTCGGGTGGAGGAGGCAGGCAGGCAGGTAGGCTACTCTATGAGAGATGAGAAGCGCAGGGCAGGGCGTCGCCTCTGCTGTGCTCACACGCATCCCTTCTGCTTGCTCTCTCCCTCCTTGTTGGTAACACCACTGCCAATGCCTGTTCAGGCAGGAGCTCCAAGGTTAGTGGCTCTGGTGCTCCCTCACCCATGCCTACAGGCTCAGCACCTGGGAAAAGGAAAATCACAGCTCCAAACTAGCCCTGCGGGGCCCACAGAAGCTGTGGGGCACCCAGCACATCTCTGCTGACTTTGAGCTTTGCTTTGTGAGAGGAGACACTGTGGTACCCCAGGAGGACCTGGACAGTACAATGAAATACCCAGCAGGCATAGAGACAGAAACTGGAGTATTCTGGAGAAAAAACAGCCATCTTCGACACAGGATATGTCTGTGGGGCTGGCAGGCAGATCTGCACTGAGTGGAAAGAAGCTGCAGGAGGAGAAAGGGGAACCTCAGGGCTGGAGAGTCAGAAAATGGTCAGCACAAGTGACAGCAGCATCCTAGGTTGCTGGAGAGTTGTTTTTTCCTGCATAAAGCTGGCCTTTAGTGAGCAATTTCCTCTCTACGGCAGGGGGTGGGGGGTGGCGCAGGAGGGTGGGAAGGTAGGGCTGGAGCCCTGTGGGAGGAGTGGCCCAGCCAATCTGCTTCTTAAGGGGAAGTCACACCATGGGAGAGAGAGTAGAGGGCTAGTTTTCAATGTGTGCCTTCTTTGGCACCACTAAAAATCCAAAGGCTAGTTCTAAGAAAGGATGGAATCCAAAGCTCTTCACACAGGTTACAACAGTGAGTCTCAACGTTTAGACTGCATTGGAACCACCTAGAGGGCTTGTTCGTCAATCTATAGACGGCTGTGCATGTGTGCTAAGTCGTTTCAGTCGTGTCTGACACCTTGCAACCCCATGGACTGTAGCCCGCCAGGCTCCTCTGTCTATGGGATTCTCCAGGCAAGAATACTGGAGTGGATTGCCATGCCCTTCTCCAGGGCATCTCCCTGACCCAGGGATCGAACTCGTGTCTCTTACATCTCCTGTATCAGCAAGCAGGTTCTTTGTCACTAGCCCCGCCTGGGAAGCCCCACAGACCTCTGTGTTCCACCCAAATTTCTAACAAGTTCCCAGGTGACATTGAGGCCTCCACTGGTCCAGGGACCACACTTTGAGTCAGGCTACCTGCCCTACTCCAAACAACAGTTATCATTACTTAACTATAAATGGTATTATCATTATTCCAGTGTCTTCAAAGACAGTGTTCATAGGAGTCCCTATTTAACACATAGTAAATGTACCTAATCTCCAAACAAACTGTATGAAAAATGCGAATGTAAATGTCACCCCAGCATCCCATACAAAAGATTCTAGATCCATCATGTTTTAATTAATTCACACTACTCCTTGCCTTCATTAACATGGATGATTGGGAGTTACCAGACCCAAAATTTATTATGTATGGAATGAGATCTATTACCTGGACTTGAAAAACACTTTAAGTCTTTGGACTCTGGTCTGAGATTTTAGACCTGAGTTTCAGGTTGTCCTGAGAATGTCTGCCATGATATCCTGATCACAATAAACCTGATTTGCTGCAGCAAATCTCTTAATTGCTTCTGGAGCCCATGTCTGAAATCCAAATTGGTAGCTTGGCCTCGATAACAGAGTATATATACTTCTGGATTGCCACCGCTGATTTTCTTCCTCCCGTTTGAAATGGCCTCTTTAAAAGCTTGACAGTAATTTCCCACCAACCTTGGCCCCGTGGGGATGATGTAGTCAAAGTCCAACTTTTAGTCAGCAAATGAAATAAACTGTTTTCAAGACACATATGGAGTAAATATGGACGGTAAGGAGGTGCTACTTTTACAGTCACTTTTCTGAACATCCGTCTCAGAAAGGAATTACTTACAGGTCTCTGGGAACCTGGCTTCTCTATTCCTCAGCTGGGCGAGCTGCAGATAGGCTCAGCCACAGCCCTCCTGTGCTCACTCTCATGTGACTCATTACCGCAAATGAAGGTGTTGGCCCCAAACGCTCTGAAGCGGCTGAAAACTATCCTAATATATAGCACCCAATCAAGCCCCTTCCCCGCCTTGACTAGACTCTCCGCACATGGAAGTGTTTTGAGATCTGGTTCTGTGGGCTCCCGCACCGCCGACAGGCCTCACTTTGATGTCAGCGATAAAATGGTTGTTCCAGGGAAGTGTGTTCTTTAATCCCACCACCCTCCTTCCCCCTCATCACTGTGAACCAGGGCAGCTTTCACAAACAGCTTTGGTAGAACCCTGCAGTCTCTGCCCTTGGCCCTGGCTCCTATACTCTTTCTTCCAAAGGAAACCAGGGGCTTACTTTTCCTGACCCTTTCCTGATGAGGCCAGTCCTGGCAGCGGGGTAAACTGTGTGCCTGTCATGCGCCAGGCACTGTGCTGAGTCATTTAGACATATTATCTCATTTAACCTTTAAAAAAGTGGCCCTTGGGTGTCAGTTTTGTTACTTTTTCCCATTTTGAAAATGGATAAACTAAAGCAAAGATAACATGATAGTTGGGGTGACAAAGCCATTAGATGGAGAGGCTGAACAACAGGTTTAGAATCTGTGTTCTTTTTAAAAACTTAACTTGTTGAAGTATAATGTATATTCAGAAAAGTGAAAAATCCTGTGTAACTCTGTATTTTCATAAATATCCATATAACCAACTTATGTACAAAAAAAAAAAAAAAAAAAAATACAGCCAACACCCTAGAAGCCCCTTCTTGTACTACATAGTCACCGGCCACCCCACTCTGCCCAGGAACTGTTATCAAGATTTCTTAGATCGTAGATAAGTTTTGCTTATTTCTGAATTTAAATGGGATCAATACAGTATGTATTCTTTTGTATTTAGCTTTTTTTTTTTTAACCGACTATTACCATTGTGAGATTACCTGTGATCTATGTGAGGCTTTTCATCACTATATAGTGTTCCACTTGGAAACATGCTACAGCAGATCTATTTCATCATTAATAGTAGTAGTAGTTGTTGCTCAGTTATGTCTGACTCTTTCTGACCCCATGGGCTGTACAGGCTCCTGTCCATGGGATTTCCCAGGGCAAGTATCCTGGAGTGGGGTGTCATTTCCTTCTATATCACACTGTTAATAGGCAGGGGTTATTTATAAGTCAGGGCTACTACATCAGTGCTATTAGAAACACTTCTGCTCCTGCCTCCTGATAAGACATACACACACATTTCTGATGGGCACACATATCCAGGAACAGGACTGCTGAGGATGTTCAGCTTTAAAAGACACTTCGAGCAGGCCAGCCAGTGCTGTTAGGAGCTGGCAAATGCCTTGACAGGTATGATGGACTGAACTGTGCCTCTCCAAAATTCCTGTGTTGAAGCCCCAACTCTCAATGTGGCTTTATTTGCAGACAAGGCCTTTAAGGAAGTAATTAACGTTAAATGACGTCACAGGTGTTCTTTGAAACAGAGGAGGAGACCCAGAGCTCACTCATTCTCCTCACACACACAGAAGAAAGGCCATGTGAGGACACAGTGAGAGGTGGCTGTCTGCAGCCAGGAAGAAACAAGAGTCTGCACCAGAGACCAAGCCTGTCAGCACCTTGATCCTGGACTCTGAATCTCCAGAACTGTGAGAAAATAAATGTCTGTTGTGTAACCGCCCAGTCTCTGGCATCCAGAGCAGACTACTATGAGGCGAAAAGAGGTGGAAAAGCTGGGTTCACCTCAGGGAGCTTGCTTTCTATTTGGGATCTTGGCCTTTCTAGGCCTGTCCTCTTGGCCACACCGAGCCCAGTTTTGTCTCCCCAGCCCTTGGACTCAGCAAAGCTCGGGAAAGGGGTGCAGTCTCGAAGTGGCTTTGGCCTGGCTTTTTAGCCTTTCATCCTAGAGCCAATTTCAGCCTGGCAAAGCCGAGAGGGAAAAAGGCACTTTGAGGGTGGCCTGCAAAAGGTTATTTATCATTCCTGGAAATGGAAATCTAAATGGCCATTTTTTAAAATAAGGAACTTACAAATAAAGCTGAGGTGGAGCTAATATCAATTCTGGGTTCATCAAAATATTATTCAGCCAACTAGTTATTCAAATGGCATATCTGCTGGTCTTTGAAATCACCAACCGGACACAATATTTTGCTCCAAGGAGGCCTCAGTTTGGAACCCACACTTTCTAGATCTTTGTTAATTGGGAGAACTGGGAACTTCCTAGCCAATTCCCCTTCAGAACTGACTGAATTGTTTTTGAAAAAAGAAGTTTAAGAATTCAAATACTCAGTGGCACCTGAATTAAAAAAAAAAACAAAACTGTCACATTTAGTGACTGAAACATAGAATCCTGTGGATGATGGTCAGAGTTGCACAATGTGAATGTACTTAGTGCCCCTGAATTGTACAGTTATTGGTTAAAATAGCACGTTTTATGTGAATTTCACAATAAAAAAAATTTCAAAAAAAAACCCCAGAAAAATAAGAATCATGGATGAAACCCAAAGTGAGCCCTCCAAATCAGGAACCCTGGTCTCCAGGCCCCTACTGTTCCCCATCAGTGGTGGGGCGCAGGGTGAGTCAGCCACTTGGAGCTTCAGCTTCTTGGGCTGTTTTCGGAAACTTCAGAGCACAGCTAACCCTCAGTGCTGCTGGGTTAAGCCTCAGCACTGGTTGCCGGGCAGCGTCTAATGACTAGTGGCGTCTGGTCTCCCCCACTGGGCTCTGAGCCCCTTGGGGCAGCAGTCGTGTCCTGCCCCTTCTATCCTCAGTACAGGGTCTCACAATGGGGATGTGATGGAGCCCTCACGCCAGCACCCTGCATGCTGGCAGCTCCTCCCAGGGGTCACTGTCATGGCATGCCTCACGGGGCAGGGCATCTTTAGCAGAGTTGATAGTGAGTTGTCATGTAACAGGAAATAGTCAAAGTTACCGTACAAAGCTCCTTAAACGGCCCAGGAAATGCAGGACATACACATTCTATCTGGTAGAGTCATCTTCAGGCACCAACACTCTTGAGAACAACAAAGCCAGATGCAAAGAAGGAACCACCAGCTGAAGCAAGAGATCTGGGCATGCAAACCCCGCTGCCTTTGTAAATCCTACCCAGTCCCTGAAGGGAACAGAGACACATGGAGACGGATGGAGGAGGTCTGCTCCCCTGCAGTCCATCCTGAGAAACCTCCAGGACCTGGGTGAGACTATTAAGGTTGGCTTCCCATGTCAGTGACTAGCCTGGCTCCCTCTTTCAGAGGTTCCAGCACAGTAGCTTGGTAAAGCCTCTGAACAAGTCTGTGGTAGTTTAATGTGGATACACCCTGTTTCTCAACCTTATTTGACACTGGACCTTGATTCTAGAACACCTATTAATATTCTGTGGCACAGGTTGAATGTGACATGCTGGGGACCCAGCCTTAGACCATTACTCAAAGCTTTTCTGACTTACAAACAATCCCTAACACAAATATTTATCTGGCTTCAGGGCAGAGCAATTAAGAACAACCTATTACAGAATCGGATGAAGAGTGCTGTCCGATTAAAAACCAAATGAACAGCTAAACATCCTGGCAGGATGGAAGGGATGTAAAACTTAACAAAGCATCCATGGAATTGTTTTCAGATACTCAACAAATGTTATTGCATATCATCATGGTGGTTCAGAAGAGTAGCAGTTAGTCCGTAAGAAAACGTGACACCCTTGGTAAACTTAAGAGGGTAAGAAGACATTTATTAATAGAATTAAAAAGTTGGGTGTATAAAGACAAGATTCAATTATTGGGGAAATTTATCCCCTCACTGCACCAGACAAGAAAGACCCTGCTTATCCTCTCAGCTTCCTGCTGTTGTCTTTCCTATAGACACCGCTCAGAACAGACTCCCAGACAAAGGGGTCAACCAACTCAAACAGACTGTTCCTGTTCCTAAGAATTTTGAGTTTTCTTTGACCCTAAACATTATTTTCTTAAGGAGGAAGGTCTTTCTAATGAGTAAATTTCAAGATACCAGGCCATAAATAAAAGTTCATCTTTTAGTTCACATCCACTTGTGAATCACATTTGGTATATGGACAAGAGACTTCATTAGAGTCTGTATCATTGGCACCTCTCCTACGGCAAGAGGCTCGTTGATGGAGGTTGCTTAGCCAAGTCTCCCAATGTATAAAAAGCCTCTCCATCAATTATGTGGTTTGTTTTTTTTTTGAAAGAGAGAACAATTCAAAGGATGTTTGAACTCCCCAGAGTAGAGGTGGTCCTCATCTCTTCCGCTTTCCACTGCATTGGACATATCAACCGTTCTCTTTAAATAACCATCTGCTCCATCCTTACTCATTGTATTTGGACAGTTTCAGTCTGGGGATGATGTTCATGGACTGCAGTTCCTGGAAGAGCAGCTTGCAGGCGTACGGGATGCGCAGGGAGGACACGTGGCAGGACGACTTGCAGAAGTGGCACCTGAAAACCAAGTCAGCTGCGTTAGCGGGACGGCAACAGGGGCGGAGGCAGCGTGCAGGAAGGGAAGATGCGCTCTGCACCATTCCACGACCATCCTATTGAGTTCGCTCGTTTCCTAGTCCTCGGTGTTTATTCACACTATCAAATATGTATCCATGAAAGTGAAAGTGTGAGCCACTCAGTGGTGTCCGACTGTCTGTGACCCCATGGACTGTAGCCCACCAGGCTCCTCTATCTGGGCAAGAATACTTGAGTGGGTTGCCATTTCCTTCTGCAAATATGTATGTGTACACCCCAGGAATAAAAAGAAGCATCCAAGGCAGGAAGAGAAAAAAACAAACCAAATACCACTCCCCCAGTTTTAAAAGCACATACTTTTAATCAGTTGCATCCACATTTCTAGACTTTTTTCTTTAAAATGCAAAATATCTGCCTATATAGTTGTTTTGAATGAAGCCCAGAAATCTGAACTATCTGAAAGTTACTCAGATTTTGTCTTTGTTGTTGAAAGAATTTCAAAACAATTTAGTCCCTATCCCTGTATTGAAAAGCTATTACTGCCCTATACAATTCTAGCCAAGATGCTCAATCTGCTTTCTGTCACTGAAATGCTTGAAGTGTGATGGGCAAGAGAAGACTTTCATACAGGAAGGTGGTATCCAGTTGAATGCTACTTATTTTTCCAGTGCTCTTCAAACATAGATATTTCCCTTAGTCCTGGAGGCCACTGCATTCACAATGCACTGATTCCTGTGTGTGTGTCCATGTGTTCCCATTTTATCCTCACAACAGCACCCACTCCGAGCCAACATATCTGCTCTTTCGATTAGTTTTCTTTTCTCTTCCTTCAGGAAAAGCCAGTGAACTGAACCTAGATCTTAATCAATGGCTACAATGGAAGAAGGGTCCCACGGGAGCAGCTGAATTATTCTCTTAGGTTTCGGATCAAAATAGGAACTCATCCTATATCTCAAGGGTCTGGGGTACCTGGGACAATAGATTTCCAGTATATATCCTGAAACTTAACAGGTAGAAAAGTGGGTCCTCCCAGGTAACAGGGTGCAAAAGGAATGTAGGAGGGACAGCAACCATGGCTTAGAAGAGTCAGTGCTGACTGGGGGCTGGAGGGAGACTCCTTAGTGATCGGCAATCCAGAGCAGTAAGGCAACGTGTGTTAAACATGTAGAGGTGTGTGTCGTTTCACTGAGTTACCACAAAAGTGGCACAAGAATGTTCATGGTCAAACTGGTTTTAACGGCATAAAGCTAGAACTCACATGTCCAATAAATTACTGGCTCTGTGATTACAGGACGTTTATGCAGAAGAACTCTGTGCAACCAGACCCAGATTAATGAAATGTAAAGGTGTCCAGGACACAATGTGGAGTGAAAGAGCAGTCTACTCAACAGCGTGATTACATGGGGAGTTCTCAGACGGGTTTCAAGAAATGTATGAAGCTTCCAAAATCATCTGTAACCAGATTTTCTGGTGTATATAATTTTATTTTTATGCTATTATCAGAATCTCAAAAGGGTTCATGATTTAAAGTGAAAAAGGGCACAGACTATTTGGAGAAGGAAATAGCAACCCACTCCAGTATTCTTGCCTAGAGAATCCTATGGACAGAGGAGTCTGGTGGGCTACAGTCCATGAGTTGGACACGACTCAGCAACTAAACCACAGAACAACTGGCAAACAGAAATGTCCCCAAAGGGTCACTAAAATTAGTGGTCATCTGTGGGTGGCAGGAATTTGTATTGTCACAAACGTGACAATTTGTATTTTTTCTCTATATATGTATTTTTAATAACTGAATATTAATAAAAGTATTCAGGGGTCATTTTTGTCATCAGTAAAATAAAGCTTTATTAATTTTAGAAAAGCAAATCATTAAGGCTGAGAATTTGAACGAGATGGTGGGTGCCTATGCAGATATGAAATTTCCAAGGAGAGGTGGAGGGAAAAAGGACAAGCCACAATGGACCCATGCCTGGGTCCCCACCAGGGGACCTGCAGAGACCTTAACAAGCACTGTGGAGATCTGATTCCATCAACACTAATAATAGGAACATTATGGATGACTTTTTCCTAAAAGACTACCTAAAGACCTCATTAATGCATCACAGTTTATGAATTATGTTTTTAAATGTGCTTGGGTTGATCTAATTTATTCAGGAATCATGTTCATGCTTTAATTAAACTGGAGAAATGGATTTAACTGGGGGAATGTCTTGCTGATTCTCCTGACCAGTACATTACCCTGTGACTTCAACCCAAGCTCATCTGTTTAAAGTTTCCATATGTGCTGATGCATAATCCAGAAAGTTCACTAATCTCTATTAAATATTTCTCATCATTTAAGATGTTCCAGTGCATATATACATACATAAATATATACAGATAAAACATGCACATATAGACAGACAAAATACACATAAATAAAAATATATAATGTTTTACCCTATTTCTGAAAGAGCTCCAAAGGAAGAGACTTGACCCAAACAACAAGAAAAGAAACTGATTTTTTAAGGCGAAGGCAGTGGAAGGAGGCTGTGGCTCCACAGGAGGAATGACTGTCCAGTAAAACATCCTCCACGAGCTAATTATCCGAATAGGGATTTTCTTTTCTAGGCAGTTTTCCTCTCTTTTGTGACTTACGCCCTCCTGTCTTCTGCAGAACAACAGTCTTGCTGTAAACATCCCCATAGCAATGCCTTACTAATGTGCAAATCACTGACAAAAGGCCAGTTTCAAGGTTCTGAACTGCTCTAATTACTCAGCCTCCATTGTGCTGTTCATTAAAGAGCGACTTCCTGCAACAAATGCCCGTGCTCCCTCCCACACAACCCAGCCTGCCTGATCAGGTAAGGACAGGAAAAATGACAGCGTCATTAGGCCCCTCTGCTAGGAAGCAGCGCAAGGAGGGTGCCAGACTCCCAGGGTGGGTGAGGATTTTATTTTTTTATGTTGGCAACAAGGGTTGAGTGGCCTGTAAGCAGGCCACTCAAAATCAGACCTAGGGCATATCAATGTCTGTTTAATTACAGTAAAGACCCTTAAACTGTATAACCTGAGTTAGTCCTCTTTCAAGGGATTTCAAATACGATATCCACATTGAACACATGAGCTTCAAAATCAGGCACTGCCATCAATCGATCAGCAGCAAAGGAGATGAGAATTTAACAGAAGAACGAGGAGATCAACCACAGCTTGTGAGTTTCCCTGAGTATTTAGCAGAAGGTTTTCAAAGTATGTGAATGAGGCTCATCTACTGCGTCCGTTCTGTTTTGCTCTCTCTCTTCCCTGTCACACACACTCTCTCTCTCTTCTTTGAGTGGGAAGCACAGGAGGGAATGTGGGGAGAATGGAGAAGAAAAGGAAACTCTCAAGTCTCATGATCCCTGTTCTTAATAAAATGATTCCTCTGCACCATCTGTTCAAAATAAATTACTTTGAGATCCTTGTGCCAGAGGATGGCTGTCTACGAACCAGGAGGTAGGCCTTCTCCAGATAGTACATCTACTGATACCTTGATCTTAAACTTCCCTGCCTCCATATATGTGAGAAATACATGCTTGTAGTTTAAGCTTAAAAAAAAAAATCCTCACACCAAATTAGAAAAGTTAAGCATAGTGAAACTAGTTCCAGGCATCTCGCTATTACACATTTGTGGTGTGTTACACAGCCAGAACAATAAAAAGCAAACTCAATATGCATTTCAAAAGACAAGTAGATATCCCAGAATTGAAACTCCCCCTCCCGTGTCACTGATAAAGCAACGCCAGGCTTATGCTTAGAATACTGTCGCCTCCTCTCTGCCATCGTGTGAAAGGACCAAGTACAAACAGCCACCTCTTGTGCTGGGTTTTTAATATGAAGCGATTTCTTCACAGATAGAAGAAACAGACGACTCCTTCTCAACTATTTTATACCAAAAAAAAAAAAAAAATCATGAAATAATTGGCTAAAGGGTTTTGTCATTTAACTAGCAAGGTATATACACTGTGTTCAAAGAAGTTCACTCATTCCGAAACTTTTGATTTGCTTTCATTCACCAAGAAACTGGCAGCGACAGATGGCAAAAAGTTGGGGCTCTTTCTGGAAGGAGGCTCTGAAGGGGGACTCAGTGGGGAAAGGGGCTCTGGGAGGGTGGGTGAGGGAGTTGAGGCTATTTCCTGTCCCACAGCATCTGCCTTATACCTTGCTAGACCTCATCTCTGGCAGAAGAGTGAGTAAATACCAGGGAACTGCTGGCCTTCCTGCCTGCAGGGGTATTTCAAGTGTCTGGATCACGACTAACCTAAGGAGAGCAGCTGCTCTTCAGTGGTAGAGCAGAACCAGTACAAGGAGGAAAACAAGCACAAAAAAAATACAGAGTATCATTTTTTAACTGGCCCGTGTACTGAACTCGACACAGAAATTACCAAGTTTATGAATTATGCAATTTACCTATGGATAATCCTAAGCAATTATATTTTATTTAGCATCAGAAAGGTCCCAGGCTGGAGAAGGAGAGGTAGACAAGACAGGGTGGAGTTAGAATGAGCTAGAAGACAAGCTCCCTGTGAGCAGCCATTCATCTTATTCACCACTATACCTCTGGGGCCTAAAACAGTGTCTGGCATGTAGCTGATTCTTACTCAATGTCTGTTGAGTGAAACACTGAGACAGACATGGTCTCTGACTTCAGGGAATTCACAGGCCAACCGTAAAGCAGAGAGGGTACAGACAAGGTATCGGCTCTGTCACCAATTTGCTATAAGAGCTGGGGCAACATACCTGGTTCTTTGGGTTTGAGGTTAAACAAGGGCATTTGACACGGTCTTCTACTGAAGGATACTAGTTAAAATATGCTATAATTCTGAATCTGCTAGTATTTACAGATGAAAAGTGTTATAAAAGGTACCTGAGATAACATTAAAAAGAAGACAGAGTCTCCTTGGGAGTTTAAACTGTAGTGGTCGTAGAGAGCAGGACATTAGGCAGACAAACTAAGCATGTACATACAGAATCCTGAATTCCGGAATGCCTGGATAGGGAAGGCTGGAGAATATGTGGGGAAGATCCAGGGTGAAACACTGAACTGTGATTTAAGAGGCGAGGGATGTGGTGCGAGAGACACGTGGTATCCACTTACCAGCCGGAGTACCCCAGAAGTCCACACTGCCCACAGACATCAACCTCAAAGGCGTCACTTGAAATCATTAGTCTCTCTAGTAAAAGCATACTGGCTCCATAACCGATTAAACAGTCACGTTCCATTTCTCCAAGACGCAAACCACCATCGCGAGATCGACCTTCAGTGGGCTGCCTTTGGAACAAGTCAGACAAATGTGTTTGTACTAAACAAAGAGGCAGCATCACATGCTGGCTAAAAGCATAAGGCTACAGAGCAGGGCTCACCTGGATTCAAACTGCTTCTATTTTTTAAAATTAATTTCCTATTGGTGTATAGTTGCTTTATAATGTTGTGTTAGTTTCTGTTGTACAGCAAAGTGAATCAGCTATATGTATACCTATATCCACATTTTTTCGGATTTCCTTCCCAGTTAGGTCACCACAAATCACTGAACAGAGATCCTTGTGTGATACAGTAGGTTCTCATTAGTTATCTGTTTTATACATAGTAGTGTATATACATCAATCCCAACCTCCCAATTCATCCCACCCTCTCCTTCCTTGGTATCCATAAATTTGTTCTCTACATCTATGACTCTGTTTCTGCTTTGTAAATAAGTCCATCTATACTATTTTCCTAGATTCCACATGTAAGTGATATTGTATGCTATTTGTCAAACTGCTTGTAGACAGTGACCAAAAGCACGCTGCTCAGCCTCTCAGTCTCATTCGTAAAAATGCAAGTAAGACAATCTAGCCCAAAGAGCCTTCAACGAGAAGAGACATAACCCGAGCGGCTGCTAATATTATTATTAGATGGAAATAATAATTACACAATCTTCTGTGATATAACAAGTTAACATATAATCACATAAAACAGCAGTGCTAGCATTACTATCATCATTATCAGCACAGTGTAGTCCTCAAACCAGGGGAGAAAGTCTTTTGAGTATTTTCAAAGATGTCTCAGTTCTCTGTTATTTAAAAATAGAAAAACTTAACCTGGGTCCCCAATAGCTATTGTCAGGGCTCCAGAGAGGAGCTTTACTGTTAAGATATAAATTAAACATGGGAAGAAGCAGAGAGAGTTTTCTATAAAATTTGGAATAGATCAGGAATCCCTTGGAAGGATGGAGTTCCTGAGCCAGATGGGAGGTTCCCCAGAGACTGGGAAGCTTGTGTGTCCCACTCAGGTCGTTCCTTCTTGTATGAGAGCTGGCCCCCTACTGGCCCCCTAAATAGACTCCCTGTGGTTTACATATCTGCTGGGCTTGAGAATACTTTAAAAGGTTAGGGATCCAAGCCCCAACTGGTGCAGGATAAATGACTTTGTTAGGAGACTATTACTAAGACCTTCCATGGGTTCGGTTACCTACGAATTGATTTTTAATTAGTGGCTATTTTCTCATGTTAATCAGACATGTGATTTCTGTTGATGCCTACCTAACACTCTAAATTTTGACATCTGCCTACTGCTACATCCGAGAAATGCCACGCAGACTTGACTACATTATAAGTGCTTTTCTCTTACCTGGTAAGGACAGCTCGTGGTCCCCGGGCCCGGGCATGCATCTTATCAAGCACCATGTGTTTCAGCTTCTGATAGTACACAGGGCCAAAATAGATGTATGCTTCCAAGGGCTCACTGCAAGAAAGGCCAGAGTTGTAGGTTAAGGAACCAAGTCTGGGCTAACAAGAGACAACCTTTTTTAGGACTCATCACTGGCAGGTCCTAATCTGTTTTTTGAATGAGTTTATGACTGAATGAATGGGCAAGAGAGTGACTTTCAGACTGCAGTAAACAAAATGCTAGAACTGAAAATATCAAAGTACCACAGATGCAATAAAAGATATACTGTTCAATTAGAAATAAAAATTCATGAACACTACGTGCATGTATCTTTTCAAATTAGTGTTTTTGGGTTTTTTGGATATACAACCTGGAATGGAATTCCTGAGTTATATGGTAGTTTTTAGCTTTTTCAGAAATCTCTATACAGTTTTCACAGTGGCTGCACCAATTTACATTCCTACCAACAGTGTATAAGGGCTCCCTTTTCTCCACATCCTCTCCAACATTTGTTATTTTTGTTCTTTTTGATGACAGCCATTCTGACAGGTGTGAGGTGGTATCTCATTGTGGTTTTGATCTGCATTTCCGATAACTAGCAATGCTGAGTATCTTTTCATGTGCCTATTGGTCATCTGCATGTCCTCTTTGGAGAAAGTCTATTCAGTTCTTCTACCCAGTTTTTACTTAGGTTTTTGTTTTTTTTAATGTTGAGCCATATGAGCTGTTTTTATGTATTGGATATTAACCCCGTCCACTTATCAGTCTTATCATTTGCAAATATCTTCTTCCATTCATTAGATTATCTTTTTGTTTTATTGATGTTTCTTTTGCTGTGAAAAAGCTTTTCCATTTAATTAGGTCCCATTTGCTTATTTTTGGTTTTGTATCCTTTGCTTTAGGAGATGGATTAAAAAAAATATTGCTGCAATTTATGTCAAAGAGTATTCTGCCTATGTTTTTCTCTTGAAGTTTTAAGGTATCTAGTCCTGCATTTAAGTCTTTCATCCATTTTAAGTTGGCTTTTGTGTATGGTGTTAGAGTTTGTTCTAATTTCATTTTTTTACATGTAGCTGTCCAATTTTCCCAGCACCACTTATTGAAAAGACTGTCTTTTCTCCATTGTATAGTCTTGCCTCCTTTGTCACAGATTAATTAACCATAGTGTGTGGGCTTATTTCTGGGATTTCTATCCTGTTCCACTGATCTGTTTGTTTTTATGCCAGTACCATACTGTTTTGATTACTATAGCTTTATAGTACAGTCTGAAGTTAGGGAGAGTGATTCCTCCAGCTCTACTCTTCTTTCTCAAGATTGTTTTGGCTCTTTCGGGTCTTTTGTGTTTCCATACAACATTTAAAAATTATTTACAATCACAAGGTATGGAAGCAATCTAAGTGTCCATCAACAGGTGAGCGGATAAAGAAGATGTGGTATATCTATCTGATGGAGTGCTACTCAGGCATAAAGAAGAATGACATTTTGCCATTTGCAGCAACACAGGTGCACTTGAAGGGCCTTATGCTAAGTGAAAAAGCCAGAAAAAGTCTAATACCATATGATATCACTTATATGTGGAATCTAAAAATTATAGCAAATTAGTAAATGAAACAAGAACCAGACTCATAAAGAACAAATTACTAGTTTCCAGTGGGGAGGGGGAAGAGAGAGGGGCAGTATAGGGGTAGGAGAAAAAGGGTTATTATGGGATTATATGAAACCATGCTGGTTTTAGAAAAGGCAGAGGAACCAGAGATCAAATTGCCAACACCTGCTGGATCATCAAAAAAGCTAGAGAGTTCCAGAAAAACACCTATTTCTGCTTTATTGACTATGCCAAAGCCTTTGACCGCATGGACCACAATCAACTGTGGAAAATTCTGAAAGAGACAGGAATACCAGACCACCTGAGCTGCCTCTTTAGAAACCTATATGCAGGTCAGGAAGNGTGATGGACAGGGAGGCCTGGCGTGCTGTGATTCATGGGGTCGCAAAGAGTTGGACATGATTGAGCGACTGAGCTGACTGATGAAACCATGTGTGAAACTTTTGAAAGTCATAAAGCAGTGTAAAATTAAGAGTCTTCCATTCAATTAAAAAGAATAGTGAAAAAAATGTAAACAGGTTGTGAAAGAATGTATATAGGACAACCCCTCTTTCATGGTTGCTACCCTTGTCAAGTCACCCTCCTTTCTTGCCTGGACCACTGCAGACAATCCTCTGATCTGTCTCTCTGCTTCTACTCTTATCAATCTATTCTTTACAGAGTAAGCCAGTGATTCCTTCTAAAACAGATCTCACAGCAGGTCACCTTTGCTCTAAATTCCCAGTGGTTTCCCATCACATTCAGAACCTGTATCACCCAAACTGTGTATCACGGCCACAAGGTCTAACACAAGATGGTTCCTGTCCACTTGACTCATTTTCTATTTCCTCTCCCCATCATGCAACTCTACTTTGGCAGCACTGGCTTCTTCACTGCTCCTCAGATGCAGCATGCCTGTCTGCTTCAGGGCCTTTGCACTCACTGTCCCCTCTGCCTGAAACACTCTTTCAGCAGGTATTCATGTGGCTCTGTCAAATACGCCACCTCTTGAGAGAGATGCACCCTGATGGGGTCCCCCTTGCACCCCAGCGTCACAGTGCCAGTGCACTGTCTCAGCTCTCACCTAGGTTATATTTTGTTCAGAGTGTTTGTCACTGTTTGGTATTAAAACACACACTTGTTATTTCTCGATTATCGCCTCTTTTCCCCCGGAGAAGTAAACTCTGCAGGATAAGCTCCGCATCTCCTTGTCACTGTGGTCCCTGCACTAATGACTCTGCCTGGCACACAGCTGGTACTTGGTCAACATCTGTCACATAGCTGACCCATGAGCCTTAGACAAGGTGTACTAAGAGTTTCAAAAGAGAGTGACTATTTAAATGCTTTGGCAGTAGAAAGCTATTTTCTTCAGTTTGGAGCAAAAGCGGCCAGAAAGATGCCTTTAAAAACATGTTTAACTGCCCCAGAACTTCTTCCTCAAAAGAAAGGAAGCCTCTAGTATGTGCCATCTAACTCATGACTTAATCTGTAACTCAGTCCGGGGAGGGAGAGACTGTCTTCCCTATGTTTAAGATGAAGAAATAGGCACTGAGGGCTAAATAAGAGCTGGTGAGTGGTACAGTGACTCAAATCCAGGGCTTTCCCTAAATTTTGGGCCATAGCCTGATGCAAGAGTGGAAAGAGCAAAGAAAGCAACAGACACAGCAGAGAGGACACAAAAGCACCTGCCCTTGCTTGCGTGGTACACATCTTACAATGCTTTCAGCATCACTAGCCAAGACTTTTTCATCTATCTAGCCACTCTGCTGGCTTAAGTACAGCCATACTCTTGGAAGACACAGTAGAGTGAAAGGCTCAATGGACAGGGTGTCAGGAGACACTATTCTCATCCTAGGCCTGCCACAAAGTAATTGCATGATCTCTCTATCTCAGTTTTCTTAGTTCTACAAGAGGGTCACACTGACCGCCTTTCTTTTCAGCTTTTAATAATAAATGAGTCTATTTCTCCATTGTATGGCTCTTCATGGTAGAATTTCTGGAACTCTGGCACCTAACGCCATTCTATCATTAACTGAATAAAGCCATATGTGATGTTTCCTCCTAACTATGCTCAGAAATGTGACAAGAGATGAAAGCTGGTGGGTGAATATGTTTCTAAGTCTTGTGCAGAACTTTCAACTAACAAGCTAAAACAGTGTTTCTCAAACTTTGCCACTGAGATGAATGGCTTGGTTGGAGGCACTGGAGAAGTTGGTGTAGACACAGTCTACAGTTTTGTTCACAGGAAGCAGAGCACAACCCATTCAAACCCAGTAAAATTATGTTCAGAAGGTCTACCAAACTGAGTCACCAGTTCTGCATACCTTCTGGTCAACTTACTGCATTATTTCTGGATGAGGAGCAAAGAGTAAAACCATCAGTTGAGCAATGACAACTTTTCTTTTGAAATGGACCTTAGCTATTTCACGGAATCATTTTTGAAATGGACCATCACTCTTTTCCTGTAATGTGATTTTCTATAATATCTCAACCATGATACACCTAAAGAAGTTCACATTACTACAGTCTGGGTAGATTGTCTGAGAAAGTGATCTATACCTTTTAATGTTTAGTAACAAATCTCAATGGTCAGACGCACAGGTCAGGGACCATGTCTATTCTGTTCACTGTTATATACTTAGGTGTTTAACACGCTGTTGGTGAATGAATGTGCAAACGTTAGGCCTCAGGCTATCTGTGAGAGCACAAAATACCTGAAATTCATCACAGAAGTACAGAGAAAGGCCAACAGTTAAAAGATTTTGTATTATACACAATTGATGTGTTCTTTAAAAGTTGTGTAGCAATCCTAGTAAATAAGATCTTTTCTACTTTTTAAATGAGAACCTCCTCAGCAAAACAGCATCCCTGAATTTATCAGTTTTCTAATTAAAAAAAAATTATTTATTTGTTTGTATTTTTGGCTGTGCTGGATCTGTGTTGCTATGTAGGCTTTTCTCCAGTTGCAGCAAGCAGGCAGGGGCTACTCTTTCCTGCAGTGGGCAGGCTTCTCTTGTTGCAGGGCACAGGCTCTACGTGCACAGGCTTCAGTAACTGTGGCGCGTAGGCTCAGCAGCTGCAGCTTCTGGGACCTAGAGCACAGGCTCAATAGTTGTGGCACGCGGGCTTAGTTGCTCTGAGGCAGGTGGGATCTTCCCTGATCAGAGATCAAATCTGTGTCTCTTGCACTGGCAGGCAAATTCTTTACCACTGAGCCACCCAGGAAGCCCTAGTTTTCTGAATTCGGACTTTTCTTCTCTCCGCTTCCCCAGTTTAACTGGGATATAATTCACATACAACATCAGGAACAGTATACAGAGTGCTGATGTGAGACATCAGCAACACATGTTGCAAAGTCATGACCACCAGAGCTTAGCTGCCACGTCCACCACCAACTTGGATTTTCTTGTTTCAGATTTCTTTAAAAAAGTCCAGCTATGTATTTTAAGGGCTCTTAAGTCTTATCAGACTTTTACTTGAATAAAATCACACTTTTCCTTTAAGATGTCTAAACACACACTCACCCTGTGATGCCAGATGTAACGTAGTCTTTCCCTAAGTAGTTATAACCGTGGCGGACGAGGTCCTCACACACATCCTTCACTTTGCTGCCTCCAAACGCGGTGCCGTAGTGGAATCTGCCATCTAACACACCGGCCTTGCCTGCCAACAGCTCGATTAGCTTTCCCACCTGCGTGAGGTAAAAAGATTTACATAAGCACCTTCCTGTGGTGCAGGAATTCTGTTGGTTTATTTAGCTCTGGCCTTACCTCCCCCCAAAGATTAGGAGACTATTACTCTTAATAAGGGTGACAAATTAACAGCAGCAAATATTTACCCTCTCTTACTGTGACCTAAGTTTATGCCTCCAAAACCCAATCGGAGAGATACTATTATCTCCCTCTGTTTGCACACGGGGAAACTGAAGAACAAGGGGTTAAGCGACTTTGAAGTCCCAAGGCTGGTCAGTAGTGGAGCCAGGCTGACCAGTGACAACCACGGAGAGGCAGATGCATCAGGTTTGATATGACGGAGTCTTTTGCTGGGGAGTAATTTCATCACTCTGAACACTGCCATTGAAGAACAGCCCAGACCGCTCCGCCTCCCCTTGTTAGATCAGCCCACCTGGTCAGGACCTATTTTTGCTCAAAGGGCCCTTTCTGAAAATCAGTTTCAGGGTCCCATCTCCTCCAACTGCCTTGCCCTCTTCCTTAAAAGCAGCGTCTCTGAAAAACGGACTGACCGTCATTCGAGATGGGAAGCCATGGGGGTTCATGATGATGTCCGGACAAATGCCAGAGTCACAGAATGGCATGTCTTCCTGAGGGACGATCAAGCCGCAGACACCTGGGGGAGAGAAGATTTTGGGCCACGTACAGCCAGTCGGCGGGAAGGAAGAGCACAGAACTGAACCGGGATCTCCTCATTGCCATTTCTATCTCTGCTGCTCTCAAACCTTCTCCGTGGTCTCTATCAGGAGTTAACAAAAACAATTTCCAACCGCCCTGCTAGACAAACGGTTGGAAACAACTGTCCTGGCGGGAAGGCCCCACAGCCTGTGGACCGGCCTGCTGGCACAACACACAGCGCGCCATCGGCTGCCGGCCCAGCCTCTCCAGCTACGGAGAGGGGAGAGCAGTCCTGGCCCCGTCAGGAGCCCTGAAGCTGCAGGTCAGCAGCGGTCTCGCTCTGCGTCACCCAGCTTCTGACGTACCGTACCCAGGTCCCAGGAATGTGAGTTCTCTGACCACCAAACACAGAGAGCTGACTGAGCGAGGGGTGTGTTTAAATTGTGGTTTTAAAACCTGGGACAAGGAGTACTTGTGCGTGTCCGATGTGCTGACGGGTCTACCCACTGGCTGCTGAGCCCTTGGCCTGGGGGGCCAGTTTCTGCCTCGGCTCGCCTGGCTTTCCCTAAGCTGCCCTAAGGAATTGTAATTCCTATAGGTTGACAGTGCATCAGAAAAGGAACCTCAGATTGAAGTGTGAAGTTGAACAAGAAAATTAAATGTCAAATTATTCTTGTAAGAAAAGGTTAGAGTTAGACATGAAATTCTAAGCATGAAAACAAAACAAAACCAAACCCCACCAACTCTCTGCACTCTACTGACAGTCTCTTAAATTGGTTGTACTTTATTACTCTCTAAATATTATTCCAACCTGTACAGTTAAAAATCTAACTTATAAAATCTTACCACTTAAATAATTTTAAATTCCTCTGACTTCTTTGTTGATAGGAGGAATAAAGATTACAATTTATATTGCTAACCACAATCTAAAAAATTCAGAATTAGAAAGCTAGTGTACAATGGCATTGGAGCAAGAAAAAATGCTTTAATATTTCAAAATATGAAATTTATTTTCCTTTGTATATGAAGCTATCAGCCATCTGCATCTATTAAAAAGAAACTGTCCTCAAAGAAACGTTCCTTTCCTCAGTTTGGTTTCTACATAATTACTCAAACTGTTTCAAAAGAGATTTTTTTTGGTGACGTGTTATAAACACCAAGACCTAAGTATAAAGAAAAAGAGCACCATTTATCTATTTGACATCAGTTATTAATACTCAGATTTCCAGTCACTGCCAACAATAATGGTAATTAGGTTTATGAAGCTAAATTCTAGAGCATGCAGGTACTTTACTTGGATTTTTGGTTGAAACTGTATTGTTTATCATAAAGAAGGTATGCTTTCCTACGTCAAGCATAGAAAAAGTCAGTTCACTTGACTGCAAATTCAGCTACAATGTGTTAGAATTTAAATCAAGCAGAGTCTGTGCTCTCTTTTCTTCTCTCCAAAAATCCATCTTGTCTACACTGAAATTATCCGACAAAACACTGGGGCTACTGGGAAATCTACTCTGAAAGAGATCAAATTGTAAATCTAGGTGCAACCGACAACAACATTGTTTAGCAGTGAACAAAATGTTAAAAACAGCAATTCCTGCAGAGGCCAGTCCCAGGATGTGCTTGGGTGAGAACATCACTTTGGCTGGTGAGGAGGTGAAGAAAACAAAACCGAAGAAAAGCTTCAGCACCCCCTTCCGCAGCAGTTCACAGGGGGATGCTGGCGTCGGCTCTAGGGGAAGCTGCCTGTTCGCCCGGTAGGAGAAGGTGGGAGTGAGGAGCAGGAGGTGCAGGAACCCCTGGTGGAAGCTGGACACACTCAGATTGGTGGAGGGTAAAGAAAGACATGATTTGCATTCTGTATTCCCAGTCTTAGTGGACACGTTTCATCAAGCAAATTTAACTTCATTTTGTGATTAAAACGAAAGCAGTGCTCCCTCCCCTGAAATCTGAATCTCCAACAACTCTGCTTGAGATCTGATTAATATTTGGTAGAAAGCTTCCTTTCTTGGGAAGTTATTTTCTTANCAAGAGGGTCACACTGACCGCCTTTCTTTTCAGCTTTTAATAATAAATGAGTCTATTTCTCCATTGTATGGCTCTTCATGGTAGAATTTCTGGAACTCTGGCACCTAACGCCATTCTATCATTAACTGAATAAAGCCATATGTGATGTTTCCTCCTAACTATGCTCAGAAATGTGACAAGAGATGAAAGCTGGTGGGTGAATATGTTTCTAAGTCTTGTGCAGAACTTTCAACTAACAAGCTAAAACAGTGTTTCTCAAACTTTGCCACTGAGATGAATGGCTTGGTTGGAGGCACTGGAGAAGTTGGTGTAGACACAGTCTACAGTTTTGTTCACAGGAAGCAGAGCACAACCCATTCAAACCCAGTAAAATTATGTTCAGAAGGTCTACCAAACTGAGTCACCAGTTCTGCATACCTTCTGGTCAACTTACTGCATTATTTCTGGATGAGGAGCAAAGAGTAAAACCATCAGTTGAGCAATGACAACTTTTCTTTTGAAATGGACCTTAGCTATTTCACGGAATCATTTTTGAAATGGACCATCACTCTTTTCCTGTAATGTGATTTTCTATAATATCTCAACCATGATACACCTAAAGAAGTTCACATTACTACAGTCTGGGTAGATTGTCTGAGAAAGTGATCTATACCTTTTAATGTTTAGTAACAAATCTCAATGGTCAGACGCACAGGTCAGGGACCATGTCTATTCTGTTCACTGTTATATACTTAGGTGTTTAACACGCTGTTGGTGAATGAATGTGCAAACGTTAGGCCTCAGGCTATCTGTGAGAGCACAAAATACCTGAAATTCATCACAGAAGTACAGAGAAAGGCCAACAGTTAAAAGATTTTGTATTATACACAATTGATGTGTTCTTTAAAAGTTGTGTAGCAATCCTAGTAAATAAGATCTTTTCTACTTTTTAAATGAGAACCTCCTCAGCAAAACAGCATCCCTGAATTTATCAGTTTTCTAATTAAAAAAAAATTATTTATTTGTTTGTATTTTTGGCTGTGCTGGATCTGTGTTGCTATGTAGGCTTTTCTCCAGTTGCAGCAAGCAGGCAGGGGCTACTCTTTCCTGCAGTGGGCAGGCTTCTCTTGTTGCAGGGCACAGGCTCTACGTGCACAGGCTTCAGTAACTGTGGCGCGTAGGCTCAGCAGCTGCAGCTTCTGGGACCTAGAGCACAGGCTCAATAGTTGTGGCACGCGGGCTTAGTTGCTCTGAGGCAGGTGGGATCTTCCCTGATCAGAGATCAAATCTGTGTCTCTTGCACTGGCAGGCAAATTCTTTACCACTGAGCCACCCAGGAAGCCCTAGTTTTCTGAATTCGGACTTTTCTTCTCTCCGCTTCCCCAGTTTAACTGGGATATAATTCACATACAACATCAGGAACAGTATACAGAGTGCTGATGTGAGACATCAGCAACACATGTTGCAAAGTCATGACCACCAGAGCTTAGCTGCCACGTCCACCACCAACTTGGATTTTCTTGTTTCAGATTTCTTTAAAAAAGTCCAGCTATGTATTTTAAGGGCTCTTAAGTCTTATCAGACTTTTACTTGAATAAAATCACACTTTTCCTTTAAGATGTCTAAACACACACTCACCCTGTGATGCCAGATGTAACGTAGTCTTTCCCTAAGTAGTTATAACCGTGGCGGACGAGGTCCTCACACACATCCTTCACTTTGCTGCCTCCAAACGCGGTGCCGTAGTGGAATCTGCCATCTAACACACCGGCCTTGCCTGCCAACAGCTCGATTAGCTTTCCCACCTGCGTGAGGTAAAAAGATTTACATAAGCACCTTCCTGTGGTGCAGGAATTCTGTTGGTTTATTTAGCTCTGGCCTTACCTCCCCCCAAAGATTAGGAGACTATTACTCTTAATAAGGGTGACAAATTAACAGCAGCAAATATTTACCCTCTCTTACTGTGACCTAAGTTTATGCCTCCAAAACCCAATCGGAGAGATACTATTATCTCCCTCTGTTTGCACACGGGGAAACTGAAGAACAAGGGGTTAAGCGACTTTGAAGTCCCAAGGCTGGTCAGTAGTGGAGCCAGGCTGACCAGTGACAACCACGGAGAGGCAGATGCATCAGGTTTGATATGACGGAGTCTTTTGCTGGGGAGTAATTTCATCACTCTGAACACTGCCATTGAAGAACAGCCCAGACCGCTCCGCCTCCCCTTGTTAGATCAGCCCACCTGGTCAGGACCTATTTTTGCTCAAAGGGCCCTTTCTGAAAATCAGTTTCAGGGTCCCATCTCCTCCAACTGCCTTGCCCTCTTCCTTAAAAGCAGCGTCTCTGAAAAACGGACTGACCGTCATTCGAGATGGGAAGCCATGGGGGTTCATGATGATGTCCGGACAAATGCCAGAGTCACAGAATGGCATGTCTTCCTGAGGGACGATCAAGCCGCAGACACCTGGGGGAGAGAAGATTTTGGGCCACGTACAGCCAGTCGGCGGGAAGGAAGAGCACAGAACTGAACCGGGATCTCCTCATTGCCATTTCTATCTCTGCTGCTCTCAAACCTTCTCCGTGGTCTCTATCAGGAGTTAACAAAAACAATTTCCAACCGCCCTGCTAGACAAACGGTTGGAAACAACTGTCCTGGCGGGAAGGCCCCACAGCCTGTGGACCGGCCTGCTGGCACAACACACAGCGCGCCATCGGCTGCCGGCCCAGCCTCTCCAGCTACGGAGAGGGGAGAGCAGTCCTGGCCCCGTCAGGAGCCCTGAAGCTGCAGGTCAGCAGCGGTCTCGCTCTGCGTCACCCAGCTTCTGACGTACCGTACCCAGGTCCCAGGAATGTGAGTTCTCTGACCACCAAACACAGAGAGCTGACTGAGCGAGGGGTGTGTTTAAATTGTGGTTTTAAAACCTGGGACAAGGAGTACTTGTGCGTGTCCGATGTGCTGACGGGTCTACCCACTGGCTGCTGAGCCCTTGGCCTGGGGGGCCAGTTTCTGCCTCGGCTCGCCTGGCTTTCCCTAAGCTGCCCTAAGGAATTGTAATTCCTATAGGTTGACAGTGCATCAGAAAAGGAACCTCAGATTGAAGTGTGAAGTTGAACAAGAAAATTAAATGTCAAATTATTCTTGTAAGAAAAGGTTAGAGTTAGACATGAAATTCTAAGCATGAAAACAAAACAAAACCAAACCCCACCAACTCTCTGCACTCTACTGACAGTCTCTTAAATTGGTTGTACTTTATTACTCTCTAAATATTATTCCAACCTGTACAGTTAAAAATCTAACTTATAAAATCTTACCACTTAAATAATTTTAAATTCCTCTGACTTCTTTGTTGATAGGAGGAATAAAGATTACAATTTATATTGCTAACCACAATCTAAAAAATTCAGAATTAGAAAGCTAGTGTACAATGGCATTGGAGCAAGAAAAAATGCTTTAATATTTCAAAATATGAAATTTATTTTCCTTTGTATATGAAGCTATCAGCCATCTGCATCTATTAAAAAGAAACTGTCCTCAAAGAAACGTTCCTTTCCTCAGTTTGGTTTCTACATAATTACTCAAACTGTTTCAAAAGAGATTTTTTTTGGTGACGTGTTATAAACACCAAGACCTAAGTATAAAGAAAAAGAGCACCATTTATCTATTTGACATCAGTTATTAATACTCAGATTTCCAGTCACTGCCAACAATAATGGTAATTAGGTTTATGAAGCTAAATTCTAGAGCATGCAGGTACTTTACTTGGATTTTTGGTTGAAACTGTATTGTTTATCATAAAGAAGGTATGCTTTCCTACGTCAAGCATAGAAAAAGTCAGTTCACTTGACTGCAAATTCAGCTACAATGTGTTAGAATTTAAATCAAGCAGAGTCTGTGCTCTCTTTTCTTCTCTCCAAAAATCCATCTTGTCTACACTGAAATTATCCGACAAAACACTGGGGCTACTGGGAAATCTACTCTGAAAGAGATCAAATTGTAAATCTAGGTGCAACCGACAACAACATTGTTTAGCAGTGAACAAAATGTTAAAAACAGCAATTCCTGCAGAGGCCAGTCCCAGGATGTGCTTGGGTGAGAACATCACTTTGGCTGGTGAGGAGGTGAAGAAAACAAAACCGAAGAAAAGCTTCAGCACCCCCTTCCGCAGCAGTTCACAGGGGGATGCTGGCGTCGGCTCTAGGGGAAGCTGCCTGTTCGCCCGGTAGGAGAAGGTGGGAGTGAGGAGCAGGAGGTGCAGGAACCCCTGGTGGAAGCTGGACACACTCAGATTGGTGGAGGGTAAAGAAAGACATGATTTGCATTCTGTATTCCCAGTCTTAGTGGACACGTTTCATCAAGCAAATTTAACTTCATTTTGTGATTAAAACGAAAGCAGTGCTCCCTCCCCTGAAATCTGAATCTCCAACAACTCTGCTTGAGATCTGATTAATATTTGGTAGAAAGCTTCCTTTCTTGGGAAGTTATTTTCTTACCAGCCCTTTTCTGACATTGCAGTTTTAAAAAGTATTGGTTATGTAAGTCACTTACAGATTTTTTTTTTTCATTCCATAATAGGAACTGCTGGCCACATCTGAATCAAGGGCACCTGTAAGCCAAAAATTAAATCTTCGCTAACTTAAAATTACTTTAGGCTCTGAAAACCCTTTTATATGCCAAGATGGTTCCCATAGCAGACAGGCCTGTGTTGTTTGTTTTGTGTGAAAGTGAATGATAAAAGATCCATGAAATCGACACAGAAAGCCAGAACAGCAGAAAGAACTGAGGGCTCTCCATCATTGCGGCTTCTACCCTCTGCTGACTTGTGGAACAATGCGCGCTACACATCCAACTGCAGATCCAACACAGCTGTGCATTTCATTAGATGAAGAGCGCTAGTGACACAAGTAAATAATTAACTTATTCTGGCCCGCTGACTGTGCTTATGAGGCCAGTCATAGCTGACAGATTTTAATGCAAGTCAACACAAAGAAGCCATAATGAGCTTAGGAGTTAAAACAAAATATTTAGACAGAATTTGATGATCTCGAATCTCAAATGAGACATGATTTTTTTAAACTTTGTATTTTACTGAATTCGTTAGCGGGTGGAGGAGAGAGTTCTCGATCTTAGAACCAGACTTTTCTTTCTTTTTTTTTTTTTAAGGAATTTCTGTTTCAGAATTATTCAAACCTTTAATCAAAGCAGGAAGGTTTTTTTTTTTTTTCTCCTCTTATTTTGCAAATGAAAAATTAAAATTTTGGCTTCTCCAGGAACAGAGGCATAAAAATCTCCTCGATATTTAGAACTCTTTAAAGTTACTCTCCTTTAATGCTAGTTTAAAAATGTAAATGATATGCAGTACGCTTCAGTGTGTTAACACTCTCCTGGATCCTTGAAAAGAGGATGGACTACAAATAAACCATATCTAATGGAAGCTGTTGTGAAACAATTACTGATTCATACCTTAAATGCTTACGCAGCATTTCAGATTTTAAAATAAAATTTCATCCCCTGGCTCATGCTGGTGTCTCAACCCCATTGTTTATAGCACAACTGCCTGGCAGTGAAATACAAATACACTAGTTTAACAGGCCTGGAACGCTGAACACACTCACAGGGGCCAAGTGAGAATTAGACCACAGATGACACTATAGAACTTTCAACAGATGGGAACAGACAAGAAGGAGAAACTGGAATACAGAAAGTGAGCAGAAAGAGCCTACAGATACCCAGTCGATAAAGTATTATTCCGTCACCATCCATCTTAATATCAAGTTGTAAAGGTGAAGAACTTAGGGAGTCTCAAGAAACTACAAGTCTGACTGCCAAGCCACACAGCAAAGACAAGTCTGGGGACCCGCTGTCACGGCTCTCTGTGTCACGGTCCAGAAGTGGAGGCTCTTACACCAATTTGTATTTCTATTTCTGTGCCTTGCAGAACAGCACATAAATCATTTTAAGAATAGGTTTACCCAGCAAAATTCCAGTTAATATGACAAATCACTCTTAGAAAGTACTTCTAATTATAAACAGCAACTCAGTTGTTCAAAAGTCATTTGTGGATTAAAAAAAAACAAACAAACTAGTCTTAATGTAATGGATCCATTTCAATCCAAACGGGTTGGGAGGAAAGAAAAGGTAAGAAAGTGAGAAAAAAGATGGAAAAAAAAAATAAGCATTACATTACCACACAGAGACAGAAAAGCAAATAACAGCTGGCTAAAGACAAAAACTGAAATAACATCTTTAACTTGACAGCTGTTTTTGGTGTGACTTTAACATGCCGAGAACCAACTAGCAAAGGGTTTTCTCTCTTGTTGACAGCCTGGTCTCCCCTTAAGACCACATTCTGCTTCACTTCTTAATTTTTAAGAATTTTATGCAGCAAGTCTACCTTCTAAGTATAAACACTTCTGGATTAAATGTACCACTTTCAGGTTGCTACATATTTTTACTCTTCTTTTCTGAGAAAAAAAGAATCATTTTCCTCAATTAACAGGCTGTGTGACAAATGCTGTGATACAGGTGGGAATATGAAGAGGTTCAAGAACTTGGGTCCACTTCAGAGCGGCCCCGAGCAGAGCAGCCCAGCTGAATGCTGACCACAAAAACACCTGGACCAGTTCAGCTCACACATTCTAATACTCTAAGTGACGCAGAGCCAATCCTGCTGAAATAACACCGATCAGAGTCTACACTGCCAACTTTTACTCTCTGTGGGTGCTGGTTAGAGAAGGCTATTTATTCTCACAGTTTCATACTCTGAGCACTAAGCGAAGGTGAAATGATGCCGCCACGCTTCTCTATCGGTCACAGTGCAGGAAGAGGCTTGGTGTTCGGGGAAGGTGTGATCACTGCCCAGTATTAATGAGGTTCGGACACAGGGCCAGGGGGAGTGCCATCTATAAAAGGCTCATCACCCCTTGGATGCTGAGACCTGCGTAGGGCAGGGCATCAAGGAAGCAGGAGATCTTACTTTGTCTCCGTGCTATTCAACCGATATTGTTACCTGGGGGGTAAAGCACCACGTTCCAGGGAGCCTTAGTTGTTTGGTCTTTGGAATGGGAATAATTAGCATCTATCTCATGAGGAAATTGTATTACAAAAACAGATGAGCTAATGTCTGAGAGGTACTTTCAGGTCCTCAGAGAAAGGCGGCAGCTAAACACAAGGAATTATTATTATATAAGAAACCTAATTACTCTCAGCAGGAAGCAGACTAGCAAGGCAAAGGAGACCAACTTAATGAATGGATGGAAGGGGCAGATGCAGTGGCACTAACCGTGGCTTAAGAGGCTGAAAGGCAGCTCCCTCCACTGGGCCGTGCAGATCATTTCACGCGATCAGGACAGTGTCTCGTAATAACTTAGGACTTCACAGGACCTGGGCTGCGGATTTCCAGGGCAGAGTAGCTTACTGCTGATGAATATGGTGCTAAATGGGGCCGAAGAAGCAGCAGGAATGCTTTCAAGTTCGAACTGTTCGTGTTCAATAAGAAATGTTTCTACTTTGAACAAACTCATCTCGATAAGCCTTTACATATTCAGAAATGTAAATCTCTAAGTCGAAATGGGAAGGCTAACACAGGTGGTTACTCCTTTCTTCCTTTCCCCCTTTCCAGTTATTGAATTAACCTTCTTTTATTCTCCACACCACCACCTTAAATAATCCCGAGGGGGAGGGGAGGAGAAAAAAAAAAAACTGTTGAATCATATTGGCTTTGTTCTGATGCTGAATCGCTTCCAGATCTATCACATCACTTGCCATATCCCGGTTGACATAATTTTAATTCAGCTCTTCCTTACATGTTAACAGATAAATAATGCATAAGAAAACTTGATTAGCTTTCTTATTAAAACATCACTCTCAATGAGAGGAGGCGCTAGAAGACAATGCAGTTTTTACACGGCTTTCCCATGAGCAGTTGAATGGTTTGATGTGATAAATTTGCATAGTCTGAAGCACACAAAGGGCTGATTAATTGAAACCCTTACAATGCTTCTGGAAGCAGCTATTGTAAAACAATAACCATAGGAACTTTACAAAATACACATGGCTGAATGTGTCGAGAGCTTAATAAAATGTGTTGAGGCTACACTATTTGGAAACAGAATTGGAGATTTTTATTCTGGGCCATAAAACACTAAAAACCCTAATTTCAAAGCTTTACTTGGATATTTACTAAAAGGTCAGAGGGTTACTGGCTAGCTACCGAAGACCAAAATTTGTTCTTCAAAAAGCAAATTAAATAAAATCTTCCTGAGGTGTTTATGTGGACAAAAATCACCTTGATTTTAAAGGTTAAAGAGTTGCCAGGATTTCTTTTTGGAAGGAAACTCTGAAGGGCTGTCTGGTGTCGTATACCTTATCTTGGGGCTCACGCTGTTAACTCCATCAGCCCCCTTCTCCCCTCCCACTGGAGTCTTTCATTCAAAAGGATCAAGCAAAGTAGGGAGCCAAAGACATCCAGACTTTGAAGCTTCAGACTAGCAGAGAGGATTTTAGACGGTTTCAAGTGTTACATGAGTACAAGGTATTATTATTATTACTCTAAGTCAAAGCCTTTTCATTCTCTCAATTTTAGAAAACATGAAGATAGAAAACTGAAATAACAAGTGAAGATCTGGAAAAAGCAAAGCTTTTGCCCAGCCTTGCTTAACAAACTTTTTCTCTTGGATTTTTTGCCACACGCAAATTTAACATTTTCTTACTTTCCACTGCCTCTTCACGCTTACTGTATACGGATTCTTTAATGTGTTGGGAAATGAGGGGAGACTTTCTTTTCTTCTAATAGACATTCAGTTAAAATCTAATAAATTAATATAGCAGGTTGCTGAATAATTTTTATTAATGCAAAATGGAGGCAAGTGACCTTATCATGGAACTTTTGTTGAACAAGAGAGGGTCAAAGATGAATCTTCCAAACAATGTTATCCGTAAATGTGTAATCCCTATGAACCAAAGATAGATAAGCTGAATCAGCCTGTGGAAAAAAACTGCATTTTGATAAGACTGTATTTCTATTTTAAAACAAAGGTTGACTTCACTCCACTTAAACTGGCTGTTTGAGGATTTAGGGGGCGATGCTGAGGAGGGTATGCCATTATCTCAGATTTGCAGTTATTAAAAAGCTTCTGTTTGCCAGGACAAACACTCTTGCTCAAATACAGTTTTTCCTCTGCTTTGGAATACTGTTTGGTGTTGCTGCCGATTCTGTGATCTCCAGGACCTTTGTTGGAGGTGTTAATCCTTTTTCACATGAGAGACTGAGAAATGTCCTCTGAGAGAAGTGATATATTGCTTTTTTCCCCCTACATCAAAGGAGTCCACTTTTTCCTCCCTCATTGTGAATGGCAGCGAAAGTCAGAGGAAATCTGGAAATATAATAATTTGGTTTCCTGAGGACTGAAATGAAATTTAACTTGGGAATTCCTTAGGCTGACAGGTAATTTTTGTTAAAGGATTAAACAATAAAACAAGCAAACAAAAACCCAACTGAGCAGGAAATCTGCTCACCCTTCTAATAAATGCACTGAGCATCATAGAAAGCAAGGCTCAAGATACAAGTGTTTGCCCTTGATGAATCTTGTTCATATAGAACTTATGCCAAATTCAAGAGGGTTATACACATTATTTTGACTTTAATAAAAACTTTAGTTCCAAACCTGACTCCAACTAGCACTCTATGTGAATGCCCCTTCCTATCTTTGTGTGCTGTGCTTAGTCGCTCAGTCATGTCCGACTCACTGCGACCCCATGGACTGAAGCCCACCAGGCTCCTCTGTCCATGGGGATTCTCCAGATAAGAATACTGGAGTGGGTTGCCATGCCCTCCTCCACGGCATCTTCCCAACCCAGGGATCAAACCTAGGTTTCCCGCATTGCAGGCAGATCCTTTACCATCTGAGCCACCAGGAAGCCCCTTCCTGTCTTTAACTCTTATCTATAAATTTGATCAAGGAAGAATGTGAGGAGAAAATACAAAGAACATTCCAGACCCATGTCTGCTCTATTTTCCCCCATGGAGCATCATTACGCATCTATTATACAGGTCACAGCTTCACTATGAAGTACCCGGATATTGAGAATACTTGGGAAAGGAGATCAAGACTTTGGGGTTCTAATATTTTCTCACCACCACCAGAATTTAAAGTAAGCTTTCCTTCCTTCATAAACAAACATACAACAAATTCGTAACTTTGCTGTACAGGTTATTACTAACTCATCTCACCTTCTCCAGTAGTTTGCATATTACTAAAAGGATGAACTGTTCTAGGGATCTCTGACCAAGGGCCAGTTCCTTTGAGGGAGAGCTCATTCACTATGCATTTACTGATGAGATGCACAATGAACCTCACAAAGACCCAGAGGATGATGTACTTCATTAAACGTCTTTGAATTTCTCATTGGAAAACTCTATTGGAATTCCCTTATCTAAAAAGTGTGTTGTGTATTTTAGGGGGAGAATAGATACATGCATATGTATGGCCGAGTCCCTTTGCTGTCCACCTGACACTATTACAGCATTGTTAGTCAGCTATACTCCAATATAAAGTAAAAAGTTTAAAAAATAAACAAAAAGAATGCTGTGAGTGAATCCTGGCTGCTTCATGTTAATTCCCTCCTCTTATGGAATCCTTTCTCTCTCCTCCACATTTGGCTCTCTCTGCCTGGTCCTCCTCTGTGGTCCAGGTCACAGGAAGTGATGCTGCTGACTGGGTCTGCCACATTTTAAACAGCTACTGATCAAATACTCTCATTTCTCCAGTGGCCCTTCTCTGTCCAATCAATTGCATTCAAGCTTTGCTTATCACAGAGCCCTGATGTTGAACCTGGCTAGTCAGAACTGATTTTTCTGTCCCAGTTCACCCAAGTACTGTGGGCCTCTTCCACCTTCTTCTGGAGCTTTTATAACACAGGGCTTGTAACCACCACTGTTTAGCTACCTCTTTAGCTGTGTTTCGTTTAGCTACTAATTATCCCACCACCTTTGAAGTGGTCAGGCTGGAGCAGGACAGACACTCACGTTCTGTGAAACTAAACTTTCAAGTCTCCTTTAATTGTTAGAGAGGATGTTTTCAGAGGCAGTAAGTACAGAAATGCCATCTACACAGTGTGTGTATACAACAAAGACTTCCTCATTCCTAATAACAACTTTGTCAAGATAAACTTTCACCAAAAGACAAAAATCAGGCCATCTGCAGGGCCACATTGCTTTCTGAACACCAAGGCTAACAAATTTAATGCTCTAAATGGAGGGGGTGAGAGAGAGGTGGGCATAAAGACGATCTATGTCAAAACAATCTTTACATTTTCTCATAGAGAACACACCTGTCAGCTTGCAGGAGACGCTAATCTTCCCAAAAAATTCTACATTTCAAGAGTAAAAGCTTAGTTCAACTAATAGTTCTCTTACGCTGGTGTGCATCTAGACCATAGAGAAAGAAATCATTGAAGGAGACACCACATGACACATATAAGAAACGCCCTGAAAGCTTCCAACACTATGAAATTTTGGTCGGCTCATTTCATGACAGCCGCAACGGCATAACAGACATTGTGGACTATTCTCCATTGCATTCACAGTTTATTCTCTCAGGCCTCATCCAGCTCCTCTCTGGGCCCCAGGCTGAGGGCTGCGTGGCTTGCAAGACTCCACCCAGATGCCACCAGGTGCGTCCACTGCACGTGAATATTCAAGTCAGCTCCCCCCAGCCCTGTCCAGGTCACTACCCTCAAGGGCCCTCCTGGCTCTAACCACCACATCGAGCCAGACAAACCAGGAGAGTGGACAAAGTGGAGGGACAAAGAGAGTGGACAAAGCAAATTAAAAATCTTCTTTGTCTTCTACGTGCTAACTCTTGACAGATTTTGAAATTTTAACCAAACACTGTCTTCTGGCCAGGCTACTGGGCCAGCGAGTTTTATAATAAGTTGATTTTAAAAAGAGAGGAATACCTGGTAACATAGCTCTGTGTCAGAAGTATATCTTAATGTGGGAGATTGTCAGGCATTTCAGGAATGAGGTATGTGAGGATAGTATTTCCTTTGGACTGGTGGCAGAGGAGTGCTATGTAAAGCTGCTTATCCAGGAAGAAAGGGAATTTTCCATCTCCTTAAGGAAATACTAGAATTAATATTTAAATAGGTACTATTAAATATAATATTAAGAAAAATTAGAATTCTGTCTCAGGAAAAGGCTGTGTCTTCTTCAAGGGAAAATTCCAGAGAATATAGCAACCTTGGCTTCTCAGGTGTGGTGGTGGTGGTGGTGGTGGTTTAGTCGCTCAGTTGTGTCAGACTCTGTGACCTCAGACTGTAGCCGACCAGGCTCTTCTCTCTGTGGGATTCTCCAGGCAAGAATACTGGAGTGGGTTGCCATTTCCTTCTCCAGGGGATCTTCCTGTCCTGGGGATCGAACTCACAGCTCCTGCACTGCAGGCGGATTCTTTACCACTGTGCTGCCTGGGAAGCTGAGGCTTCCCTCATAGCTCAGTAGGTAAAAGACTGAGCACACACACACGGCAACCTTGGGGACACAGTGGTAATGGGATATCAAGAGAGGACCCCTTACCCGGCAGAGAATGGGCAATGCACTTGGAATCACAAATCTGGATCCGAACTGACTCTGCCAGCACAAAGCTGTAGGAGGCAAGCCACTCACAACTCTGACCCTCAATTTCCTGATCTGCATGCTGCTGCTGCTAAGTCGCTTCAGTAGTGTCCGACTCTACGACCCCATGGATGGCAGCCCACCAGGCTCCTCCGTCCATGAGGTTTTCCAGGCAAGAGTACTGGAGTGGGGTGCTATTGCCTTCTCCGAACTCTACTCTTGCCCCGGCCTAACTCCAAAAAACTGTTCCTTCCCAGTCCTCCCCTTCTTGATAGAAGGGGAGGACCACAGACCTCACCCTCAGTTCCTGTCTTTTCCTTCTCCAGCACCTCAGCCATCAGCAAGTCCTGCTGGCTCTAATTCCAGAGCACACCCAGAACGCATCACTTCTCTCCTGTTCTCCACTACTGTCCTTGTCCAAGTCACCGTCCCCTCCTGCCTGGACTACTGCCACCACCTCTGAGCTTCTCTGCCTGCTCCCCTCCAGTCTACTCTCCATGGGGAACCCAGGGTGATTTCTTAAAACGGTAATTCCATCTTGTCACTCTTTTGCTTACAGTCGCTACCCAACAGGCCTGCTGGTTCCCAGTATATTTAGAATGAAATCCAAATCCCTTTCTTTTGGCCACATGACCCTGTATGCTGTGCCCCATCCTTTTTCTCTGACTATCTCAAACCATGTTCCTGCTCAGACACATGTCTGGCTAGACTGGCCTTGTGTGTCTTTTCTGATTGTACCAAGCTCACTCATGCCTCAGGGCTGGTGAACTTAACTCTCCCAGACCCTTGCATCTCTGGCTTCTTTTCGTCCTCCAGGTCTCAATTCAAGTCTACTTCCTCCAAGAGGCCGACCTTGATCATCATCCACAGGGCAGCCCCCTCTTCCTGAAAACCAGTCACTCTTGCATTAGCCTTCCTGTGTCACACTGATCACCACCTTAAATTATTCTGTTTGTATTTTTGTTTACTTTTTTTCTGTTTTCTTCCCCAAGAAAACATAAATCCCAGGAAAGCAGAGACTCTGTCAGTATTTACCACTGTTATTTCTAATATTGAGAACAGTTGGTATATAGTGAGAGCTTGAGAAATGGATCAATTAATAATATAAGCACTTGAGAGAATCCTCCATTAGTTCAATGAAACACAAAGTTGCTTTGTGATCTGTGCCATCCTTTACCAGGCTTAAAACCGGTCACTATGGCCTCCTGCCTCTTCTTGGCTCTATTCCTGTAGGTCAACAGGTTTTCACTCTTTACTGCTGCTCCCCAATTTTTCTTTCACAGGAAAAACAAAACCTTTATCACAGCCCTCCAAGTCCAAACCTCACATAGCCTGTCTTCCTTTCCTGCCCAGCCTGCGACAGCAGACCTTCCAGCGGTCACCTCTACTGACTGGTCCCATGGACCAGGCACTGCCTGCTTCATACACATCATTCTGTTTAATCCCAGTAACAACTCCTAGGAAACCGTCTCCATTTCAAAGGGATAAAACTGGTCACTTGGCGCTCAGGACCTTTATCTCTTTGCTATACTTTTTCTCAACCTGAAGGCTTTCTTTAAATGCTGAACAGAAGTAACCTCGAAGAAAAGGGGAACGTGTGCATTCAGGAAGCCCACAGGGCAGGGCAGGGGTACTGGGTGTACATTACAGGAAAGTGCACTCAGGTTCCATATAAGAGAACTGTAGCCTCAAAAAGCTGCAAGGGGCTCCCTTCACAGGTCACAGGCAAAGAACAACATGTGTGAAAAATAATCTAAAAGAAATTCTTATACTAGGGAAGACGAATTTGGACCAGACTTCTTAAAAGTGTTTTCAAATGCTGAGTTTTATCCCTATCTACAACAAACTGACAACTTCTCTATCATGAATGGTCTTCACCATTTAGTTTAGTATGAACTATATGCAATCCATTGTATTCATCTTTTTGCCAACTATTCAGGGACACTAGCCAAGGGCTGAGTTTCCTTGTTACCTCCCAAAGAGCCAACATGATTTTGAGCCCATGGCAGGGATTTAAATATGACCAAATAGATTTCTATGGGATGTCAAGGCAGATTTTTATTGAAGCTCAGGCTGCATCTCCAGGTGGGTGTGTGCATTTAGCTATCTTGGTTGAAAAGCTTTAACAGGCTTCTGTGGTCAGTTAGGGCTGGGGAGCTATGAGTCCAGGATGATGATAACCTTGGTACCAAACTGGATAAAAATGAGACATTTCATTTCTGATATTTACTGGGACAAATAAGTTACATTAATTTGGGGAGGGAAGATTTTGGCTTGTTATATCTGTATGTTTGTGATACTTTATTTAATAAACTATTCCACAGACACATTGAACAGATACTGTGTAATATGTAAAGTGCTGTGTGGGGTGCTGGGTGGAGGTAGTTAAATAAATTAGTAGGGCATGTTTTCCATCCTCAATAAATCTAAAATATACTTAAGTTAGCCCAACAAAGTGTTCTAATGTTTAACAATATATACAAGTGGTTTAACAAAACCATGATTATTTTTGAATCTTTACGATTTTACTATAATTGAAAAAAACCTGAAAAAATAGGTTTCTGCCATTGTCATGTCTCTGGTTTCAGAAGGGTGACATTCACAGAAAGGATAAAAATGGCAGACTTTAGCTATAATAATGATCCAGGAAAAAGATATGCTATTCTCAGATAAGAGTTGCCAAACTGTGATGAATATCTTTCTGATAATCATTAGCATTTATGTAATAATTCTGATTGTATGAACTTTAAACCTTTTTTAAGTTAGTTTTCAATCTTAGAAATGCTTACAACAGCCAACAAAAACAAGGCACCTTGGAGGCAAGGCTCTGATTAGTAGATAAAAGGTGTTCTAAAAACTCTTCTCCCCTGTTACTAAAATAACTTTAATTTCAGTTCTATATGCTGCAGTGAAAAAAACCTCATACACTTAGCATTCTTGTGTTGAACATTCTCAAATAATAGATTCGTGGATTTCCAGGAAACAGGGAAGAAGAAACATGTCTATCTCTACTCCTTCTCTGAACCTCACTAACAAGAGAGTTGACAAAATTAAGCTATAAGCCTATAAGGAAAAAGAATGGGCAAGAGAGAACTATACAATTTTGAAAGCTGACGAACAGAGGAAAAAACAGGAAGTGGCTTAAGAGAAGGAGAAAATTACATCTGGAAAAGGTTTTCATTCCAATCCCCAAAAAAGGCAATGCCCAAGAATGCTCAAACTACGGCACAATTGCACTCATCTCACATGCTAGCAAAGTAATGCTCAAAATTCTCCAAGCCAGGCTTTAACAGTATGTGAACTGTGAACTTCCAGATGTTCAAGCTGGGTTCAGAAAAGGCAGAGGAACCAGAGATCAAATTGCCAACATCCATTGGATCATAGAAAAAGCAAGAGGGTTCCAAAAAACACATTTACTTCTGTTTTACCGACTATGCCAAAGCCTTTGACTGTGTGGATCACAACAAACTGTGGAAAATTCTTAAAGACATGGGAATACCTGACCACCTGACCTGCCTCCTGAGAAATCTGTATACAAATCAAGAAGCAACAATTAGAACCAGACATGGAACAGGGACTGGTTCCAAATTGGGAAAGGAGTCCATCAAAGCTGTATATTGTCACCCTGCTTATTTAACTTCTATGCAAGGTACATCACGTGAAATGCCGGGCTGGATGAAGCACAAGCTGGAATTAAGATTGCCAGGAGAAATATCAATAACCTCAGATATGCAGATGACACCACCCTTATGGCAGAAAGTGAAGAGGAACTGAAGAGCCTCTTGATGAAAGTGAAAGAGTGAAAAAGTTGGCTTAAAATTCAACATTACAGAAACTAAGATCATGGCATCTGGTCCCATCACTTCATAGCAAATAGATCGGGAAACAATGACAGACTTTATTTTGGGGGGCTCCAAAATCACTGCTGATGGTGACTGCAGCCATGAAATTAAAAGACGCTTACTCCTTGGAAGAAAAGTTATGACCAACCTAGACATCATATTAAAAAGCAGAGACATTACTTTGCCGACAAAGGTCTGTCTAGTCAAAGCTATGGATTTTTCCAGTAGTCACGTACAGACGTGAGAGTTGGACCTTAAAGAAAGCTGAACACTGAATAACTGATGCTTTTGAACTGTGGTGTTGGTACTCTTGAGAGTCCCTTGGACTGCAAGGAGATCCCACCAGTCCATCCTAAAGGAAATCAGTCCTGAATATTCACTGGAAGGACTGGTGCTGAAGCTGAAACTCCAATACTTTGACCACTTGATGCAAAGAGTTGACTCATTGGAAAAGAGCCTGATGCTGGGAAAGATTGAAGGTGAGAGGAGAAGGGGATGATAAAGGACTAAATGGTTGGATAGCATCACTGACTTGATGGACATGAGTTTGAGCAAATTCTGGGAGTTGGTGATGGACAGGCCTAGCATGCTGTAGTCCATGAGGTTGCAAAGAGTTGGACACAACTGAGTGATTGACCTGAACCAAACCTGCACGGAGGCAAAGGGAGCTGACTCAGACCTCTCCACCGCTCCTGGGAAGGCTCAAAGTGCTGTGAAAACAGGGTGAGCAGTGGGGCTGAGGGCAGTAGTACTGACTCATAGGTTCCCTGTCCACCAGCAGTCCCAGTGGGCTCTGTATTTAAAATGTGTCTCACTCTTTGCAACCCCATGGACTGTACTTGCCAGGCTCCTCTGTCCATGGAATTCTCCAGGCAAGAATACTGGAATGGGTTGCCATTTCCTCCTCCAGGGGATCTTCCTGACCCAGGGATCGAACCTGGGTCTCCCATATCACAGGCAGATTCTTTACTGTCTGAGCCACCAGCGAAACCCACCACTTCCCCCACTCACCACCAACTCTCACCTGGGCTGTTACAACTGCCTTTGAACTGGAATCAGGGCTCCCTCACTTGCCCCATACAGTCTGTTTTCATGGGGGCCAAAGTAAATCCTATCGTATTTCTCATTTGCTTAGACCCCTCCAGTGGCATCTCTCTCCCTCAGGGTCAAGCTGAAGTTCACGGAGTGACCAGTGAGGCCTCATCTCTGACTGCCTCTGCTCCAGCCACACTGGCTCCGGGCTGGGCCTCTAGCACACTAGGCTGAGTGCAGCCTCAGACCTCCCTTTTCCCTCCATCACTTGAGCTCCAGAGAGGGTCTGCTCCCTTCCTTCTCTCAGGACTTTACTCAGTCATCTTCTCAGCAAGGTACTGCTCCTCAACCACTTTACTTACAGTGTCACAGATAATCACTCCCCCTTGACCTGCTTCCTGTTTTGCTCCCCTATCTCTTAGTTTTTTTCATCTCAGCACTTAGCATTATCTCTCTTGCCCACAGGAATGTAAGCTCCACATGGGCTGGGATCTTGTCTGTTCTTTTCACTGTGTATCAGCAGGACCTAGAATAGTACCGGACACTCAGGAGATACATAACTAAGTCTTTGTAGAAATATATGTCTGTATAAGAAATCATCAGAACCTCAGTTTTTATTCTCTACCCTATACATCCAAGAAACTACCTTCTAGCCCCAAAAACTTACCCAAGAAAATGAACCAGAATGACCCATGACCTGGTGTGGGGTGATGACACAGCAGAGGGTGGGGTGAGGATACAGAGGAATGAAGTGAAAGTCTGTGCACTGGGCTCACAGCCTGCTGCCCCAGTCTGGCTTCCAAAAGGTCAGCTGACAGATAAACCTTAAGCACTGCTCCTACCCTCATTTCCAACTGCAACCTGAAGCCGAACCGAATGGCGCTCGCAGGAAGCATGATTCACTGCTTGATCACCTACAATGACTTCCACCAGTCAACAGGTTCTATCCCTGGGACACAGATCTGCTAACCATTCTTTAGGGTTCAAGGAGGCACTGCACATTAAAGGAAAGCGTCCGACAACAACCAGACTCTAAGACACACACGAGGAAAAGAAAGCTCTCAAGAAACAGAGATTACATTAGAAACAGAAAAAAAACCCCCAAAAGAAAACAAAACCAAAATAGTAAAGGTAAAGACTAAAAGAAAATTTAAAAAATATAAATATATACCCATTGTTATAAAACGGAAGAGTACAAATTAAATTTAAAATTATAATTGGAAATCAAAAATATAAATAGGTTAAAAAGGACCTTGAAAATAAAACTGATCCAATCTCCTAGAAAGAAAAATAAGAGAAAAGAATGGAGACCAGGGAGAGAAAAGATAACAAAGCTAGAGTATCAGTCTGGAAGAAATCTAAAACCAGGAAAACCAGAAAGGGCATGGGGAAAATGATGAGAAGGAAATTACCAACAACAAATATATGGAAATGTCCAAGAATTGCAGAAACTTGAACTTCCAGAATAAGGGGGTGTCTGATGTTCAAGGACAAGAAATGAAAAAAGAGTCTATGGAATTTCAGAATTCAAGAAAAGAAAACAGTAAAAGCTTCCAGGGGTGGGGAAATAGGGAAGGATGGAAGGAGGAAAAGAGAGAGAAACAGAGCACACAGACAAAGATCTGAAGAATGATGCTGCGATTCATGTAAGTAAGATGGAATCTGGACAATAATGTAGCGATGGGATCAAAATCCTTAGGGAGAGCAATTTTAAAATCTAGAATTCTTTACTCAACCAAAGTATATTTCAAGTATGAGGATAGAATATGTTCAGACATACATGAGCTCAAAAAATATACTTCACATGCGGACTTTCTCAGCAATTTAATAGATGGACTATCCCCCACTACAGGGGTGGGAGGTGGGGCAGAGAGAGAAGTGACAGGGGAGACCCAAGAAACAAGGGCTCAAAGGAGGCTGCCATAAACGATTACTATTCAGCAGGCTTAGAGTACAGTGCATGGGCTGGGTCCCCCCTAAAATTCATATTACTGATGTTGAATTTCTGGTCTCTAGAACTGAGAGACAATAACTTCTTTTGTTTAGGTCACCTAAGTCTGTGGCATTTTATTTTAGCAGTCCAAGCAAAGTAATACAGAGTGCTTCCCAACCTTTCTAAAAAACAAGTCCAGGGCACGCAAGATGAGCTGTAATACCCTTGGCTTCCCCAGGCTCTTCCCAGCACTCCTGAGAGTTCTAAGGATTAACCTCTCAGTTTACCTATTACAATTCTTAACACTTTCCTGGGAAGTTCTGGCTCAGAGAAGAACCACTATGGCTTGGAGGAGGAGGAGTGGGGACACTATAAAAGAAACCATCTGGTGAAAAAATGGTGTTCTAACAGACTACCGATCATGTGGAAAACTGTGCTGAGAGGCTGTTGATGGTATAGAAGAATGGTAATAAAAATAAGGAAAATTAAGCAAAATTCACTTGGTTTGGAAGTGAATAATATTTATGGCCCAGATAATGCAACGTAAATAATTAAGTAACTTAAAATTATGATAAATCTACGCAGGGAATGGAAGCTGGGAATAGGAAACAGAGGTAGCCAAGTGTAAGTCCTCCTACCTATCACAAGGCGAGATCAGCATGCAACATTTGCTGGTGAATCCGTCTACAAATGGATGAATGAACACAGAGCTGCTTAAGAATATTATTTAGAAATACTAAGATGAAAATGAGGTGAAACCACTTCAGGAAGCAGAAGAAGAAGAAAGGAAAGGAAAGGAAAACTACGTTTTTGAGTACAAGGCACTCTTTTTTGGTACTATTGACCTTTTTAAGCCATGTGCATTTATTATTTAATAAAATTATACTTAAATAAAAATTATGTTAATTGGTCCTTATACTCTGATAAAGCTTACATTATCTATTTTTTGTTTGTTTGCTGTCCCCCCCCCCAATCTTTTCAATAAATCTAATGAAGTTGTAAGAGAAGAGAATATCAAGGGAATCTAGGCTAATCAGAAGGTTTTACCCTTGGATTAAAAGCCATCTGGAAAAAAAAAAAACTAGCAAGATAAACTCCTCACTACAAGCGAAAGGTCATCTAGACCCAGGAGGACTCCTTTCAGTATCGTATAGAGATATTCTAGTCAAAGCTCCCTAAGACTGAAGAGATCTCTAAACTCTGCTATGTTTCAGATCACTGCAAGTTGGAAACCACTTCTGTCAATGAACACTATCTGTATTTTATTAATAGTCTGAAAAAACGTGAGAGCACAGACTTGATGACACTTTACCTCGAGGTCTGTATTCACAGGACCTCACTAATCAAACATGGTCTTCATTCAGAAGTACTACTTTGTTTCTGCTGTAACATACACACACTCATATACAATGTACAGATTAAAATCTTGGTGAAAATCAATCCATCAGGAGTGGGGAACCTGTTCCTTTTCATATTCCCCATACCTTCAGTTCATTCATATATTCACCTGTTATCAATTACCTACTGAATATCTACTCTGAGAAAAGCTCTTATGAGAATCTAAGGACATGGTCCCTGTCCTCAAGCTTAGTGGAATGTGAACACAGTGGATAATTACTAAAATGTACACTAGCCTTCAACTCTTTACACAGTAACTCTGATGGAACAAAGCACAAGGATTTAGGCTTCAAGTGTGCAAACTGATTCAGAATAGAGATGTCCTCTTATGGTGTGCACGCTTATAAAACTTTTAGTGCCAACATTTTATAAGAGGAGTATCAAGCTTTGCTCAGTCAAGTAAAACAGATGCTGTTAACGAGGCTATGGTTACCCCACAGAAAGACTTAGGAGTGTATCTCAGAAAGTGTCAAGACCAACAGAGAAGGAGAAACAATCTCAATACAGAGAACGTGACTTTCACTGGTAAGCAGTAGAAAATAACAGAACCTCAAGATAGGTTTTAAACTCAAAAGTTAAGACTTAGCATCTTAGGGAACTGTATGAAGTAGAGGTATCAAATTCACAGGTACAGATGGAACCAACTCTGTTTCATAAAATATTGACAGGCTGAAATAATCTTGTGTCTGTTAACTGAACTAAAAAATGCTTCCGATGAAACAGTTAGTACCTTAGTCTGAAACAGTTCCACTGATGGAATGACAACTAAGGCTAGATTCATTTGACCAAACACACTATAATATTTGATATACTTGCCTGGCAAAGCAATAGTCAGAATCATCAAGAATTTAATGTATAATTACCTTCAAACCAGTCAATTAAAAACAAGAAGGTGGGATGGGGTAGGAGATGGGAGGGGGTTTCAGGAGAGAGGGAAAAAAACAAACAACAAAAACAGGAAGATACCACACCAGCAATTTATAAGCACAAGTGAGATTCAAAGTTGAAGAGTGAATGAATAATAGCCAGTATTAATGATCACAGCTTGCCCTTCTTGAGCACTTACTATGTGTCAGGCACAATCCTAACTGCTTAATGGTCAGGATAGCAAACAGGTTAGTTACAGAGCATGGACTCTGGAGCTAGGCTGCTAGGGCTTAAAAACCAGCTCTGCCACCAACTGGGGACATGGCAACCTACTAACCTCTCTGTGCCTTGACTTCCTCACCTAGAAAGTGCAGACTGACCTACCTCCTGGGACTGTAGAAGAAACAAAGGAGCAATGTGTCAGGCACACTGAGTGCTACCCAAGTGTTAGCTGCTGTTGTTCTAAATACTAGTGCATGGCAGACAGAGCTAAAATTCAAACACCAGGACAAACTTAAACGGTAGGTATATATTGACTAAAAGAGACTCTACTGATAAGTTAATCAGTAGCGACACAGGACCACATGTTCCTTGAAGAAAAAACAAAACAAAACCAACAATGAATGAAAACCCAGCACTGACCATCAACAGAAAGGTTCACCAATGGGATCTGGTGGAGAAGGAGCATCTAGGAGAAGGGTCACTATGAGGCAGACAAAGCACTGCACTGGAGGCGGGGAAGACCACGGTTCTAAAACCAGCTCAGCAACGAGCTGGGTACCTGTAACCGGCTGCTTACTGAGCAGGGTCTGAACTTTCTCTTGTGTTAAACAAAGGGGCAGGTGACTCTGAGGTACCTTTTGGTGCCGATATCCTGATACTATGACCCAATAGAACATATAGCATTTTAAATACACACCTTTTGTAAAAACTGGTATTGCAATTTATTTCTGAACAGCCACTTGTCCTTTAGTAGGTACGTCATCTAGAACGTATTTATAATTCTGGGCTGAGCAGTTGCAGAATGAAATACAGAGTACAGAGAAGCAGCACTATGGTATAGTGTTAGATGCCTGTTAGCCTGTTTAAACAGGTTAATCTGGGAAATAAAACAAGAATACTTTTGATAACATGGTAATACTTTTTCTAACATACTGAATTTTTCTAACAGGGAGAATTATAAAGTAGTTCTTATATAATGTAGTTAACAAATACTACAGTTTTATAAAAAAGCTGAGAAATTATATAACTTACCTTTTTGCCCATGACGGCTGCTGAATTTGTCTCCAATCTCTGGACGCCTCGTCTGTCTCAGCAGCATTTTGATCAGAAAAGCATCTTCAGCATTTGAAGATATCATCACTTTTTCAATATACGAGTCTGTTGCCCCTTTGTAGCTAATATTAAGAGAAAGTCACTATAGCAGAGTTTTCAAGCCACCCTGGGTGAACCTATTCTTCCAGGCATATTTCACGTAATACCTACCACAGAATATTCTGACATTCCCATTTCAGGTTCTGAAAAACGACTTTTCTCTTTCAAGAATAAATTAAAATGTGACAATTTCCCTTGGACAGTCCTAGTTTAAAGTGGTTAAACATTTACTATGAGGCAGGCACAATACAATTTAATTATCACCATACATGGTATTCACATACTGTTATTCCTTTATAGGAAATAAGAACTGAGGAAAAGTTAGGAAGGTTAAGAACTTGCCCAGGACACATGACTCATACAAAGCAGACCTGGGATTTAAGCTGAAGCCTGTTACTCAACTCCAAATTTTTAAATATTACTTTAATCTACTCAGCTTTTCCATTGGGAACTTTTTCACACACTTCACATCATCTGTCTTTCATTCAACAAACATTATTCAGAGTCTACTTGCGTCAGATCCTTACAGGCTCTGTACATAACAAAGATTAAGAAGACATAGTTCCTGCCCCAGAGAAACTCGCAACCAATGAAGGGAGAAAGGGAGATATAAGAAAGTTTTCTGGCATGGCAAGAAGGGTAGTGGGAAAGGCCTGAGGACGTGACCTTCAGCCCGCCAGTGGTAGGTGGTGGCGACAGTGGTGGCAGGGAGGGGCAAGCTATCAAGGACTGCTTCCTGGAGGAGGAGACCCCAGAGTGGAGAGACCTGACCAGAGAGAAGGAAATTCCAGGCAGAGGGAGCAGCATGAGTAAATGCACAGAAGTCACACGGCGTGTCTGGAGAATAAGAGACAATTTGCTAGAAATATGGAGGCTGATGTGCCAAAAGGTGAGGCTAGAGACATGTGCCAAGAGTCATGGATGCCCATGTATTTATTATATTATCATTTTGTTCAGCATTTATCATGCAGGTGACATTGCCATTAGGAGTTTTACTCAATCTATTCAAGTTTTACTCTATTTACTCAAGAGAGTAGCAGATGAGTAATTGAGGAGAAAAAATAAATCACTCTGGCAGTAACAGAGAGAGCCTGAGAAGTGTGGGGAGGTGCACGACTGGAGGCAGATGAGCAGTTACCAGGAACGATGCGTCCAGCAGGAGAAGCGGGCCAAACTCAGATAGCCACACCTGTCACTGGGAAGTGAGAGAACGTCTGAGGAGACAGAACTGACTGCAATGACCGAACTAAGGCGTGCAGCAGGTCATGCAAAGGAGTCAGGTGTATGCTGTAGGCGACTGGCTGGCTGGCGGCATTACTCACAGAGAAACAGACCCCGAGGAAGCACGTCTGAGGCTGGGGTAGGTGAGGGGAGGATGATGGTTTGGGTCTGGGTTTGGGGATCCCTTTGTACAAGAGCGGGTATGGAGCTGACACTGGGCAGATGTCCCTCTGGGAGTCACCAGCCAAAGGAGCTAACTTCTAATTTCCTCCACCCTTTCTTTTTAAAAATCTTTCAATGTAATATTTCCAAGGCACGACCAGGACATACGTGATGGGCACGTCTTTGTACTGTGGCTGCTGGGGCACGTTACTTCCTTCCAGGGGAATCTGAGTCACTGTAGGCATGGACTTGTTTACGAGCACTTGCTTGTTTTCTACTTTCTCACCTGAGAGAGAGAGGAGAGCATCAGACAAGTCACTATCATCCATGTGGAGGGCAAAGGTTACTGGAGCATAAAACCCCATCATTAGACCTGGTGCACGAAATTCAGACATGTAGGTAACAAAAAGAGCCCACATGGTCAGAATCAGAGTTCAGCGGAGCTTGTGTGAAATTCTGCAAGCCCATCTGAAAACACTACATAGATTAAGATCACAGCATGTATAAAATTAAGAAGCTGCTTTAGGGGACCACATGAATGATAGAAAATCCATCCACTTTAAAATGTCTCCTAGGGTGTTAGAATAGGTTTGGGCCACGTCACAGTGATTTCAGCTAGTAATGAGTCCCTGCCAACTTACACGTGGACAATGAGAAAACATAAGTATTTCTTCGACTTCCCTGCTGTCCTTACCTTTGCTTCACACCTTTTTGCGGTAAGCACAGACACCAGCGACTACACTGCTGTCACTGCACTTGTTTTCCCTGCCATAGCACCTGGGTTGATACGGTTTTATAGGCTATTTCTTTTCTGCCCTGTATACCAAACATTCAGACATATTGCTGAATACTTTCCATAATTTAAAAGCATATACATTTAAAAAAATGATTTTAAGGCTTTTACCTGGAGAACAAATACCATCTGCATCTAAAATCTCATGTCGCCAGATGGGTTTCCTTGTAGCAGCATCCAACATGGGCCCCATCACTTTATCAAAAGTCTGATTGGTATATCGTTTCAAGGTGCATTTAGCATTTTTATACACAAGGCAACGCCCAAAACCTAAAATGAAACCAAAGTGGGTTCAGAACCACCAGCAATATGAAACTATGAAGTCACAGATTTGTGTTGTTCAACAAGCCACCCCACTCTACCTCCCTTCCCCTCCAACTTGGTGATCCCATCGACTGTAGCCCACCAGACTCCTCTGTCCACGGAACTCACCACGTAAGAATCCTGGAGTGGGTTGCCATTCCCTTCTCCAGGGGATCTTCCTGACCCAGGGATCAAACCCAGGTCTCCTGTGTTGCAGGCAGGTTCTTTACCATCTGAGCCACCTGGGAGGCCCACAGAAACACATCCCAAATTTGCTCTACATTTAGGTCATGAGAGTAGCCAAGCCAAATAACAATCTGATGACTTGAAGAACTGGCTCAAGATCTCTACCATATAAACATATAAACACTGGAATCTCTACAATCATTTTCCAGCACAGAATATACCATGTCAGGTTGGAGGAAGGTGAGAAAAACCTAAGAATATCACTGTGATTCTTTAAGAGTGCAGAGCCATAGCATGTGAAAATTGGAAAGGGCCTTAGAGATCACCTGGCTTAATTCCTCTATCTTACAGGTGCCATGAGTGAGGGGCAGAAAAATTAAGTGGCCAAGGTCACTCAGCAACATGGTGGCTGAGTTGAGACAGAGCAAGTTCACTGATTAGCCCTCATTCTTCTCACATATCATTTTGTTGCAAAACATTTGCTACTCTTCTCTGGAAAGTTTTCTTTTTGCTGATTTTAGCATTTAAAGGAAGTCTCAAACAAGCAAACAGACACAATTTTTCACCAGAGAAAAGAGAGAATAAAAAGAAGCAATCCAATGATATTAATGGGAGAGACAGTTCACCTTTGCCTTCAAGATTAGAGATTACTTTGGTTACATTTTTATATTACATTTATCTAGTGGAGGAGGGAAAAGTCCTGGGACCAATTAATAACTTAAACCTTAAGAAAAGTAAGCAAAATGAATAGAAAAGGCCTTTAGATGGAGTAAACTCAACTGCTGAAACCCACAGAAGGATTTGTCAGTTGCTCAAAAGAGCTGCCAGTCCCTCCACACTAAGTAACATTTCCTAAGATGCTATGGCTGGATTTCTTTCTTCTTCCTCCTTTGGCCAAGCTGTTATTTTAAATGGAATTCTCCCTCTGATCTCCCCAGGATATACTGAGCCATGTCAGAGTTCACTTAAATAGGAAAATGTCTCCAGATTAAATGCCAGCTATTACTGAAGAAATAAATGCAAGACTGTAAAATCCTTTGCTTATGATTCTCCACCCAAAGCAGAACTCTTTCAAGAAATCTAAGAATTTGAGCTCAGGAAATTAATCGGGGAAGAGCAGACTTCTAAATAAGATCTCAGTGCTCTAATGTCATTTTTTAAATATGAAGGTGACCATGGGATGAAACAACACATTTCTACATCTGGACAGTAGATGAAGACATCTGTGTGTCTTTGATAACAGTCTTCGTTGTTATGGCTGCTGGTAAATTGTGTATGGCCATAATAAACTCGCCTCAGAGAGCAAGCTGCTTTGAAAACCTTACATGATCTTGAAATTTCATACAATGGCCATTAAGTGCAACATGCTGGAGTGCAGTGTGAATCTGAACTGCATGGAACCAGAAGCGTTTTCTTCTGAGTATAAATAGACATTTTATTTACAGGTGGGAGCTTAAAAGCAAGAGGACAGTAAACTCAGATCATTAAATTGTGCTGCGGAGTTTCTGACAGATATCACAAAGTCTTCAGATTTCCACATAAACGTTACCAGTTAATCAGAAAGGAAAACATCTAACTTTAAAGCATGGCTGCTGTCATTTGGAGGAAGAAAAGCGGCATAAATTAAGTGCAGCCAACATTAATGCCAAAGACACATGTCTAGGAGTACTATTATGGCTGCCTAGCAACTGCAAAGAGTGAAGGGGAAGGCAGGGCGGGTCTGCCAGGGAGAAAGGAGAGAAATGGGTGATGAAGACAGAAGTCACACTGCAGATCAGGTGATGGCTAACAAGCCCCCAGGTGGGGGCCTGCAGAAGCCAGCCATCAAAAGACTGGGAAAGAAAAAGGTAAAACGATGAACCAGGGTTTCTGCATGTATACTTTTATCATTTTGCTAACAAAAAGGTACAGCATTATGGAGCTGAGATAAACAATTTTAAAAAATAGTCTTTTACATACAACTATTGCTATTGCCCTTTCAACGGGTTTGTAATTAAATATACAACTTGATGTTTAAAAAAAAACACAACGGTATTTCATTTATTATAATTCCTGCCAGGAAATAATCAAATTCTTACATTTCAATTTTTGTTGTCTGTTGAACTGTCTCAAGTCACCAATAAATAACAAAGAAAAAAAGGTTCCTTAGTAACAGTTATTAATACCTCTATATAATATTCATTTTAAAAATGTCAACACCATACATAACCACTTCCTGGCTGTATATTATAAAAATCAAATCACTTGAAACTGACATTAACATTCTGACATCAAGTGACTTTCACATTGATCATGCTTATATCTGAATCTGCACAAAGGTACCTTTGGTGCTCATGCTTTGAAAATTCACTTACCTCTGTCCAAGGAAGCCTTGTTTAAAACAAGAGCATCTTCGATATCATAGCCACTGTAACTCATCACGGCAACTGTCGCATTCTGTCCGGCTGGCAGTTTCTCAAATTCTATCAACTCAATAGTCTTTGTTTTAACCATGGGTTTTTGTGGATACGCTAGGAGATACATGAGAGTATCAATTCTATTCCTCTGGTTGTATCCAATGGTACCTTCATTGGTATTGGAGAAAACAAAATGCAACATTCTATTAGATCAAGTAATTAATCAGCAATGAATATAGACAGAAACATTCACTTTAATAATTAAAATGAAGATCTTCAAATATTTAAAGAGCAATACCTCATCATGATTAATGACTTTCAAAAACAATTTTTCTCAGTTATGTCAAAAATCCTACAAAGAAGAAAAATCACACTCAAGGTATACTAATTTGAATAATTCCAACTTTTGGATTTATAAAATTGATCCCATTTAGAGCGCTTTTGTCTCTGCTGGTTAATCATACATGTCAGTCAACAATTTTGCATTTGGTTCTACTATGTCCCAGGCATATTTACAGCTGCAATTAGAAAACACCCCACAGTGCTGATGGCAGAAAGCTTGGACAATAGGACAAATAAGGAAACCAACAATTCCAAATGTTCAACATGAAAAAATTTAAAGAAGGGAGGAAAAAATAACTATTCACTTATTAAGCAGTTAATAAACACCTACTTGGGACCCAGCGCTGGAGATAAAATGGAGGAAGGCAGGGTCCCTTCCCCTAGGGAATCCAGTGCCCTGTCCAGTCAGGGATGGACTTTTCTCTCCTTAGCAATCAGCCTTTCCACCTGATTGGACCTTGGAAGAGTATCACTGTCAACCAAAAGTGAAGCTAGAATGTTACCTACCCTTCTCCTTTTTCCCCATTGGGTGCATTAAAGTTCAAAGATCGAGTCAACAAAAAGGCTTTCAGTCTCCGGGGCTTGTGAACACACAATTGCTCCTACTCAAAGACCTTAAAACCGGGAAACCCATGTTTGCCCTACTGTTGAGCTTGAATACAGGTTTCTAGACCTCTTTAACTTTTCCCAAGTATCTCTTCTTTGCTCTGGAGTGGCACGTCTGCAATACTCACACACGTCCAAGGTGCTGACATGTCATTTAACGGAGTTAAGCTTTAATGTGAGCAGATATAAAACTCAATTATTTGTTTCCTTTTCCTTTTTTCTCTTACTCATGTCATTAAATCAATGGTGATTTCAATTTAGAAAGGAAAACAACCTATTCAGGCAGCAAAAATGATATAGTACTCCTTGATGGTTGGGCTTTAATGAAATCTGTAGGACACTAAAGAAACAAGTGCCTAGTACATTGCTAGGCTTATTACCAATGCTCAATAAATGTCAAGTAAATGAAATGGAAGAATTTCAATACACTTTTTATGAAGGTACACATCTGTGCTTAAATCTCTAGAAAATTTATCAAGATTCAGCTGAAAACCAATAGCTAAACTGAACTGCATGAACTTTTTCTCAAGTTCATACTAAAAATCCCCAACTATTGTTATTTTAGCGCCAACTAATGGACTGGACAGGATACCTGATAATAGATCACTTATGGCCTTAGAAATAAAATTGCTGCTGCTCAGACTACAGTAAAGTTCATGACAGTAAGTTCATCCTTTTATGTGAAATCAATTCAAATTTATGTTGAGATCTCAGCTTCTACTGTATACTTTGCCCGCCAGAGACAAGGGTTCAGGCAAAGTCCCACCAGGCTGCCAAACGTGCCCTCTGAGACCTGAGCCAAGTGTTAACATGCAGCTGAGACGCAGAGCCAGCTGCACTTCTAAACAAGGGTGACAGAGACGGCATCCTGCTATAAAATTGTGCTACTTGGCCCAGAGCATAATTCCTGGGCATCGTAACTCACTATGGAATGGAGGAGCAGCTGAATGGTTTAGCAAAAGTTTGAGGCTTATAATCTCATCAGAAAATGAGATCTCATCCTTAAAGACTTTTGAAAGAACTTATAGGCCAATATATGTATACACATCTCTAGCAGCACTGGTGATGGGTGTGTAGGTTAAAATATGATTTATAAACTATGACTTCTACATTATAAAATTCTCAAATGCCACCACACCTCATAATTTTTATACAAATTATGAATGACTGACTAGCTATTTTTATCAATAAGTAAGCTTTTTGGAGAAAATGTCATGTAGAAATTATAACATTAGCCCAGGGTGAAGCATATGCTCAAACTAGGATGGTTCTATTAGTACTGTCAGCTTCCTTAAGAAGGGCACTGAATGTATATAATAACTAATAGAATATCTATAAGCTGAATGCTCCTTCTACTGGCCCATTCTGCTGTAAAAACAGTCTCCAATGAATTTATTTGCTCACTACCCAGGTCATAATCTTTCTTACAAAGTCTTATTTTCTTGATCAAAACTTTCTTAAGGAGTCACAAATTGGTATAACATGGTATGTATATGTAGGTTAAAACAGTGAAAATGTTTGACAAAATGAAAAAAGTAAGGATGAACACAACTTAGAAAAGGTATATTGAGAAAAATAAAGTTGTATATATTTAACTAATTTTTCCCATCTTCCTTCACCCAAGCTCTTTTTATTTAATTGTATATATTATGGAATTACAATAAATTTCACCCATTTAAAGTGTACAAGTTGATTAGTTCTGACAGATACAAGAATCTGTGAAACCACTACCACAATTAAGATCCAGAACATTTCCAATACTTCCAGATGATCCTGTCCCTGGCCTCAGGCAACCAAGGATCTGTTTATCAGTACAGTTTCCACTTGCATTTTCTAGAATTTCATAATGAAATCATATAGTAAGTGTACTCTTTGAGTTGCTTCTTTCATTTAGCATGATTCTGAGATGCATCCACATGTCTGTGTGTAACAGAATTCATTCTTTTTTACTGCTGAGTACTATTCCATCCTAAGAATATACATTTTGTCTATCCATTCACCTGCTGACGGATATTTGAGATGTTTCCAGTTTGGGGCTACTATGAATACAGTTGCTATGAACATTGATGCACATGTCTTTGTTACGCATTTCTCTTGGATAAATACACTGGAGTGGAGCTTCTGTGTTGTTTGCTGAGAGTACGATTAACTTTATAGAATAATTTTAGCGTTTTCCAAAGTGATTTTACTGTTTTACATTTTCACCAGCATCGTGTGAGCATTTTGGCTGCGCCACAAATGTCAAATCTTTTACATCTGCGTCATTCTAATGAGTGTGCAGTCACATCTTACAGAAATTTACATTTACCTGATGACTAATAACGTTGAACATATTTTCATGAGTGTATTGGTTATTCCTCTTTGTGAAACGTCTGAGTTTTCCCCTGGCCCCCATCTTCTAACTGAGTTGTCTTATTACCCAAGAGTTCTTTGTATGTATTCTGGACACAAATCCTCTATCAGATATACTGAAAATATTTCCGTCCCCTCTGTGGCTTAATGCTGTCTTTCATATACATATATTTTTTGGTCACAACTAGCAGCATGCAGATCTTCGTTCCCAACCAGGGATTGAACCCATGCTCCCTGCAGTAGAAGTGCTAAGTCTTAACCACAGGACCACCAGGGAAGCCCCTGTCTTTCATATTTTTAACAGCATCCTTCAAAGAGAAGTATAACCTGAGAAAATCCGATTTGCCAAAATTTTCATTTTTTATACTTTGTCTTTTTGTGTTCTAAGAACTCTTACATCATTTGAGGTCACAAAGATTTTTGCTTAAGTTTTCTTCTAAAAGTTTTACCATTTCAGCTCTTACATGTAGGGGTGTGATTCATTTTGTATTAACTTTTTGTATGGTATGAGGTAGGAGCTGACATTCATTTTTTTCTATATTTTATTTTGTTGAGAAGATCTTCCTTTCCTCTGAACTGCCCTGATATAGTCATCAAAAATCAATTGCTTATAAAAGTGTGGCTCTGTCTCTGGATTCTGTTCCACTGATCTGATGCCTACCCTTATGTCAACATCACGCTGTCTTCCTTACTATGGCTTTATGGTAAGTCTAAGTACTGGCTTGTAAAGTCCTCCAACATAGCTCTTCGTTTCAAAGATTGTTTTAAAAATCTGCATCTGATTTCTTAACAATTTTAATGTGCTCAGAGATTTATTTGCTGTTGAGACATTTATTAAGTACCTACTAAGCTGGCACCTGGCTAGGCCCCAGAGATACAGTGATAAATAGCAGACGTAGCCCCTGTCCTCAAGGGAGCTTATAATTTACAGTCTACCTTCATCATGATCCATGGTGAACCAGAAAAGTGAGGAAAGAAGTTAGTTTCAGCTGAGAAAAATTTTAGTAAGTTTTACAAAGATCACTGTATAGAAGACATAAAGTAATCTCTTAAGAGTTACTCAACCAAACTGGAATTCAGTTTCCTTGTCAGAAACAAATAGGTATGTATTATATCTGACAGGACTATTATTATTAATATGTTAAATGAAGAAATGTACATAAATCAGTTGGATATTTAATGAGTGGCAACATTCATTATGACTAATATTAACAATATTAGCAGTAAAAATAGATACTCATCATCCTGTAAGACTGCCCATTCTACCTCTAACTCTAACCCTACATTTGGAACTGTACCTCATTATAAACATTCTAGTCTCAGGAACTGTCACACAAGCTTACACTTACAATAGGTACAATGAGTATGTCTTTTTTAACCAACGGAATTCTAAAAGAGAATTACCGTGGATAATTTGGTCAAGACATCTTTTCACTTTGTATCCCCAAACGGATTTTAAAAAATCGTCTTAAAAAAAATTTCAAACAGAAAACGAGAGAAGAGATGTAGAATGAAACCACATTTTATGAGTTTTTATGTGTATATGATGTGTTTCTAGTATTTTGAAATCCTCCAGCCTATTTCTAGTACATCCCATTCTCCTGTAAAGTGGGGGATACAAGAGAAGGAACTTCCCACTTAGGAACAGACTCAGACAAAAACCAAAAGAGAAGCTGCGCTAACACCGAACTTTAAAAAAGTCCAAGCAGTTTGGAGCTGGAGGAGGAAGGGGCGGTGAGAAGCAGCGGGGGCTGGAGGAGGGATGTGATGCATATTCATTAATTGAGCTGACAGTGACCAAAGGTCCTTTTAAACGGGAGAAAGGGTTCCGCTAGAGGCGTGCCAACTAATAAAACGGGCAGGATATGAAAGCGTGACTCATGTGAACTTGGCGTCAGGTGCGGGGGAAGCAGACAGCGCGGCCCCCTCAGACAGCCTTCGCTTGCAGCACTGGGTGACCTGAAGACCCTGCCACCTCCACACACGCCAACCTGACTTCGCGCTCTGAACCACGTCACAACAGAGCCACAGGCATGGCAGGGAGGCCTCCCAGTAGCTCAGTAACACGCAGTGTGGAGCCCTGAACTTCACGAATAAAGCCTTAGATTTAAGAAACACCCTCTGCTGGTGTTTTAGGCTGCATTCAAGTCAGCCCTGTCTTATATACAAGGTAAGGCTCTCAAGTCTCTGTGGTCTGTGCTGTCTTCATCTCCTTCATAGTGACAGAAAATGACTTTTATTTTCTCACTGTTGAATGGGAGGGGTTGGTGGTCAATTGCATACAGTCAACTTCCAGGTTGGTTAGAGTATTTAGTGAATTAATTCTGGGATACCGTCTTTCACTTTCCACACGGACTAATAGATGAAGAGCAACTAAAATATTTTGTTATAAAATCCACACAGACACTGGGAGGATATATAAGGAATCGCAAAAAGTGACTGTATAATTTTTCATCTGAAAAAAAAAAAGAAAAGAAAAGCCACACAGAATCTCTGAGCTGTATATAGTCTTAAGCAATGGCTGATACCTAAAATGGGGTAGTGTGATTTTAGTTACTAGTGGTCAAGACAGCATGGAATTAAAATGACTCTGAGAAGTCCAACTCAAAGAGCTGGGTTTGCTTCAGACCTGGGTCTTGGCTCTGGTCTCCCTCTGCTGCCCTCTCTCCTTTTGCCAGTTTTCCTATAGACCTCGCTCAATACTTCTGCAGCTAGTTCAGTGCCCACAGAGCAAGGTGGCCTTTTCATGTGCCAACTTTAAATATTACTTTTATCTCATGGCTTTTCTTTCCAGTCAGGTGTTTTATAATAACAAACAGTAACAAAGGCTTTTATTATTATTATTATTACTTAAGATATTCAGCGGCTTTTGTCTTCCTAGCGTCAGCAGTCACGTCAGAGGATTGTATCCAAGGAGCTAAATGGGCAGGACCCAGGGTCAGAGCAGCTGAATACACCAACCTCAGAAAACACAGACAATGAATTGCAAATGACACTCAAAACAAAACGAGAAAAAAAACCTTCACACAGAAAACTACAAAAGAACTCTACAGACACTGAATTGGCTTTCTGTACACACTGATCCTGCTTAACTGTGTGTGGTAACTGGCCAAACGTTTTAGGTACTCAGGGCTACAAAATAAAGGCTTTTTTTTTTTTCTTTTTTGGTAGGAAGAGAAGTTACAAAAATAAAAACATTATTTCTTTCATTCAAGTCATTTATTTATAAAAACAAAAAGATTTGCCAAGTGGTGAGAGATATAGTCCTTTCTGTTTCAATCTTCAAACACACTAAAGAGTGGGATTCGCGATGAAGTGATTAGTCTTCCGTTAATTCTGCTGAAGGTTCTACACAAAAGGTGTATTGTTTCAGCTGGGATTCACATCATGAAACAAAATGGTTTGGTAAACCCAATAGAAGTGATAGCCCTTTCAGGACACACAGGATTCAGTACTGTATATTTCAACTTGTTAGCAAGTCAGAAGCACAAGCAAGAACTCGGCCTACACTGCTGTGGAGGATGAATGGGAAACTCTAAATTGATGAGCCGCTGTTTAGATTTTCCCACTGGGAATTATTCTCAACTGTCCAGGCATTACATCATTCAGGTAAATGGTAGCAGGACAACATGCTTCTTATTTCTTTGTGGCCAACCAAAGGGCAATATAAAAACTCGAAAAGACATGCATACTCTTTATCCATAGGAGAAACAGAATTCTTTAATTGTCAAGCTAATTATCAGTAACTGAAAGGCTAACTGCATTCCAGTTGTTACCCAAAGGCAATGCAAAAACCTTTTACGGTTTCTTTATGAACCTCCTTGTAGCATACTTTAAATCAGAGATGACAAGTCATATTGATGTCACTGATACGGATGAAAAGAAAATGTATTAAACTTATTAGGATTTAAATGAGTTTTTAAAAATATTTTTTAAAAAAGCTTATAAGCAAAACTTTTTTTTTGCCAGTATCCTCTATATCGTCTTCAAGACAAAAATCCAAACTCCTACACATATGGCATCTGTCCAGCATGCCTCTCTGCTTATACTATATAGCAAACACGATACAGAACAGCTGTATCGAAGTATATACCAAGACTTCCCCACGCACTGCTTGCCTACCTTCTCATACCTGTGAGAAATACTCAAGAGTCCTCGAGACAGTTCAGTTCTGGTCTCCAGAAACAACCCACTCTCTAACCTTAGGTGTTCTTTCTGCTCCTACTCCCTTAGATGCTAGCTATCAGTCTACCACAGTGTTTATCAGACTATATCCAATTCCTGGTATATTTATTGTTCTCTCCTACTAGACTGTGAACTCACTGAAGGCAGGACTCTGTCATCTCTGTATTTTCAGGTTCCAAGACTCCTGTCTGGCTTATATTTGATGCTCAATAAATGTTATGGATGACAAAAAAATCAATGAATGAATGAAAGGAAAGAAAAGTAGAAAGAAACACAAATTCAGGAAACTGTGAGACACATACTGAATGTTTCAGGAGCTACAGGAGCAACTGTGTGGATATAACGGGTTCAGTGTTGTCATCCAGACAATAACTAAGTGCATCCTAATCAATACTGTAGCTCTTATCCCTACTGCCTTCCACTATCCTCCTTCTACCTCCAGTTTCCACTGCTCTTTCCTCCAGCTCTCCTGGTTAATAACTTATATTCATATAGGGCTGTTCTCTTTACATTTACTACCTTGTAATTCTGTGACAGTTATTATGTATCCTTTTATTTGGCCAAGGGAACAAGTTCAGAGAGGTTTTCTCCATTTTTGTTGAGGCTTTAGACATGACAGGGGAACTTGCAAGCACTGCAGAATTCCACAACCTCCTGGGTTTGGTAACACTCAGGTGTGTCAGCAATATCTGACACGGCCAAACATGCAGTACTGGTGAAACACGAATAAAGATATAAGTATTCATCCAAGTGTTTAGAACCAAGTTCAAGAAGGAATTCTTACCCATGGCTTGTTTCCCCATGGCACACTGATATGTGTTTCTTGGAGACTGGTTGTGATGAGGGTACGGGATCAGGCCAGCACAGACTCCGAGGAGAGTGAAAGGTTCAATCTCCAAGTGGGTGGTATCTCTATCAAGTTAATTAAGAATCAGATGTCTCAGGCACCAAGTACAAAATAAATATCTCTTTAAGGGTATAAAAAATATTACTATCCAGGCCCGAGAGGGATCTAGACAATAAAATTTAAGTTTACATAAATATATATAAAACATATATAATAAATTTATATAATAAAACCTCATAATAAAATTTGATATGCAAGTAAAGCTGATAGGAAAAAATCCATACGTATATAAAATATAATAAAGCAAATTATTTTTTTCAGTGAAACTAAAGCGTGCAACTTTATTATATGAAGCAATACATGGAGACAATATAGAATGCTATATAAAAAATAAAACATTATTACATACTAACTAATAATAACAATAACACACTTTTTAAGAAATTACTATATTAAGCATATAGAAATGCAGTATCAAAAACATCTACATGGCACAACATTGTACATCATCTATACTTCAGTTGCAGAAGGAAATGGCAACCCATTCTGGTATTCTTGCCTGGAGAATTCCATGGACAGAGGAGCCTGGTGGGCACCAGTCCATGGGGTCACAAAGAGTCGGACACAACTGAGCAACTGACACATACTTCAGTAAGTTTTTTTAAAAATTAAAAAATATATCTCCGTGGATGAATAGCCTGCTTTCTCCCACTTTTCTAACTTATATCAATGAAAAAGTTGTATTATCATCTTAGAGAGAGGAATATGTTCCCTTTAAGAACAATTACTCAGAGAAGGCAATGGCACCCCACTTCAGTACTCTTGCCTGGCAAATCCCATGGATGGAGGAGCCTGGTAGGCTGCAGTCCATGGGGTCACTGAGAGTTGGACACGACTCAGTGACTTCACTTTCACTTTTCACTTTCATGCATTGGAGAAGGAAATGGCAACCCACTCCAGTGGTCTTGCCTGGAGAATCCCAGAAACGGCAGAGCCTGGTGGGCTGCCGTCTATGAGGTCGCACAAACTAAGACCTGAAGTGAAAAGTTAAAGTGTTAGTTGCTCAGTCGTCTACGAGTCTTTGTGGCCCCATGGACTGTACCCTCAGCAGGCTCCTCTGACCATGGAATTCTCCAGGCAAGAATACTGGAGTGGGCTGCCATGCCCTTCTCCAGGGGATCTTCCTGACTCGGGATTGAACCTGGGTCTCCTGCACTGCTGGCAGATTCTTTACCATCTGAGCCACCACGGTATCAATACTGTAACCACTAGCTAACCATGGCTGTTGAGCACTTGAAAAGTTAGAACAGGGTAGCTGAGAAGCTGAATTTTTAATCAGTTATTTTAAATCTTTTAGTTATGCTTGTAATCACTTAAATGTATTAATCTACTTTTTCAATTATAAATGTTATGAAATCAGATCAAGTATTTCCAATGAAAATTTAGCATCCAAATTGAGATATGGTTTAACTACACACCAGACAAGACTTAGTAGGGAAAAAAATGTAAATTATTTCAGTATTTTTATAGTGACTACATGTTGATATGATAATCTTTCAGATACACTGGGTTAAGTAAAATTATTAAAATTAATTTCATCTGTTTCTTTTTTACTTCTTTAATGTGGCTATGAGAAAACTTAAAAGTTATATGGTGACTTGCATTATATTTTTGCTAGATAGCTCAGTTCTAGACACTGGCTACAAAGTAAGACTTTGCCTAGTAGATGTAAGAATCTTGATTACTTTCATAATATAATTTTGCATAAAACTCAGTTTTGGTTAAATGATAAGGCAACTGAGATACTGCAATGGGAAAGGGCAGCCAGACAGTTTTTAGGTCTTGATGAAACATCTCACATCCAGGACTTGTGGTCTCCAATGACCCTCTATCCCTTCCTTGAGTGTGTCTGAAGCACAACCTTACCTGTAATTTCAATAGTTTACAGTACTTCTGAAGAGAAGTGATTTCCAAGATAATCCAACACATCATGGAGAATTAGTTGCAACGTACATGGCAAAGATCTCCCACTTACCCAGTTATCCATCTATTTATTTTTCAAAAAATGTGTACTGAATTTTGTCCCTCGTTTGGTTAGAGAGCATCCTTTCCATGCAGTCTTTGGTTTTGAAAAATACACTTCTGACCTCATGACCTCACAGAACCCCAATCCTCTCAGACACTTTAGGTCTTTGTCAGCAGAAAGGAAAATGGCTCTAGGCTTTGTTTTTTTTTTTTTTTTGATAGAAAAACAGTTTATAGAAACATTTTATAACCAAGAACGAAACAGTTTGTTAAAAGGTACTGTTCTGTTTATATTTAATATGATGGCCAATTTGACCAATCCAAAAAACTTTATTTTTTCTGATGTAAAAATTGGGATAAGCTGAAAATGAAGAAGGTAAAGATCTGAGTTTCCTCTTTTTTCATGACAAGAACATATATAAGATTATATGAAAGTCCAAACTTTCAGTCTGGATTTGAATTTTACAAAACAGAAAGGAATTTTATAGGATTGGCCAAAAATTTACTTGGGTTTTTGTGTAACACCTTATCATTCAATATTATTCAAAATTATAACCACTCTAAGCTTCTATCCTAAACAGGAAATAGGAGACTTCCTGTTCACCATGCATAAGGGCCTCAAATTTAGCTCAAATTAAGAATAACTGACCTGTTGCTTGCAATAGTGAAAAAATTAGAAACAGCCTAAATTGTCATCAATAGTGGAACAAATTAAATAAGGTATTTATGTACAGACAACATAATCAAAAGCAATTAAAATATTTATATGTATAAATATATACACATACATTCATGTGGAAAAGTATCTAGGATGATAATGTTAATAGCGTTGAGTTAAAAACTCAAGATGGAGTATTACTCAGCCATTAAAAAGAATACATTTGAATCAGTTCTAATGAGGTGGATGAAACTGGAGCCTATTATACAGAGTGAAGTAAGCCAGAAAGAAAAACACCAATACGGTATACTAACGCATATATATGGAATTTAGAAAGATGGTAATGTTAAACCTGTACGCAAGACAGCAAAAGAGACACAGATGTACAGAACAGTCTTTTGGACTCTGTGGGAGAGGGAGAGGGTGGGATGATTTGGGAGAATGACACTGAAACATGCTGATCCAGAGGGATGGTACAGGGAGGGAGGTGGAAGGGGGTTCAGGATGGGGAACACATGTACACTCATGGCAGATTCATGTTGATGTACTGCAAAAGCAATACAATATTGTAAAGTAATTAGCCTCCAATTAAAATAAATAAATTTAAATTTAAAAAAATAAAAAAATAAACTTTGTACCTGTTTTGACAAAAAAAAAAAAAATCAAGATGCTGAAAATAACTGTAACCATGCCTGTATATTTGCATTTACCTAAAAAAAAATCTAGAAGAGTACATATTAAACCATTAGCACTGGCTACTTCTGGAGGGTCGAGTTTGGTGGGATGGGGAATTACTTTATGCATTTCTAGATTTTAATAAATATCCTAAGTATGAATTTTTGAATTCAATTTTTTTGAATTTCTTTTGAATTGTGGTGTTGGAGAAGACTCTTGAGAGTCCCTTGGACTACAAGGAGATCCAACCAGTCCATCCTGAAGGAGATCAGCCCTGGGATTTCTTTGGAAGGAATGATGCTATAGCTGAAACTCCAGTACTTTGGCCACCTGATGCGAAGAGTTGACTCATTGGAAAAGACTCTGATGCTGGGAGGGATTGGGGGCAGGAGGAGAAGGGGACGACCGAGGATGAGATGGCTGGATGGCATCACTGACTTGCTGGACATGAGTCTGAGTGAACTCTGAGAGTTGGTGATGGACAGGGAGGTATGGTGTGCTGCGATTCATGGGGTCGCAAAGAGTTGGACACGACTGAGCAACTGAACTGAACTGAAGTATGAATTACTACCACTTTTTTTATTTTTAAAGTAAAATTAATTTGATGTATGGGATAACTTGGTGTTGGGTGATATTGATAATCATTTTCCTTTGCAGAGGGAGATTTGTGACACTGTATAGGAGGCAGTGATCAAGACCATCCCCAAGAAAAAGAAATGCAAAAGGCAAAATGGTTGTCTGAGNAAGTTATGACCAAACCAGACAGCTTATTAAAAAGCAGAGACATTACTTTGCCGACAAAGGTCTGTCTAGTCAAAGCTATGGTTTTTCTAGTAGTCATGGTATGGATGTGAGAGTTGGACTGTGAAGAAGGCTGAGTGCTGAAGAATTGATGTTTTTGAACTGTGGTGTTAGAGAAGACTCTCGAGAGTCCTTTGGACTTCAAGGAGATCCAATCAGTCCGTTCTAAAGGGAAATCAGTCCTGAATATTCAACTGGAATAAATATTCCAGTTGAATATTCCAACTGATGCTGATGCTGAAACTCTTAATACTTTGGCCACCTGATGTGAAGAACTGACTCATTTGAAAAGACCCTGATGCTGGGAAATATTGAAGGTGGGAGGAGAAAGGGGACGACAGAGGGTGAGATGGTTGGATGGCATCACCGACTCAATGGACATGAGTTTGAGTAAACTCTTGGAGTTGGTGATGGACAGGGAGGCCTGGCACACTGCAGTCCATGGAGTTGCAAAGAGTCAGACACAACTGAGTGACTGGACTGAACTGAACTTGTAGTAGTAAACAAAACAGACAAAATCCCTGCATTCATGAAGCTTCTACTGGAGGGAGATAGACAACACACATATGCATCAATAAAATGCGCATTTTATAGATTTTAAGATTTAAGCATTAGAAAAATAAAGTTGTGAACGGGGTGGACCAAGGAAGGGTTTCTACTTTAAAAAAGGTGGTCAGGAAAACTCGCTGAGAATGGGAAGGAGTGAGCCATGCAAGTAGGTGAGAGCGTTCCAGGCAGAGGGCTTGGGGCAGGAACATGATGACCAGGCCAGTGTGGTCAGAGCAGAGTGAGGGAGGAGATGACACAGCAGCACAGGTTCCGTGTAGGAACGTGAAGGCCTCCACAAGGACTGCAGAGGGAGGGGGGAAGCCACTGGGAGGTGGTGGTGGGGGAGGGAGTTGAGAAGAGCAGTGACGAGAGCATTCTGATCCTTAAAGAATAGACTATGTAAGAACAGGTGCAAACCTAGTCAGATGCCTTTTGCAACGGTCCAGACAAGCAATGGCAATGGCCTCCAATAGGGTAGTATGTGAATGAGAGCTCAAATTCTGAGTATACTTGGAAAGCCCACATGATGTGTTAAGTGATTAGATGTGGGTGCAGGGCAGAAGAGAAGGCAAAGCTGAAACTGAGGTTTTGGGCTTGAGTAACCATGATGGAGGCTTCCCTGGCAGCTCAGGGGTAAAGAACCTGCCTGCCCAGGTAGGAGACATGGGTTTGATCCCTGGTTTAGGAAGATTCCCCTGGAAAAGGAAATGGCAACCCATTCCAGTACTCTTGCCTGGAAAATCTCATGGACAGAGGAGCCTGGTGGGATACAGTCTGTGGGATCGCAAGAGTCAGACATGGCTTAGTGACTAAACTACCTCCACCATATAACAGTTCTCCTTTACACTCAGTCAATCTTGAAATGAGGGGTATAAAAATTGTACTTTGAAAGAGTCACACATTTAAGAATGAAAAACTGACTGAAAAGCATTATTTACTAAATTATAGTAAGACAAAAATAAAATGGTACATTTCATCTGGCAGCAGAAAGCAGAAAAGCACTTTCTTGATTGAAGACATAAATAGTTATCAGGTGGCAGTATAAACCATTTAACAATATAACTGCAAAAATTCTCATTTTAGGTAACTAGTTTCTTGGTGGTTTAGTTTCTAAGTCACGTCTGACTCTTGCAATCCCATGGACTGTAGCTTGCCAGGCTCCTCTGTCCACGGGATTTTCTCAGGCAAGAATACTGGAGTGGATTGCCATTTCCTTCTCCAGGGGATCTTTCCGACTGAGGGATCAAATCCTGGTCTGCTGTATTGAAGGCGGATTCTTTTCTGACTAAGCTATCAGGAAAGCCCAAAGTGGTACCTTAGCCACAAGCATCTGACAGCAAGTGATATAAATATCTTTTAATGTATTTCAAATGGAACACAGATATTTCTAAAAATACCATTGTTCTAGAAGAAACACTGTGGACACATTAATATTTCATGTCAATAAAAAAGTTTAGAGATATCTTTACAGCAAAACATAGGGAATTTCTGCACTGACAACAGGAATTCAGATATCCACTGACAAAATCAACCCTGAGAGATAAACACACCATTATATAGCTTGATTCATTAGTTCAAATTTTTTCAGTAATCGAAGTCAGAGAAGCAATTTCTTTTAAGAAATACACACTACGTGTAAAATGAAAAGGAAGGATAATTAAATCTCAAGATTATTTGTTAGCAGTTCTGTGCTACTTTTGGGATAAGCAATGGATTATGCTTCATTATAAAACAGAATACTCCTAACAGTTCCTACTAAGAATACACAACAGAACTGAAGATGAAATGAAAAAAGGAGGCTGTGTCTAACATCAGAACAGGCTTTAATTTGGCTGTTATGGATCCTACTTACTTATTTATTGTATGTTCATAGAGTGCGATGTTACAGTCATTTTCTTCATTCACATCTAAGTATTCAACCAGACTCTCATGTAAAAAATCTTCAAAATTCCTGAGAAAATATTGGTGAAATGGACACTTAAAAAGCATTTTACTGCCATATTTTATATGCAGTAATGGAAGATATGTACTTTCATTTAGCCTCAAAGCATTCTTCTCTCCCCAAAAGTACTAATATATTGGGATACTTGAAACATGTTATTCTTAGACCACAGTTATCACAAATCACCAAAATATTAGAAAAATTTGTGATTCTTGTTAATATGGTCCCGCTTTTAAAAATACCTTCTCTGATTTAAAAAGTCCTATATGATGAGAGACTCAGTATCTACATCAACATAACTTTCTCCTACTACTTCATCTGTGCTGATTTACACCAACATTCTATAACCTGCATTATCTAAATTGATAAACATTTTTACTATGTCCAAGCAAGCTCACATAGAGAAGAGGTTTTTAACAGGTTGTTATATTTGGTAGAGAGGAATTAAGAGACTAAAACTGAAAATATGCTTTTCGTAAAAGCTCAGCTCAAACACCATTACTTCCGTTTAGATCATATCAATGAGTCTTAAGGAGACTGAGAAGTTTTGCTTTTGGCTACTTACCTGTACCCCTGAGCCAGCTCTTCCATGTGTTTATTTGTGACTGCAGGTTTCTGTTTCTTTACAATTATATAGGGTCTGGAAGAGAAAAGAACAGCTTGACAGCAATAGTTCAACAGAAGAATAAAACCAATAAATTCACTATAGTGAACTGAGGGAAGCTATAGACATGTTTCTGGATTGTTTGAGGACACCAGGTATTTTTTACAAGTATGAGAGCACAGGGGCCTATTTTCTCTTTCACATACACCAGCCCATGTACAAGGACATGTTTACACACACAGTTACTTCGTCCAAGTATCTTTGGAAATATTTGGTTCTGAATGAGAAAGCAATGTGCAATAATACCTGATAAAGTCTAGCAAAAAAAAAAAAAAAAACTTTAATACCTTAAATATCATATGTTTTTGTAAATGCATCCATCATACCAAAAATGTCTTCTGATGTCATACTGGGAATATGGAGAAGTCAGCAGTCAGAGAGAACAGTCACTGAGAAGAACAGTGGCATTTTTAGTCTGATGACCGTCAGCTGTCTACAGCGCTTTTGCTTCAGGATAAACCTCCCTGGACGACACTAGCAGGGTACTTAAAGCTACGTACAACCAAAGAGTAGGTATGAGCTGACAGAAAGTAAAGCTTCCCCACTTTGTGATTTTTAGTGATATCATGGGTTTAAGTAAGGCAGAGAGCCTCGGTCCACACGTTCTGATAGATTAACCTATAACTGCATTGGGAACCTGCCTCTGAGGGCTCTGCTTCCACGAGGAAACACTGACACAAAGGACGGCACATGACTCGGAATGTCAGGGGCTGTTGCTATTTGGACAAGTGGCTTTTGCAGAGAGGAGCCACTGGCCGGCATGCACTTGTGCGCCCCACCCTCAGGTCCAGGTGCCCTTTGGGACTAACCAGCACCTGGAGACAGTTAAGAGGCGTGGCACGATTACAAAAGGGAAAACAAGGCGCTGAAGATGACTGGATGCTCCCTTGAAGTCCTGGCTGCTCCTCTCATCAGGGAAGCAGGAACTCCACCCTGCCCCAGGTGGGGCTGCACTTTAGCTCAGGACAGGAGACTGAGGAGTGGGGACAGCAGAGACAGGCGAGGGAAGGGACTGCACTTAGCCACCTCAGTTACCTTTCACTTTATTCCATAAATTCTACTAACTCTTCTTGCCAGATCTATGTTGGGTCATTATAAAATCACTTCTAAAAAAAGAACTAGTTTTCTTTTTAGGCTATGCCATATTATATTGGGTGTAGTGAAACATCTTAGAAAAGAGTAATTGAGAAAATGTCAGTGTTTTCCCCACCCTTAACTGGACCGTGCTAGTGGCTGTAAGTACCCCGTGTTTGCCCAGCACCCTACAAGGCACTTACCACACCTTGTATCAATCCTAGGAAGGCACTGTTATTTACATTTTTACTGATGAGAAAAATCAAGGCCCACAGACTTAAGTAATAAACTCAAGAGTCACACGAGTCAATAAGTGGAACATTAGGATTCAAACATGGGTATAAGCTTCAATTAGGGCTTTTTGACTGCAGAGAATAGGAACCAATGCTGGCTAATTTAAGCAAAGACGGAATTTACTAAAAACTAAGTAGAAGAAGAAAATTTTAAAGAATTTACTAAAAGGTTCAAAACTTACTAGAAAAATAAGAATGAAAGAAAAAGGTGCAAGGCTCAGCCTCAGAAAGAAAAGGAGCTAGAACAGTCCCAAAGATCCAGAAAGGCAGGGGGAGTGGGCAGTCTCTTGCACGCACTGCTGCCAGGATGAATCTGTTCTGACCACGTCTTGTTCTCAGTTATTCTCCTTGGGATTCAAGCTCTCTGAAGAGAGTCTGACTGGTCTGGCTTGGGTCATATGCTTGATCTTTGGCTGAGCAAGAGACACTACCTGACTGACCAACCCAAGAAGACTGCCAGTGGGGAAGAGTAATCCTAAAGAAAACAAGGAGAGCGACCGGAAGGAGAAAGGGAGGCTGGACAGACATAGGCAAAGGCAGTCCAGGTTCCCAGCTGTCAGACTTGGCAGCTCCTGCCACCTCCCCAACCACTGTGAGCTCAGCGACTCATGCCCTCACACCATCTGAGGTCCCCAAGGAGAGACTCTGGTGAACGGGGTGAAGGCCTGGGAAACAGGTGACATCCTCAGCATAGGTCCCCCAAAGCACCAGACACCATGTCATATTGGTCTCTGTGTCCCCATCTCTGACACAGCTGAACAAAACAGGCCCTAAACATCTTCCGAGTGAATACAAGGCACCTGCTCTTCTAAGGATCTAACGTGGTGTCATCTCTTTGTGCTGCCACGTTTTCTTTCTTGCCATTCCTTAGCCTTTTTCCTTTCTCCTTTATCCTTTAAAGCAACAGTACTCCACCCCCGTCTCTCTGTTTCCCCAAAGGATTTGGGCTTTTATTTTACTTAGTTTTTTTTTAATGTTTATTTTTAGTTTACTTATTTATTTGGCTGCACTGGGTCCTAGATGCAGCATGCAGGATCTAGTCCCTGACCAGGGATCAAACCCAGGCCCCCTGCATTGGGAGCTCAGAGTCTTAGCCACTGGACCACGAGGGAAGTCTGTATGCATCCTTTAAAGCTCAGATCAGAGCACCAGAACAGAGTTGGTAAAATCAGGATTACTGGAATAAAATGAATTCTAAGAACTTTCCAGTAAAAAACAGATTCCACCACTATCTGGCTTTGGGTAATTTAGTTAGTCTCACCAAATCCCAGTACCTCATTTGTTAAATGAAAATAATAATCCAACCTCATAGGGTTGAATGTGGTTAAAGCCTTAAAGACAGAGCATCTATTAGGGTAACACATAATGGCGAGCACTTACTACTCGCATCAGCTCAGTTCAGTCGCTCAGTCATGTCCGACTCTTTGTGACCCCATGAACCACAGCACACCAGGCCTCCCTGTCCATCATCAACTCCTGGAGTTTACTCAAACTCATGTCCATCGAAGGACTTCGATGCCATCCAGCCATCTCATCCTCTGTCGTCCCCTTCTCCTCCTGCCCTCAATCCCTCCCAGCATCAGAGTCTTTTCCAATGAGTCAACTCTTCGCATGAGGTGGCCAAAGTACTGGAGTTTCAGCTTCAGCATCAGTCTTTCCAATGAACACCCAGGCCTGATCTCCTTTAGGATGGACTGGTTGGATCTCTCTGCAGTCCAAGGGACTCTCAAGAGTCTTCTCCAACACCACAGTTCAAAAGCGTCAATTCTTTGGTGCTCAGCTTTCTTCACAGTTGGTTGTTATTACTAATTATTTCTGCCTTTCCCAGCAGACTGAGTTCTCTGAGGGCAGAGACTGACTCCCATTAATCTCTGAATCCCCAGTAGCCAATATGCATATTCATGAGGTGTTTGCTAACTGAATTAAATTTATCTTAACAATGAAAGAGGTTAAAGCAACTTCTAAAACAAAAACAAGTCTATTTCTTTCAAAAGTATATAAAGAGATCTTAACTATTTCCAGCCACACCTACCTGCACAGCCTTCCTCCATCAGAGGAAATATAGACACATCTATCTGTCAGATTTGTTGAGATGGAAACAAACTCATTGATATAGCCTGCTCTTCGCATCAGTCGAAATGTATTCACTAGCTTCTTGTGATCTCGAATGACACCCAGGATGTTACCTAAGCAGAAAGAAGAATGTTCAAGATTGAAATAAAAAATACATCTAATGGATTTAAAATATCTACTCAATAAAAACAATAACCAGCAGTAAGCAGTCATTTGGAAATACTGTTACTAAGCCTGCAGCCAGTCCACAAGGCTGGAGGGAGCAACAGAGTGGAGGGGTTGAGGGGTCAAGGGCAGCCCAGGAGACTCAAATCCAGAGCTGGCCCTACCACATGCTGACTGCATATCACTGGTGAAGTCAGTCTCTCTCCTTATCTGTCAGCACTGTGCAGGGCCATGAACTTGGGCTCCAGAGCCCTGGAGTTGAACCCTGGCTCTATCACTTCCACTGTGTTGATGTGAGGATTAAATGAGCTGATCTCCTGTAAAGCACTTAGAACTGGACACAGCACTGAGTAATTGCTATCATGAAGCTGCTATTGTTGTCATTATCTAAGAGATGAAGCAGACAGACTTGGGCTCCCAGCGTGAGCGGGAGGATTCAGGGAGGTACTGGGGGAATGTGCAGGGTAAGGTCACATTCAGTGTGAGCTGCCAGAATTCACTGACCAGGCAGGCCGTGAACGACCCCGTTTCCTTCCTACCAGCCTTCACAGTAGATGGTGAAGCCTTCCCAGAGCGGGAAGGATGGGGAGAAGATGTGGGGGCTGAGGTGAGGACGAGCACGTGCAGCGCCCCAGGCAGGGGACAGACACCCAGGCCACCAAGCCACACCTGCTGCAGCGTCTCTGGAGGACCCTGAGGGGATGGGGAGGGGTGTGAGACAGACAGCAGCACACGGAGCTGGAGTGGAAGGAAAGGGACCCTCCTGCAGAGCCTGCCGACACTCACTCACTCAGTGGCTGAAGACAAGTCATCTCACTCCACGGGCTGACCTGATTATTTCTGCAGAACGCCTCACATATTTAACTTGAACTTAAGGATATTGTGTTGAACCTCGTTCCACTGAGGATACACTGGCAGCTACCACAGGGTCTCTGCACCTTTACCTTTAGCTCTGACAGCCAAATCATCTCAGAACCTGGGTGACCCAGTCAATGGAAGAAGTGTTTGTTACCATTTTTTCTACCTTTCAGTTAAGGTCAACCTGGGTCCAGAACTAAGGTATATTTAGGGAGTAGAGGTCAGTGGTAGAGAATCTGACTGCAGAATTAAAAGTATATTTGTGCTTTAAATACATAGTCAATTCCTTCCCCTTCCCCCACAGATCGTTTAGGATCAACATGCCTCCCCAACAGACTCACCATTGAGGAAGACGAGAAACACATTTGGGTAAGAGAGCTCTTCCCCACACAATAGGTTCACATCTTCTACTCCCAAGTTACTAGCTAATTTGACAATGGGTCCATCTTCCATGTCAGTCGTGATGTGTGTCATAAGGGCCAAGTTTTTAACCAAACCACATGCCTGAAAAAACAAAAGATAGTCATGTCTAAGAATGAACATGAACAACACAAAATACCGTCTGTGTCTGAATATAGCTCACCACTCTGCTGACAACAAGGCACAGAAGTGCAGCCTCACAGGGAACACTTCGGAGGTTCATACAAAGCCTGAAGGATGCCCCTACCCTTTATTTCAGAGGAATTGATTGATACTAAAGTCACAAGCGAGGATATAAACATTTAGCCACAGAAATGCTCAGTACTATTTGAACTGGAAATGATGATGGCATTATAAATGTCCCCTCCCCAAAGAAACTGATTTACCTAAATTGTTATTTCCCAACAACAGTATATCATAGTCATTAAGATGACATTGTGTAAAAGAGTAAAGAAAAACACTGATAACTGTGAATACATGAACATAAAACTTCTGGCCTGAAATAAGAGTTAGTCTGCAAAATAACTGGCCAGTACTCTATAAGCTTCTTGGTCTTAAAAAATAAAGACAGACTGAACAAACTGCTCCAGATTAAGACACTAAGGAAACCTGACAACTGAAAGTGCAATCTTGGGATCAGAAAAAACATGATAGGACAACTGGCAAAATCTGAATAAGGTCTAAAGATTGCAATACTGTTACCAATGCTAATTTCATGAGGTTGATAAATATAATTACGTACTATAGTTACATTAGACATCACATTTAGGGAATCTAAGTGAACGATCATGTTAACTCTCTGCACTACTTTTGGAATTTTTTTGGTACGTCTAAAATTATTCCAAAGCAAAAAGGAAATGAAAAAAAATTCTTTTAAACTTCTATATAACCAAAGAAAAAAATTTAAAGCAAACATAAAGAAGGACTTAGTACAACAAACTAAGAAAAAAAAAGCTACTTGAGACAAATGTGGTATTTAAAGATTACATCTTTAATTCTTAAAAACCATCTTCTGTAGTGATACACAAAACAGTTTCTTTATGAGATTAGCTGAAGCAAGCTCTGGGGAACTTGGTGTCCCAAAGCTCAAGATGCATAGACTGGGGAAATTTGACAAGCAGCACAATTTTAGCATGACTTTCCATATGGTTTAAAATAAATTAGGAGAAAAATGATAATTTCTAAAAATTGTAACCCTGTATGGACTTCTATTTTTTACCTCTCCCAAGTCGTAACAAATTCCTATACCTCAGAACATACATCTTTCACTTGTCCTAATTAAGTCATTTATCCATTCAGCACATATTTATGGGACCTCTACTCAGAACGAGGCTCTGGACTAAGGATCCTGGGATACAGTGGTGACCCTAACATGGCTCCTTCCACCAGAAGTTGACAAGTTAGAAGGAATAAGATCAAGTGAAACCACTGATAGCTGACACAAAGGAGAAAGAGCCACGACACAGGAAGTAGCTGGTGTCTTGATGTAAACCAATTTAAGCTCCCTGGTTTAGTGTTTAGGTAACTGCTTACATTTCCTATATAAGTAAGCAGGAATCCACTTTAAGTCTTGGACTGTATGCTTCTGGATGGCGGCAGCTGTCACTCTGATGTCCTCTAAGAAGAGTCAAGGAAAATAAGGAGTAGTTTATAAAGAGCTCCTCGTGAGCAAAGGTGACGAGTCTCCCAATTTCCTTCCTATTCTTATCCCTTAGTCATTGAGTGGTTTGACTCTTGGGATAAAATAAAACAAGCAAGAAAATTTGGCCCATATGTCTCTTTAGGTGAGAAAAACGTGTTACTCAGTCGTGTCTGAGTCTTTTGCAACCCCTGGACTGTACCCTGCCAGGCTTCTCTGTCCATGGAATTCTCCAGGCAAGAATACTACGATGGGTGGCCATACCCTTCTCCAGGACACCTTACCAATCCAAGGATTGAACCCAGGTCTCCCATATTGCAGGCGGGTTCTTTACCTCTGGGCCACCAGGGAATCTTCTCTTTAGGTGAGCTATTCATAGTAAATCAAAGGCTTCTGGAGGTACTGTTTGGGAATGACACTGATGTTCTCACAGGCTGCATCAACACTTCTCTGGCAGATAAATGGCTGACCCCAGAGAGGATACAGCCTGGGGGAACGGGGCAGGAGCAGAACAGCCATTACCTCTGACACAGCGGAGACCCTCAGGGACCTTACCTCTCCTTCAGGAGTGTCTGAAGGGCACAGCATGCCCCACTGCGATGGCTGGAGGGACCGAGGACCGCTCACTTTTCTTGTTTTTTCGAACTGGGAAGAGATTCTCGTCATCATGCCCAGTGCAGATATGTATGACAAGCGAGACAGCACCTGAGTCACGCCCTGGCGATCCATTTTAAATCTCTTTAGAGACCAGTTGCCCTGAAGAGAGAGGAGAGACATGAGACTACCCCAGACCGCTCGTGCTGCCTGACACCCTGTAGTCATTCTGAGAGGCTCTGCACAGGAACTGCTTATTTGTGAAATTAGAGTCATGATATATATTCAGAAATCAAAAATCACAATTAAAATCTAGCCAAGTTACTCACTGGGGTTTTCTAGGAATTTAACGAATATTACCTATATCTAGCAACCACCTCAGAATGCTTCAATGGATTGACATTATCACATCAGAGCAGGTATTTCCTAAAGAACTAATTACATTCTGAACAAGCCAGTTCAAGCAGAGATTTTCACTGGAAGCAATAAGCTAACTAATAGAATACTACCAATTTCTACACATATTTAAGGTAAAATGAGCCTGAAGCTCAAAGAGATAATTTCATGTTGGAATGTGCCATTATCTGGATGCCTTCCAAAATTAGTTTTAATTAGAGAAAAATATAGCAATAGAAAAAAAGAAGACTCTAATTGCAGTTATCAGGGAAAATGAATAAGTATAGGCTTCTTAATCAAGGCTAAAATTTGCACATATTCACATTAATAAATATATCTTCTTTGGTTATCATGTCAATCTTAAAATAGATTTACATGAAATAAATCTTAAGCCTTAAATTTACTTTAAATGCATTAGAAGTACTGAAATACATTAAATATATTATTTTACAGAAGCATTAATTGTACACATTAAATATTCTCAAGGATAATTTAAAGATCAAGGTTAGGAAACAAATTTTCAACTCATGGTAACATGAATTAACAGAAAATAGTATGCAAAGAAAAAACAAAGTAGGAAATAAAATGTCAAAAAATGATTGATTTAATATTTCTGATTCAAAAGAGAAGAAAATTACACCTGCTAAATAGTGGTTCTTCATGTTCCTTTTGATAATCTGATGAAAGCTATGACTGTTCTCTTGAGAAAAATGCACACAGGACCACAAATACAAATTTTTAATTCAATTTCAAGGGCAGATTCCCAGATTAAAATCCTTCCCAGTAAAAAAACTCATCTGTTTGAATTTAAATACGTGACTTCAGAGGAGCTCCTCACAAACTAAAGTTTAGTCACTATTACAGCAAAGATCTATCACTTCAAAAACTTGAGTTTTGATAGAGTGGAAAAAAGCTAAAACCTAGGAAGAAACAATGTATTACAAAGCAGAGAAACAGAGCAAACATGTTTATCTCACAAGTTAACTCCTCATACTGCTCATTCAGTTAACTCCTTGTATGCTTTGAATGAGAATGAACCTAGTAAACTGACTTATAACCAAAAAGAGCAAGGAAGATAAACAAACATTCAGCACAGAACTAAGCAGCTGCTGGCAAATAAGAAGTAGATGGGGATGAAGTCAAGACATTCAGCAAGATAGTTTGTTCCAATATTCTTTTTTTAAAAAAAAGGGAGAGAGGAGAAACAGACAAAGGGTCTAAAACTGCTCCTCTGAGAAAATTTGTTGAAAGTATTCTACATATGACAACACTCACAATTTTTAAGATTTTTTTATGTGGACCAACTTTAAGGTCTTTATTGAATTTGTTACAATATTGCTTCTGTTCTATATTTTTGGTTTTTTGGCCACTAGACATATGGGATGTTAGGTTCCTGACCAGGAATTGAACCCACACCCCCTGCACTGGAAGCTGAAGTCTCAACAACTGAACCCATCTTTTTCCAGTTGCCTACAGACTGCCGTTCACCCACAACAAGGCCTACTACTGATTTTCCTAATAAGCAGTCTGCTCCCAGAGTTAATAAGGTGTCATTTGGAGGCAATACAAGTACTCAAAACAGCTATTCTGACCTGAAAATAAAGTGTCAGAAAGCAAGGAAAAGTCATTCTAACAGAGGCGTGTTCGAGTGCTCTTTGGAGGCTTCTTTTCAAATATCCGGGAATCTACTTCCAGATAAGTTTGGGCCCACGACTATGATGGGCCCGGAGAGGCACAGAGGCCAGGCCCCCTGCATTCTGGATGGAGCTGTCACGCGGGGGTGCTCACATAGGCCTGCTGCACATTTCTCAAGTCAGACAGGGCGGCAAGTCAGCTGCTGACATACTCTTCTTTTGTCGGGTCCAAATCCCATCCGTAAAACTAATTTTATGTCTGGTATACAAAACACGAACCAGACTTTATCAGATAGACCTATAGATGTTACGCTTTAAGAAAGGGAGCAAAAACCTATCTGATAACCCCTGATGAACGGCCACAGGCCCTGAATACACAGCAGCTGCTGAGGCCTGAATTCACTGCTCACATGAGAACAGCTGAGAGCCCTTTGAAGACTATGAACCTACAATGCAATGAAACATTTTACAATGTTCCAGACAAAAGTTGTCATTAGTAAACCTACTTGCAATATGTCAGCTTTATCACAGAAAAAATGGGGGAAAGTATCCATTGAAAGAATGGTTATTAACGGTTAAACTGAAAGATTTTTTCCTTTATGGAAGAGTGTATCTATTTCCTTATTGCCTCAGTAAATTGTAACAGGATCTATAATTTGGCAATACAGTCATATAGCAGCAAAATTTCTACTAATTTCAACTGCAGACTATTTCAAAGAAGAAAATTTGTGACTTGTAGCATCCTCAAATAAATATATATTTGTATTATAAATGTTTTTCCCCCCACCTAGATTCTCAAAGTACTTTAAATTTCCCACTGAACAGATGTACGGATAAGTTACGAAATTCTGCCCGTGGGACTAAGACTTACAGTTGAAATGGCATTCACCATGCCATTGGTAATCTGGTCCTGACGCATGTGCTTCACAACGTCAAACTGGGCTGCTCTTTGCTTAGGAATCACCTGATCTGCAATCTTCTTCATTTCAGAATTAAATTTTTTGAACAAATCTTCAAAAAGAAGAGATAAAAGCTAAAGAAAAAAAAAGTATATGGTGAACTTTCAAAATGCATCACTAGCTTATTTACTAAATTTTAGGTCTTCATTAAACTTCGTTTAAAAAAACTGATGGCAAAACTGCTTAAAACTGGGAAAAACACATTTTAAAAATTCAACATGATAAACATGTACTTATATATGTGCTTATCACTATGCTTGGTGTTGAGAATATAAGCGAAGATTATGACAATCCCCACATTCAAAGACATTTAACCAGTCACTCCCAGACTAAGTTTCCACTGACCTAATTTTTACCTTTACAAATAAAGACTATTAAAACCCACAAAAGATCAAAGGAGAAGAATTAACGTTAAAAATTCTGACAGCACCAAGGATGGGCGCCATTTGAACCTTCCTGCATCACCGGTAAAAATGTGAACTGGTATAACCACTAACAATCAGCTTGTAGTTATCTGCCCATCCCTAGGCCCCAAAGTTCCTCTCATAAGTACATCCTCTATAGCCATGGTTCTCAAACTTTAACCTGCATGTAACCACATTGAGGGATTATTAAAACACAAATTGCTGGCCATACCCCTCGGTATCTGATTCCATAAGTCTACGGTAGAAGTCCAAAATTTTCATTTCTAACAAGTTTCTAGAAACGCCACTGTTGCTGGTGGGGGAAGGGTACCCTTGAGAATCACTACCCTACAGAAATGTCTTTATGTGTATCATGGTACATATACAAGATGTTCAAAGCAGCACTATCTGTATCGGTTAAAAACTGGATACCATACAAATACTATTTAGTTAGACAAATTGTAGTATATTCATATAACAGAATACTACAGAGCATTGAAAATGGACAAAAAAATAACTGGCCACAATATCACAGCTAAATCTTAAAAATATAATATTGAGTGAGAGAAGCCAGGCACAAAAGAATATATATGATGTGACCCAGCACAAAAATCAGCTATATTGTTTAGAAAGGATAACTAGCAGGCAAAATGAAAAGGAAAGACACAAACACTGTAAAAATCAGGTTGGAGATTACACCTTGGAGGGGAAAGGGAAAGCTTACGAAAGATTTTGCAAGTTCTGCTTCTACCTAGAACGTAGAAATCCACAAGACAACATCCTTCCCACCCCGATAGTCTTTTTTTAAAAAGATGAATCATCTACAGAATCATAAAATTTCTTGAGTCTAACAAAGAGGTAAGTTGTAAGGCAACCAGGGGAACTAAACTGCAGAAGTGACAAGCCTCTCCAGAGGAGATGGGACACACGACGGAGCAGAAGTGTGCCGTAAAGGAAGAAATTAGCTAAAATTTTCAGGACCACTAAAATGCCAAACGTGAACTACCACGAAAGCTAGAATTCTTCAGCGCTCCAGACACGAGAGGATCCACACTTAGAAGTTCATTCCATGAGTGCTCAGGAAAAACTGGAAGGAGAAAGAAGACATGAGAACCACCCCTTTGTTGCAACAAGCAACAAAACTCTACCTACTTCCCTGGACTTCCTCTTACATGAGAAGAAACCCTTAAGTCACTGGACAAAAGGCAGGAAACCTTTCTGCCAAGGATCCCAGGCAAAGGTAACACACTGACAGAGGGGTAGAAGCAAAACCAAAAAAGGTCCAGTTTTTTCAAAGACAGACAGACAGAATACATTGATCAAAAGGAATTTAAGAGACATCAACTGAATGCAATATGTGAAACATGTTTGGATTCTATTTGAATCATCCTACTTGAAACAACAATATAAAGAAATCAGGGAAATCTGAATACATAATATTCAAATTTGATGAGTGATGATATTGATGCTTAATGACATTAAGCAATTATTCTTTAAAAATTTTATGTGTGAAAATGTTATGATTTTTTTAAATTTTATTAAGCAATTCTTTAAAAATTTTACATGTGAAAATGTTATGATTTTTTAATTTTATTAAGCAATTATTCTTTAAAATTTTGTGTGTGAAAATGTTATGATTTTTTAATTTTATTAAGCAATTATTCTTTAAAAATTTTATGTGTGAAAATGACATTATGATTTTTTTTAAATTATATCTTTTAGAGACACATTTTTAAGTACTTACAGAATGTGATTTGATTATTTGAAATGCTAAAATGATTTGATGGTTTGGATTTGTTTGAACAACTGAATTTGTAGAATGGGGCGAGTAGGAAAAGAGTTGAAGAGGACATAAAACCAGATTAACTTCTATTGATGATAGCCAAAGTTGTGTGATTAAAACATGGAAGCTAATTTTTATATAGGTTTGAGGTTTTTCTTATTAATATTTATATTACAAATATCTACCAAAATAAACCCCAAATATACTAAGGAGTAAGTCTAACAAAAGAGGTGCAAAGCTTTCATTATTGAAAGACATCAAAGAAAACCTAAATAAATGAAGAAAATATTCATGGATGAAAAGCTAGTTTTCCCCAAATTGATCTATAATTCCAATGCAACTCTAATCAAAAAAGGTTTTTAATGAAAATGGAGGCTAACTCTAAAATTAATATGGAAAAGCTAAGACTCTAGAGCAGACAGTCCTGAAAAAGGCCAGTGAATTAATGTATAGACTTACCAATGAACAGAACAAAAAGTCCAGAAATAAACAGCACATATATTAAAATCTGTTATATGGTAAAGACATTTTAGCATTTAGCACTTTAGATCTATAAGGAAATGAAAGACTACAAATGAATAATGCTAGGAATATCAGTCTTTCATTTCAAAAACAAATGAAACTCCTTTCCTTACTTCACTCTAGACACAAAAATCCATTCCAGAGACTAAAGAACAAATAACAAAGGCATAAGTTTAAAGTATAAGAAGTACAACTGAAAAGAAGAAAGGACTGACAAAATTGAATGCAATTAAAATTACAAACTTTTATAATTAAAAGATCCCATAATAGTAAAAAAAATGCAGACTGGAAGAAGATACTAGCAACACATGTAACTCATAAAAAATTGGATTCAAAGTACACCCAAAAAATCTTAAAATTAATAAGGAAAATACAAACAACCTAAAAGATATTTAAGAAAAAAGTAGAAACGATCAATAAGTATATGAAACATAAAGACTCAATTTCATTAGCAATGAAGGAAATGCAAATTAAGCCCACAAGGAGATAGCACTTTGCATTCACTGCTACTGCTGCTGCTAAGTCACTTCAGTCGTGTCTGACTCTGTGTGACCCCATAGACAGCAGCCCACAAGGCTCCCCTGTCCCTGGGATTCTCCAGGCAAGAACACTGGAGTGGGTTGCCATTTCCTTCTCCAATACATGAAAGTGAAAAGTGAGAGTGAAGTCGCTCAGTCTCTCAGACTCTTAGCGACCCCATGGACTGCAGCCTACCAGGCTCCTCCATCCTTGGGATTTTCCAGGCAAGAGTGCTAGACAAGACAAAAATTTTTCAATTTTCACACTAAGTCACAGGATAGAGACCATCAGGTCCTACATACAATGCAATGTACAAATACTTGGGAAGCTAGTTTGACACTCTTCAGTCAAGCTGAAGGTTTAACTTGATTCCATGACTGGACAATCCTATTTGCAGAAACTCTTTTATATTGGCAAGAGAAGATATGAATAAGAAGGTTAATTTTTTTTGAAAAAGAGAAGTCATACAATGGCCTTGATAAGTAGGATGGATAAAGGGTTATTTATCATATGTATCATACCTTTACACATTGAATGTGAAGGTGAAATACAGTGACGTGAAACAATATAGATGAATCTTTAAAACAACGTTAAGTGAAAAAAAAAGTTGCAAAAGAATGTATATGATATTGTGTTCGCTTCAGCAGCACATATACTAAAACTGGAACAATACAGAGAAGATTAGCATGGCCCCTGCGCAAGGATGACACGCAAATTCGTGAAGCATTCACATATTAAAAAAAAAAAAAAGAATATATGATATGAATCTATTCTTATAAAACTCAAACATACAAAAGTAATACTGAGCTCTTAGACTGGAAGAATCAATACTGTTAACCATACTACCCAAGGCAAACTATAGATTCAGTGCAATCCCTATCAAATTACCAATGGCAATTTTCGGAGACCTAGAACCAGTAATTTAAAAACTTGTATGGAAACAAGGTCCCAAATAGCCAAAAGAATCGTAAGGGAACTTCATTGGTGGTCCAGCAGTTAAGAATTCACCTGAGAATGCAGGCGGCATGGGCTCAATCCCTGGTCCAGAAGACCCAACATGCCGAGGAGCAACCAAGCCTACACATCTAGACTCCATACTCCACAACAAGAGAAACCACCATGATGAGAAGGCCATGTACTGCAACTAGAGAGTAGCCCTACCCACCACAACTAGAGAAAGACTGTGTGCAGCAACAGAGACCCAGTGCAGCCAAAAATAAAAATTTAAAGAAATCTTTATTTTAAAAATATGGGACTTCCCTCGTAGCTCAGTCGGTAAAGAATCTGCTTGCAACAGAAGAGACTGGGGTTCAGTTTCTGGGTCAGGAAGATCCCAATGAGAAGGAAATGGCAACCTACTCCACTATTCTTGCCTGGAGAATCCCATGGACAGAGGAACCTGGCAGGCTACAGTCGATGGGGTCACAACAGTCACACACAACTTAGCGACTAAATCACCACATTTAAACATTTTGAACTGTTTTAATAAAAAAACAATGTTGAGAAAGAGTAACAGAGCTGAAGGGATCAGACGCCCTGAATTCAGACTATACTACAAAGCTACAATAATCAAAACAGTATGGCACTAGCATAAAAAACAGATATCATTGGAATAGGACAGAAAGCCCAGAAATAAATCCACACACTTATGGTCAATTAATATATGACAAAGGAAGCAAGAATACACAATAGGGGAACTTCCCTGGCAGTCCAGTGGTTATGATTCCAGACTTCCAGTGCAAGGGGTGTGGGTTTGATCCCTGGTGGGGGCACTAAGATCCCACACGTCATGCAGTGCAGCCAAACATATTTAAGAACACACAATGGAGGAAAAAACAGTCTTTTCAATAAGTTGTGCTGGGAAAACAGGACAGTTACATGTAAAAGAATGAAATTAAATCATTCTCCACATAAGTGATATCATACAATAGTTGTTTTTCTCTGCCTGACTTACTTCACTCAGTATGATACACGTGGAACCTAAAATAATGGTACAAATGAACCTATTTACAAAACAGAAATATAGTCACAGATGCAGAAAACAAACTTATGGTCACCAAAAAGGAAAGGGTGAGGAGAGGATAAATTAGGAGTTAGGATTAACAGATACATACTCAATATATAAAACATAAACAACAAGGATCTGCTGTATAGCACAGGGAATATTTGGTATCTTGTAATAACCTAAAATGGAAAATAATCTGAAAAGGAATATAAATATAGTATACTCACACACACACACATGTAAACTGAATCACTTTGCTGTACATCTTAAACACAACACTAAATAAACTATACTTCAACTAAAAAAAGGAAAACTTATACTGTAATAAATATTTTTAAATTTTTAAATAGATGATACAATAAAAAAGAAAACAACAAATACACAAATTCAGGATAGTAGGAGAAAGAGAAGAACAGAGTATGGANTTAGCTAAAATTTTCAGGACCACTAAAATGCCAAACGTGAACTACCACGAAAGCTAGAATTCTTCAGCGCTCCAGACACGAGAGGATCCACACTTAGAAGTTCATTCCATGAGTGCTCAGGAAAAACTGGAAGGAGAAAGAAGACATGAGAACCACCCCTTTGTTGCAACAAGCAACAAAACTCTACCTACTTCCCTGGACTTCCTCTTACATGAGAAGAAACCCTTAAGTCACTGGACAAAAGGCAGGAAACCTTTCTGCCAAGGATCCCAGGCAAAGGTAACACACTGACAGAGGGGTAGAAGCAAAACCAAAAAAGGTCCAGTTTTTTCAAAGACAGACAGACAGAATACATTGATCAAAAGGAATTTAAGAGACATCAACTGAATGCAATATGTGAAACATGTTTGGATTCTATTTGAATCATCCTACTTGAAACAACAATATAAAGAAATCAGGGAAATCTGAATACATAATATTCAAATTTGATGAGTGATGATATTGATGCTTAATGACATTAAGCAATTATTCTTTAAAAATTTTATGTGTGAAAATGTTATGATTTTTTTAAATTTTATTAAGCAATTATTCTTTAAAAGTTTTATGTGTGAAAATGACATTATGATTTTTTTTAAATTATATCTTTTAGAGACACATTTTTAAGTACTTACAGAATGTGATTTGATTATTTGAAATGCTAAAATGATTTGATGGTTTGGATTTGTTTGAACAACTGAATTTGTAGAATGGGGCGAGTAGGAAAAGAGTTGAAGAGGACATAAAACCAGATTAACTTCTATTGATGATAGCCAAAGTTGTGTGATTAAAACATGGAAGCTAATTTTTATATAGGTTTGAGGTTTTTCTTATTAATATTTATATTACAAATATCTACCAAAATAAACCCCAAATATACTAAGGAGTAAGTCTAACAAAAGAGGTGCAAAGCTTTCATTATTGAAAGACATCAAAGAAAACCTAAATAAATGAAGAAAATATTCATGGATGAAAAGCTAGTTTTCCCCAAATTGATCTATAATTCCAATGCAACTCTAATCAAAAAAGGTTTTTAATGAAAATGGAGGCTAACTCTAAAATTAATATGGAAAAGCTAAGACTCTAGAGCAGACAGTCCTGAAAAAGGCCAGTGAATTAATGTATAGACTTACCAATGAACAGAACAAAAAGTCCAGAAATAAACAGCACATATATTAAAATCTGTTATATGGTAAAGACATTTTAGCATTTAGCACTTTAGATCTATAAGGAAATGAAAGACTACAAATGAATAATGCTAGGAATATCAGTCTTTCATTTCAAAAACAAATGAAACTCCTTTCCTTACTTCACTCTAGACACAAAAATCCATTCCAGAGACTAAAGAACAAATAACAAAGGCATAAGTTTAAAGTATAAGAAGTACAACTGAAAAGAAGAAAGGACTGACAAAATTGAATGCAATTAAAATTACAAACTTTTATAATTAAAAGATCCCATAATAGTAAAAAAAATGCAGACTGGAAGAAGATACTAGCAACACATGTAACTCATAAAAAATTGGATTCAAAGTACACCCAAAAAATCTTAAAATTAATAAGGAAAATACAAACAACCTAAAAGATATTTAAGAAAAAAGTAGAAACGATCAATAAGTATATGAAACATAAAGACTCAATTTCATTAGCAATGAAGGAAATGCAAATTAAGCCCACAAGGAGATAGCACTTTGCATTCACTGCTACTGCTGCTGCTAAGTCACTTCAGTCGTGTCTGACTCTGTGTGACCCCATAGACAGCAGCCCACAAGGCTCCCCTGTCCCTGGGATTCTCCAGGCAAGAACACTGGAGTGGGTTGCCATTTCCTTCTCCAATACATGAAAGTGAAAAGTGAGAGTGAAGTCGCTCAGTCTCTCAGACTCTTAGCGACCCCATGGACTGCAGCCTACCAGGCTCCTCCATCCTTGGGATTTTCCAGGCAAGAGTGCTAGACAAGACAAAAATTTTTCAATTTTCACACTAAGTCACAGGATAGAGACCATCAGGTCCTACATACAATGCAATGTACAAATACTTGGGAAGCTAGTTTGACACTCTTCAGTCAAGCTGAAGGTTTAACTTGATTCCATGACTGGACAATCCTATTTGCAGAAACTCTTTTATATTGGCAAGAGAAGATATGAATAAGAAGGTTAATTTTTTTTGAAAAAGAGAAGTCATACAATGGCCTTGATAAGTAGGATGGATAAAGGGTTATTTATCATATGTATCATACCTTTACACATTGAATGTGAAGGTGAAATACAGTGACGTGAAACAATATAGATGAATCTTTAAAACAACGTTAAGTGAAAAAAAAAGTTGCAAAAGAATGTATATGATATTGTGTTCGCTTCAGCAGCACATATACTAAAACTGGAACAATACAGAGAAGATTAGCATGGCCCCTGCGCAAGGATGACACGCAAATTCGTGAAGCATTCACATATTAAAAAAAAAAAAAAGAATATATGATATGAATCTATTCTTATAAAACTCAAACATACAAAAGTAATACTGAGCTCTTAGACTGGAAGAATCAATACTGTTAACCATACTACCCAAGGCAAACTATAGATTCAGTGCAATCCCTATCAAATTACCAATGGCAATTTTCGGAGACCTAGAACCAGTAATTTAAAAACTTGTATGGAAACAAGGTCCCAAATAGCCAAAAGAATCGTAAGGGAACTTCATTGGTGGTCCAGCAGTTAAGAATTCACCTGAGAATGCAGGCGGCATGGGCTCAATCCCTGGTCCAGAAGACCCAACATGCCGAGGAGCAACCAAGCCTACACATCTAGACTCCATACTCCACAACAAGAGAAACCACCATGATGAGAAGGCCATGTACTGCAACTAGAGAGTAGCCCTACCCACCACAACTAGAGAAAGACTGTGTGCAGCAACAGAGACCCAGTGCAGCCAAAAATAAAAATTTAAAGAAATCTTTATTTTAAAAATATGGGACTTCCCTCGTAGCTCAGTCGGTAAAGAATCTGCTTGCAACAGAAGAGACTGGGGTTCAGTTTCTGGGTCAGGAAGATCCCAATGAGAAGGAAATGGCAACCTACTCCACTATTCTTGCCTGGAGAATCCCATGGACAGAGGAACCTGGCAGGCTACAGTCGATGGGGTCACAACAGTCACACACAACTTAGCGACTAAATCACCACATTTAAACATTTTGAACTGTTTTAATAAAAAAACAATGTTGAGAAAGAGTAACAGAGCTGAAGGGATCAGACGCCCTGAATTCAGACTATACTACAAAGCTACAATAATCAAAACAGTATGGCACTAGCATAAAAAACAGATATCATTGGAATAGGACAGAAAGCCCAGAAATAAATCCACACACTTATGGTCAATTAATATATGACAAAGGAAGCAAGAATACACAATAGGGGAACTTCCCTGGCAGTCCAGTGGTTATGATTCCAGACTTCCAGTGCAAGGGGTGTGGGTTTGATCCCTGGTGGGGGCACTAAGATCCCACACGTCATGCAGTGCAGCCAAACATATTTAAGAACACACAATGGAGGAAAAAACAGTCTTTTCAATAAGTTGTGCTGGGAAAACAGGACAGTTACATGTAAAAGAATGAAATTAAATCATTCTCCACATAAGTGATATCATACAATAGTTGTTTTTCTCTGCCTGACTTACTTCACTCAGTATGATACACGTGGAACCTAAAATAATGGTACAAATGAACCTATTTACAAAACAGAAATATAGTCACAGATGCAGAAAACAAACTTATGGTCACCAAAAAGGAAAGGGTGAGGAGAGGATAAATTAGGAGTTAGGATTAACAGATACATACTCAATATATAAAACATAAACAACAAGGATCTGCTGTATAGCACAGGGAATATTTGGTATCTTGTAATAACCTAAAATGGAAAATAATCTGAAAAGGAATATAAATATAGTATACTCACACACACACACATGTAAACTGAATCACTTTGCTGTACATCTTAAACACAACACTAAATAAACTATACTTCAACTAAAAAAAGGAAAACTTATACTGTAATAAATATTTTTAAATTTTTAAATAGATGATACAATAAAAAAGAAAACAACAAATACACAAATTCAGGATAGTAGGAGAAAGAGAAGAACAGAGTATGGAAGAAATATATAAGTAAATGAAATGGCAATTAGTGGTCAATTATTAAGAATTACTTAAACTGGTACTGGATTTGGGGTGATTTAATTTGTCACCTTCATAACTTACATATATGTGACATTTTTACTTGTACTCTTTATGTTAAAAATTGGAAAATAAATGACATTAAACCATGTTAACCATGGAAAACAAATCAATAGGATGGGGAACGGAAAGTCATAAAAATAGACTAGAATGGTTCTGTTTCAGAATTGATGGGAGTAGCTCCTATCAGACTCATTTGTTATAATTTTTATAAATTATAAACTCTAGACAAAATATTAAAACTATTTGATAGCACTGGAGAGTAAATGCAGACAGAAAATGGAGGAAACTTGACACTTATCAAAAATGCATTTCCATTTTGAAGGCTTTTCAACTAAAGGTAGAACACATTAGCAAAAAGGGTCCAGGTGACATTAGAAGCTAAAACTCAGAAAAAGACCCACAGTCTTACTGGATTGAAGGATCAGAGGGAGAAGATACCAGCCACCACAGTAGCCAGAAAGCGAGGGGAAAGTCACAGAAAGGAGATAACCACAAATAAAATTTACATCCTCAAATCCACTACCCACTTAATATTGGGAGAAAACCCTAAGATTATGTAGATAAACTTTGCCCAAATCTCTGTTTGCTATGCCTCCTACTGCCCCAATTCAGGCAAGGGCTGTGACTGCTTTTTTTCAATAAGTTAGTGAAGATGTGACTTTTAAGACGAACTCATTAAGGTCATGCAGATTCTCCTGTGCATGGGAAACTCACTTGAGTCCTGAGCCACTCTGATGTCACAGTGTTGGCATGGTCAAGACGGAGCTGAGCCCAGCCTTCTGGGAATCCCACCACCTCCAGCAGAACACTACCAATTGAGCTCCATGTGATACAGAAGAGTTAGACACAGCTGGATCTTGCCTGAATTCCTGACCCACAAAATCGTGAGATATAACAAAATGGTGGCTATCTTAAGCCACTTAAGACAATGGTGGTTGTCTTAAGTTTTGCGATAGATACCATACAATGCAGCAACAGACAAAACCAGAACACCACTTAGAGACAGTTCACAAAACTAAGTGGCTTATGACCAAAAAATAATAGGCATACTTCTTCAATAATCAAATATAAAGTTACAACTACTTAAATTCCCCTGAAAAATCAATTACATTTGTTTTTTATTCCTTTATAGAGGAATAAAACAGTTGGATATATATGTAATTTAAGCTACCTAGCACAATAGTAATGCAGTATTAGAGGACATTGTATATGCACTCCTTATATAATTCAGGAATTCTGAAGTTCAGGAATTCTGAAGTTCAGGGAAATCTTATAAGCTAAAGGTTTTCCAAATTCCACACTGTATTCTTGAATGCTTACAACCCACCGGTAGTTTTTTAATTCATAATTTAGAAGACATGAAAGCCAATGAGTCTTCCCTTCCAGTCACTGTTGAAGAAAGCATTTCCTAGGTAGAACGTGGTTTTATACTCTTCTCCCTTAAGATAGACACATCCTTCCACTTCTCTACACAATCAGCTTTGCAGATGGAAAAGCTAGGGTCCTTGATTTACCCTGTCAGAAGTGTTCTAAAAAGAAAACTTCCTCCTCTGAGAGCTTAATCTTTTCTTCCACTCAGACCCAGCAGTTTCCTTCATGAAAAAGAACATGGAAATGGAAGCAGGTGCAGGGGAAGAGAGGGATGGACAAGCCCATTTCAGCAACTTCCTGTGGAAACTGGCAAAGGGACTTGAATAAGTATCCTGAACAGAAGCAAATGCCCTTAACCTTTAACCACAAAAGCTCAGCTCTGTTTTAATTAGCCCCTTACACTTAAGACTTTTGTGTCTCAAATTGCAACAAAGTTTTTTTTGGGGATCCNTTCAGCAACTTCCTGTGGAAACTGGCAAAGGGACTTGAATAAGTATCCTGAACAGAAGCAAATGCCCTTAACCTTTAACCACAAAAGCTCAGCTCTGTTTTAATTAGCCCCTTACACTTAAGACTTTTGTGTCTCAAATTGCAACAAAGTTTTTTTTGGGGATCCCAGATGAATTTGTTGTAGTCCCCTGATTCAAATACAAGGAAATGCTCCAGTACTAAACAAGTAAAGAGTAAGAGTACACTCAACAAAACTACAGCCTCATGAATAAATTTCTCCACCCTTCAAATATCTTCATAAGAGAAATAACGCGCTCCAGTTCACAGAGCAGTAAGAAGCTACAAGGCCTATTCCCACAATAAGCCACATTATTTAGGTCAAGAGTAAAATGATGAAAAGGGATGGAATGTTGGTGATATTATAATATTCAATACCTCTCACTGTTGGCATGAGGCCTTTCAGCCTGCCTAAGACAGGAGCACTAAAGAGCAAGTTATATTTAAGGAAAAATGCTGACAGCTCATCAATTGATTTTCAATGAAAATGCTAAAAAAAATTAATAAAGAAGTTAAGCTGCTGAAATACAGTTTCACCAATTAGCTTAATGTCAGAGAATTCTAATTAGGCGTCTTGAGATTGCTATTTAGTGTTTAAGCCTTCAGAGTGCCAAATTCTCCTTTTCACACAAACTGGTTGCAAAATTAAAGACATTAGGCAGCCTTAATTACATTATCAGAACAGCTGGGATTAGGCAATCTCTGAAGTCAAGACGGCATTCTTTTGTCACCGGGTGGAAATCCCTGGCTTTCCAGGGTGCCGGATTTTGGTACCGTTCCATATCTCACCCATACAAAGCAAGCTGCATTAGAAACAAAAAAAAATCTGCAGACAAAGAATAGAGTAATGCTCGGCAAATAATGAACACATTACCGAAAGAGAAAAGGTAGGTGCAAAGATTAAGCCTGAAACCGGTAGGTTTTGCTAACACCTCCATTGGCGGCCAGCCGGCCAGCCCTCTGGTGGCAGTGAGACTGAGGGAAAGCTCTGTGAACCCGCCTGGCCAGTGGATACAGCTCTGTTATCTAAAGCTGAAGCACATTCATACTCCCTCATCCCATGGGGTGTGAAATTAGCAGCTATTGTTTTTACACATTTTTGCCAACACAATGCCTTTTATGTTCTTACACTGTTTATAAAGCAATGTTTTCTTGCACATGGGAACCCTCTTTTTAAGTCTAATTTTTTAAGCAACAGGATAGTCTTTTCCTCTCCCCTCTCAACTCCATTCCTTAGTCCTCCAAACAACCAACATTTTTTTTTAAAGGACTAGTTGAATATCAAGATTTATTTTCCAATTAGAAAGATCTGTAAAAAATTGGGATTGTTGGTGGCAGGGATACACACAATCAATCCCCTGAACTGTGGTCAATCTGAAGGTGGCCAAGAGCCCACCTGTTAGCCTTAGCCATTGACCAAACAACTTCCCAAGTATTCCAGGAATTAATTTTTTTCTCAGAAAAAACTGATACAATTATAATTCTAGTTTTTTACATTTTAGACGTGGTAATTAATACCTGCAGTTATGATGCCAGCCACCATCACTCATCTGGAATACTGCCACAGTCTCCTATCCGGACTTTCTTGGCAGGTTCATCTCCAAATAAGATCTTTTAAACTGAAATTGATGGTATCACTTCCCTGATTATAACTCCCCATGATTCTCTACTGCAGGAGTAATTAAATCCAAACCCTTTCCCATGGCGTATGATGCTAGTTCTCCAATGTCCTCTCTCACCACCCCCACACCTCACACTCCAGAAACACTGGTCCTCTTCCAGTTCCTCCAATAAGGGCACTGCCTGAAGACATAGGTTGCTCGTNCTGCAGGAGTAATTAAATCCAAACCCTTTCCCATGGCGTATGATGCTAGTTCTCCAATGTCCTCTCTCACCACCCCCACACCTCACACTCCAGAAACACTGGTCCTCTTCCAGTTCCTCCAATAAGGGCACTGCCTGAAGACATAGGTTGCTCGTGCAGGTGTCTTAGTAGAATGCAATTCCAGAGGTTGTGTGAGACTGGATTCTCCTCTCAAGTCTCAGCTGGAATGTCTGAGGGCTCAGCTTAAAATATATATCACTTTTTCAAAGAGATATTTAATTAAGCGATTGAATTAATCAAGAGATTGATTCTAAGATGATTGAGTTGTTGGATGAGACCAGAATTCTAAAACAGTTGTTAAGGTTCGAGGACGTAAATGAAAACATGGTTGTGATGAATAAACAAATAAGAAATCTCAGTAAAGAAACAGAAGCTAAAAGTACCAGAATGAAATTTATAGACTGAAAACAACATCTAAACTAAAAAATTAATTGAATCACTGTAATAAGCATGTTACAGACAACATAAGAAAAATTAGGGAACTTGAAAAAAGATCAATAGAAATTATGCAATCTGAAGAAGAGAGCTAAACTGGGGGGAAAAAAATTAACAGAGCCTCAATAGCAAAGGGTCAAACAAAATAATTTGAGTTAGAAGGACAAGAGAGAATAATATAAAAAGATATTTGAAGAAATAGGTTCCAAAAATGTCTCAAATTTAGTTAGACATAAATTTACAGACTGAAGAATTTAGTAAACTCTAAGTAGGACATTAACAGAGACCACCACATCAAGGCACTTCTTTTAAGCCCAAAGATAGAAAAGGGACCTTTGTCTGTCTTATTTTTCCTTTATACCCAGTTTGTATAACTATGCCTGGCACATGGTAGAAGTTTAATAGACATCTGTTAACAGAATAATGATACTACTTAATATCATACATCACTTTCTATATTAAACACAATGAGAGTAAATAAACATCTCAAAAAAGATATAATATAGGCAACATTACTAACATATTTAAAGAGCTAAGAGTTTTCATAGTTCAAGAAATTCTTAAGTCAGAGATAGTAAGTCAAGTATGAATGCTTATATTCCAATATACAAACTTAAATTCCATTCAACTGTTTCTTCCTCGTATCTAAAATGAATAGCAAATTAATTTTTATTGAAGAAAATAAGATTTGACATAAAATAATTAAATCACCTGTCCTGCCAACTCCAACCTCTTGTTACCATAATAATCTCTGTCATCAACTTTATTATCTCCTTGGGCCAGAATTACTCTTCTCACCATCACTGCAGTATAGATACATTTGGCTCGGAAATTGAATTCTTTAACCTGTAATTCAGAAATTAGAGAAAAATGTTTAAGACTCCACACATTAAAATTTAAGGTGCCTCAAGAAAATAACCAATGCTATAATATTTAAATAAGAAAAAAATGAATTGTTACGATTCTCCTTATTCAAAAAATTCAACCAGTCTGTCTATAAACTTTCTAAAAGCTGAGATGATGACTTTCCATCTTTGTACTCAATACTTGTGGCAGTTTTTCTTCAAAGATGACCACCATCAACTCCTTCCCTCCCTATATGTTTCACGCCATTCCTTCATGAAGAGGTGGAGTTAATCACCATCTTTGGGTTGGCTCGTAAACTAGCAGTTTCCACTCCTTTCCTTTTAAGAGTCCTGAAGCACCAACTGAGAAGTTTCGGGATACTGTGGGGAGAAAAGGGCCACTTGGAAAGGCAGTGAGGAGTCAGAGATGTGACTGATGACACACCTTTGATGTTCAGCCCAGTCAAGCCTTTGGATGACTCCACCCTCAGCTGCTACCTGTCTGCAACTTCATGAGACTCATGTCAAGAACCTCGTTCCTGGGACCTCCCTGGTGGTCCAGTGGTTAAGAACCCTCCTTCTAATGCAGGGGACACAGGTTTCATCTCTGGTTGCGGAACTAAGATCCCACATGACGTGATGCAATTAAGCCTGTGAGCTGCAATGACTAGGCCCATGTGCTCTAGAGCTATGTGCAACAACTAAGACCTAATGCCGCTAAATAAATAAATATTAAAAAAAAAAAAAAGAACCTCCCTCCCTATCACTGAGCCCCTTCAGACCTGAGAATCCTGAGAGAGAGTAATAAACAGTTATCTCAAGCTACTAAGTTTTGGAAATATTTGCTGTGCAGTGATAAATAACAGGAATGGGACTAAAACACTGTTAGAACTCAGCGAATATCTATGGAATAAAGGAACAGATTGATAAAGTAAATCGCTGCAAATGTTCTATTCAATTTTCTCTTGTACAACTGAAATCTACATAAATGAATCTGGCCCAATCAGTAAGTTAAATCAAAACAGGCGAAATCATTGCACTGGTTTATTTGGAGAGACAAAAATCTTAGCTAAGTAGGTAAATTCTTTCTCTACATCCCAAGCAATGAATACTGAGAGTAGTCTAACTTTCTGTCAATTCTAAGGAATATTTCATAGGCTTGTTTATAAAGAATTCATATTATAAAATTTGTTTTACTTTCCTAATTCTCTGAATCAGATCAAGGGCACACACAAATGGCAGCAAAAGGACAAAACCACAGACCCGCCTTATTTGGCTAACAAGGTGTTTCAATCCATGTTGCTGCAAATGGCATTATTTCATTCTTTCTAATGGCTGAGTACTATTCCACACAACTGCATTTTGATCCAGCAATTCTATTCTTAGGGATTCTAGCTCTCTCTCTCTGACCACTAACAGCTGGATGACAAGAAAAATCATCCAGCTTTTCTGGACCTGAGCATCTGCATTCTAAGTGAAGGAGACTGGACAATGTGAGCTCAAGGTCTACAAAATAAGCCCATCTAATATTTTAATAAGTATTTATGGTAGTGATGGTAACATAACAGTGAGAATGTACATAATTCCACAGAAACATACACATAAAAAGAGTAAATTTTATTTTTTGTATGTTTTACCACAATTTTCCAAAAAGTTACACATATAGGCAAGGCACTATAAGCTTGTTTGTAATTTATTTAAAAATATCTAAGACACCATCTCTGACCTTCAGAGATGAAATCTAGCAGCATTGCTAATATATATTTGAATATCAAAGAAAAAACTAAAATTTTGGATTGAAAGAAGAATCAAGACAATAAACATGATCAGATGATGACATAATATAGCTAACATTCTCTAAGTACAAATAAACTGTTGATAATGGAAGATTATTTCCAGGGCAGTCCATTGGAGAGTCCTCTTTAGGCTTCTCTCTTTTCTTATGGAACTAGACTTCAATTAATGTAAATTTGCAGTCAAACAGAAGTTCATGGATCCCACAATGATCAGTATTCACAACTGCAAAGGGTTTACTCACTGGTACGTGGGTCAGAATGGTAGAAGCCAGGAGCTCTCTTGCTTCTTCTATTTTGGTTTTCTTTGGGCCACCTCCCCACATCCTTTGCCTTCTGACTTTGTTCCCTATATATTTTAATGCCTATTAAAAAACAGAATATATTACAATAATGTTTGAAAAACATTAGAGAGAATTTATTAGTAGCTACCTATACACAACACTATAAGCAAAAAAGACAAGGACCTTTATAAAGAAAACTGAATTGGTCCTAGTTAAAAAAAAAAAAAAATTTTGCCATAAACCAATGACAAAATAGTTCTCTTCTTATAATTTGTTTTTTTACTATAAAATTGATACAGGACAATTGTAGGAAGTTTAGAAAATACAAAGGAGATAAGTATTTTGGTCATCAATCCTCCACCCAAAGAGAATCCTGTCAAGAGTTAACACTTTGGGTGAGTATTCTTTGGGGGGAAGGGGGAGTACTTTCTTTCCTCAAAAAGGAATCACAACATGTATGACTTCTACCCTGAAATCTACAAAGCACTGCTGTGAGAAGACAAAACCTAAATAAACTAAGGGTTATGCCATTTTCATTGACTAGAACATTTAATATAGTTAAAGACGGTTTGCTGTTAAAATTCTCTCCAGATTGACCAAAAAATATTTTTATTGTTAATTATACTCCTGACGGGTTTGTTAACAAACACAAATTGACTGGATTTCAAAATTTCTATGGAAAAGCAGAAGACCTAGAATAGCTGAAAACAGTGTTGAAACAATCAGAAGATTTACATGATTTCAACTATAAAGGAAGACAGCAGGCACACAAAAAGTAGTCAATGTTACTAGTCATTTGGAAAGCGCATGATCAAAATCACAATGAAATACCACCAAAACAAACTGGAACAGCTAAAGTTACAAAGACTAACAATAATGAATGTCGGTGAGGACATGAAGCAACCAGAACTCTCAGGCATGGCTGAGGGGACTNGACAGCAGGCACACAAAAAGTAGTCAATGTTACTAGTCATTTGGAAAGCGCATGATCAAAATCACAATGAAATACCACCAAAACAAACTGGAACAGCTAAAGTTACAAAGACTAACAATAATGAATGTCGGTGAGGACATGAAGCAACCAGAACTCTCAGGCATGGCTGAGGGGACTGCAAAATGGTACCGTCACATCTGGCAGTTCTGACTTGATAAAAGTTACATACACAACTGTTTTTTTTTTTAATTTTTTTTTTATTTTGGGCTGAGGTTTAGCCAATTAACACTGTTGTGATAGTTTCAGGTGAAGAGTAAACGGACTCAGCCATAAATATACATGTAGCCACTCTCCCCCAAACTCCCCTCCCAGCCAGACTGCCACATAATATTGAGCAGAGGTCCACATACTATACAGCAGGACCTTGCTGGTTATCCATTGCAAATATAGCCGCGTGTACATGTCAGTCCCAAACTCCCTATCTCTTCCCCAATCCTTCTCCCCATCAGCAACTGTAAGTTTGTTCTCTAAGTCTGTGAGTCTTTGTTTTGCAAGTGCACTTGCATCGTTCATTCCTTTTTAGATTCCAAACATAGGGATGCCATACAATATTTCTCCTTCTCTGTCTGACTTACTTCAGTCAGTATGAAAATCTCCAGGCCCATCCATGTTGCTGCAAATGGCATTATTTCATTCGTTCTAATGGCTGAGTACTAGTCCACACAACTGCATTTTGATCCAGCAATTCTATTCTTAGGTATTTATCCACGAGAAACACCAAACTGTCTAGGCAGAGACTTAGACAGGAATGTTTATGGCAGTTTTATTCATAACAGCCAAAGAGTGAAACAAACCAAATGTCCGTCAACAGGAAAAGATAACAAACTGTGGTATATTCATACAGTGGAACACTACTCAACAATTAAAAGGAATGAAGAACATGGATACACGACATAATGAGGAAACACTTGGATGAATCTAAGTCAATACGTTCAACAAAAGAAGCTGACAAAACAAGAAATATATACTGCATAATTCCTTGTCTAAAGTTCCTAGAATAGGCAAAACTAATCTATGGTGAAAAAAATAAGAAAAGTGGGGAAAAACGAGAATGGAGGTGGAACCTGATTAGAAGAGGCATGAGGGAATTTTCAGGGGTCATGGAAATATTCTGTATCTTATAAAAAGTATACAATTAAGACTTGTATATTATGTGTATATTCACTTTGCCTAAAAAGCGAAATGTTAAAAACTAACTGTATGACTGACTTGTGTTGCCGCTCAGCAGGAACCAACACAACGCTGTAAAGCAATTTTCCCCCCAAATAAACATAAATTTTAAAAACTTAACCAAGTAATAGCTGAGGCAGAGACAGAGCTTTACATGAAACAAGAATAGCAAAGTTTTTCTATTTTTAATATTTATTTATTTAGCTCCACCAGGTCTTAGTTACAGCACATGGAATCTTCCATCTTTGTTGTGACATGCAGGATCAAGTTTCCTGAACAGGGATTAAACCCAGGTCTCCTGCATTGGGAGCATGGAGTCCTAGCCACTGGACCACCAGGGAAGTCCCTGGCAAAGTGCTTTTCATGTTGAAGCTGGGTGACAGGCACATGGGGGTTCATAATACTATTCTGTATACTTTTTATATTTAGAAATTTTTCCAATAAAAAAGTTTGAGGTCATGTGGTTCTTATTATTTTGTAAGAGGAATAAATGCATTTAAAAAAATACCAAAACACTGGTTTCCATTTAGTCATAAGAAAGGACTGGGATCCTTGATTCTTTATCCTGGAATTCCTGCTGCCAGTTTCCTGCCTGGGAAAATTTCTTTTTCATGTTTCAAAACCTAGATCAGGTACCATTTCCTCTTTGAAGCCTTTCCTAACCCCACTTCTTTCTCTCTGCTGTTTGTTTAATTCCTTACATATAAAGAACTGAGTACTTCCATTTGTGTTCATATCGCACTNCCTTCTCCCCATCAGCAACTGTAAGTTTGTTCTCTAAGTCTGTGAGTCTTTGTTTTGCAAGTGCACTTGCATCGTTCATTCCTTTTTAGATTCCAAACATAGGGATGCCATACAATATTTCTCCTTCTCTGTCTGACTTACTTCAGTCAGTATGAAAATCTCCAGGCCCATCCATGTTGCTGCAAATGGCATTATTTCATTCGTTCTAATGGCTGAGTACTAGTCCACACAACTGCATTTTGATCCAGCAATTCTATTCTTAGGTATTTATCCACGAGAAACACCAAACTGTCTAGGCAGAGACTTAGACAGGAATGTTTATGGCAGTTTTATTCATAACAGCCAAAGAGTGAAACAAACCAAATGTCCGTCAACAGGAAAAGATAACAAACTGTGGTATATTCATACAGTGGAACACTACTCAACAATTAAAAGGAATGAAGAACATGGATACACGACATAATGAGGAAACACTTGGATGAATCTAAGTCAATACGTTCAACAAAAGAAGCTGACAAAACAAGAAATATATACTGCATAATTCCTTGTCTAAAGTTCCTAGAATAGGCAAAACTAATCTATGGTGAAAAAAATAAGAAAAGTGGGGAAAAACGAGAATGGAGGTGGAACCTGATTAGAAGAGGCATGAGGGAATTTTCAGGGGTCATGGAAATATTCTGTATCTTATAAAAAGTATACAATTAAGACTTGTATATTATGTGTATATTCACTTTGCCTAAAAAGCGAAATGTTAAAAACTAACTGTATGACTGACTTGTGTTGCCGCTCAGCAGGAACCAACACAACGCTGTAAAGCAATTTTCCCCCCAAATAAACATAAATTTTAAAAACTTAACCAAGTAATAGCTGAGGCAGAGACAGAGCTTTACATGAAACAAGAATAGCAAAGTTTTTCTATTTTTAATATTTATTTATTTAGCTCCACCAGGTCTTAGTTACAGCACATGGAATCTTCCATCTTTGTTGTGACATGCAGGATCAAGTTTCCTGAACAGGGATTAAACCCAGGTCTCCTGCATTGGGAGCATGGAGTCCTAGCCACTGGACCACCAGGGAAGTCCCTGGCAAAGTGCTTTTCATGTTGAAGCTGGGTGACAGGCACATGGGGGTTCATAATACTATTCTGTATACTTTTTATATTTAGAAATTTTTCCAATAAAAAAGTTTGAGGTCATGTGGTTCTTATTATTTTGTAAGAGGAATAAATGCATTTAAAAAAATACCAAAACACTGGTTTCCATTTAGTCATAAGAAAGGACTGGGATCCTTGATTCTTTATCCTGGAATTCCTGCTGCCAGTTTCCTGCCTGGGAAAATTTCTTTTTCATGTTTCAAAACCTAGATCAGGTACCATTTCCTCTTTGAAGCCTTTCCTAACCCCACTTCTTTCTCTCTGCTGTTTGTTTAATTCCTTACATATAAAGAACTGAGTACTTCCATTTGTGTTCATATCGCACTGTATTCTGTCTACTTACCTGTATATGTCTCTTACTAGACATTTTGTCATCTTTTTTTTTTTTTTTTTTTGATTCCTAACTAAAATAGTCCCTGAAACTGAATGGAACATCTCTGTTAAGACTGGAGATCAAATCTAGAACCTTCCTGGTTTAAAAACAAAAACAAGGCCATCAGAGGGTAAGACAAACTAAGACTTTCAAACCACAAGCTGCAGTAACAAAGCAAAAAGTAGTAACTAAGTAACTGATTGAAGCAAGTCAGCAGATAGTAGGAACAAGGAATAGATAGGCACTTCAGTTTTTCCTAACTTAGCTGTCTTTATTATTTTGGTCTTTCAATTCCCTTGGGAAAGAGACTAAATCTTCACTTCCTTGAGGAAGAAATAGGAATACAGGGGCACCTTCTGATGCAGCAGAAAGCCACTTTTCCCTAGAATAGCTGATAAAGTTGCCAGGGCTGCACAGTGTCAGGGCTGGGGTAAGAGCCCTGTTGGCTTTATAAACAGGCCAAGATGCTACCCCTGGTGTATCCTCTCCTTCCAAAAAGGTAGTAACTAATTTCTTCTCCATTTCTCAGAGCCCCTGGCAATGATAACGTAAAACATCTGTGATAAATGTAGCAGCGAAAGGGCTTTATGAGCAGAATAAATGGAGGAGTCACTAAAAAGGGAGGCATTAAAAACAAAACAAAACATGTATTTTAAACAATCTACTGAAGTGCCATGTCAAAAGTTCTATTATGTAAGGTAATACATTTTTACTTAGAATAACATAACATATTTGTGTTGCTCTAACTCATATGTTCAAGTCATCAACCATTTTGGACTACCTGTGCCTCTGTAAATTTTATCAGTTGCAAATAATTAATATTTGCTTTAATCCAGCACACAGAGAACAAGCCATCTCAAACTTCTACTTCCTGTTTGCCTCACATGAGATATGTTTGTCTTTCGTAGCTAATCACATATTCTCATCTTTTAAAAGAACTTCTCCAGTTCACGTTAATAACTTTTAGTTAGCCAATATTTTCTGTCAGTACCTATTTAAGAGGAATAAATGAATGATCTTCCAACCCACTGTTTAACTCCTGCTCAAACTGCTTAACAATGATAAAATTATCTGACCAGCAATGATGATGCTTGCAAAAATACGAATACTGGATCTCACTGAATCCACTGGGCTATCATTAAGGTAAACTGTTCTTCCAGGCATTACAGAGGTTTAAAGCACAGAGTGTTATCTCCCCAAATGTAGCCAATTCCTAAGTATTTAACATTTTCCCTTCACATAATTACAATGTAATTTCAGTTTATAATGAAGATGCATGTTCACCAAATAGTTCACGTTCAGTGAAGACCAAAAATAGAATAGGGCAAAGGCTAACAGAGTTTTGCCACGAGAATACACCGGTCATAGTAAACACCCTCTTCCAACAACACAAGAGAAGACTCTACACGTGGACATCACTAGATGGCCAACACTGAAATCAGACTGATTACATCTTTTGCAGCCAAAGATGGAGAAGCTCTATACAGTCAGCAAAAACAAGACTGGGAGCTGAGATCAAGACTGTAGCTCACATCATGAAATGTTTATTGCCAAATTCAGACTTAAGTTGAAGAAAGTAGGGAAAACCTCTAGACTATTCAGGTATGACCTAAATCAAATCCCTTACAACTATACAGTGGAAGTGACAAATAGATTCAAGGGATTAGATCTGATAGACAGAGTGCCTGAAAAACTATGGGCTGAGGTTCGTGACATTGTACAGGAAACAGGGATCAAGACCATCCCCAAGAAAAAGAAATGCAAAAAGACAAAGTAGTTCTGTGAGGAGGCCTTACAAACAGCTATGAAAAGAGAAGCAAATAGCAGAGGAGAAAAGGAAAGACATACCCATGTGAATGCAGAGTTCCCAGAATAGCAAGGAGAGATAAGAAAGCCTTCCTCAATGCAAAGAAACAGAGGAAATAGAGAAATAGAGGAAAACAGCACAATGGGAAAGACTAGAGATCTCTTCAGGAAAATTAGAGATACCAAGGGAACTTTTCATGCAAAGATGGGCACAATAAAGGACAGAAATGATATGGACCTAACAGAAACAGAAGATATTAAGAAAAGGTGGCAAGAATACAAAGAACTATACAAAAAAGACCTTCATGACCAAGTGAAAAATCACAACGGTGTGCTCACTCACCTAGAGCCAGACATCGTGGAATATGAAGTCAAGTGGACCTTAGGAAGCATCACTATGAACAAAGTTAGTAGAGGTGATGGAATTCCAGTTGAGCTATTTCAAATCCTCAAAGATGATGCTATGAAAGTGCTGCACTCAATATGCTAGCAAATTTGGAAAACTCAGCAGTGGCTCCAGGACTGGAATAGGTCAGTTTTCATTTCAATCCCAAAGAAAGGCAATGCCAAAGAATGCTCAAACTACTGCACAACTGCACTCATCTCACAGGCTAGCAAAGTAATGCTCCAAGTTCTCCAAGCCAGGCTTCAACAGTACATGAACTGTGAACTTCCAGATGTTCAAGCTGGATTTAGAAAAGGCAGAGGAACCAGAGATCAAATTGCCAACATTCATTGGATCATCGAAAAAGCAAGAGTTCCAGAAAAACATCTACTTCTGCTCTATTGACTATGCCAAAGCCTTTGACTGTGTGGATCACAATAAACTGTGGAAAATTCTGAAAGAGATGGGAATACCAGACCACCTGACTTGCTTCCTGAGCAATCTGTATGCAGGTCAAGAAGCAACAGTTAGAACAGGACATGGAACAACAGACTGGTTCCAAACAGGGAAAAGAATACATCAAGGCTGTGTATTATCACCCTGCTTATTTAACTTACATGCAGAGTACATCATGAGAAATGCTGGGCTGGAAGAAGCACAAGCTGGAATTAAGACTGCCAGAAGAAATATCAATAACCTCAGATACGCAGATGACACCACCCTTATGGCAGAACGTGAAGAAGAACTGAAGAGCTTCTTGATGAAAAGTGAAAGAGAAGAATGAAAAAGTTGGCTTAAAATTCAACATTCAGACTATGATTATGGCATCTGGTCCCATCACTTCATGGCAAATAGATGGGGAAGCAATGGAAACAGTGACAGACTTCATTTTGGGNGGCAGAACGTGAAGAAGAACTGAAGAGCTTCTTGATGAAAAGTGAAAGAGAAGAATGAAAAAGTTGGCTTAAAATTCAACATTCAGACTATGATTATGGCATCTGGTCCCATCACTTCATGGCAAATAGATGGGGAAGCAATGGAAACAGTGACAGACTTCATTTTGGGGGCCTCCAAAATCACTGCAGATGGTGACTGCAGCCACGAAATCAAAAGACGCTTACTCCTTGGAAGAAAAATTATGACAAACCTAGACAGCTGAGTAAAAAGCAGAGACATTGACAACCAAGGTACATCTAGTCGAAGCTATGGTTTTTCCAGTAGTCACATATGGATGTGAGAGCTGGACTATAAAGAAAGCTGAGCACCAAAGAATCGATGCTTTCAAATTGTGGTATTGGAGAAGACTTCTGAGAGTCCCTCGGACAGCCAGGAGATCCAACCAGTCCATCCTAAAGGCAATCGGTCCTGAATATTCATTGGAAGGACTGATGCTGAAGCTGAAACTCCAATACTTTGGCCATCTGATGTGAGGAACTAACTCATCTGAGAAGACCCTGATGCTGGGAAAGATTGAAGGTGAGAGAAGGGGACGACAGAGGATGAGATGATTGGATGGCATCACTGACTCAATGAACATGAGTTTGAGTAAACTCCAGGAATTGGTGACAGACAGGGAGGCCTGGTGTGCTATAGTCCATGGGGTCACAAAGAGTCAGACACAACTGAGTGACTGAACTGAACTGAAATCGAAACAACTTCCCTGATGCTGCCTGCCTGATAACTAGAGTTGATTGGTTAATTAACTACAGAAAAAGAAGGCAGCAGTGGTAAGAATAATCCTTACTATTTTCTGCTTTGGAATTTATGTGTACTTACATATGACAATCAATCTTCCTAAATGTTTGGTTCAGTCTATGAAAATATCAGGACTCATTTCATTTTTCAGAACACATACTAACAGATATAAGGAAAATGCTATCTCTAAAAACATGAAAGCAGCAACATGGAATTTATACCTTATTTAAGCAACCTAACAGAATAGACAGTGTATACATGGAAAAATAAGAACTGTGCATTGTGCTTTTCTACACTAGGGAAATCCTACCTACCAGGATGGCTATGAGGAAGGTCACTACTGATTTACACTTAGCAAAGCACCTTACTAACATGTAACTAAAAATCCTGAGTATGGCTACGAGGGCTACCTGTCACATGGAGAGGGAAGTCTAATTATTTTGATTATGTTTAGCACATATAAAGGGGCTTCCAAGGTGGCTCATTTGTAAAGAATTCACCTGCCAAGAAGGAGATGTGGGTTCGATCCCTGGTTCAGGAAGATCCCCTGGAGAAGGAAATGGCAACCCACTCCAGTATTCTTGCCTGGGAAATCCCACTGACAGAGGAGCCTGGAGGCTACAGTCCATGGGATTGCAGAGTCAGACAGGATTTAGTGATTAAACAACAACAAAGCATATATACAGTTCCCTATCTTCATCTTTGGTCCTAAAATCCACAGGTTCCAGCTGAAAGTGCTTAAGGCAGGTCAATGAAGGCTCTGCAGTGGCAAATGGGTTCTGAGCCTGGGTCTTTCTTGCTGGAAACATTGAAAATCCAGCAAAAGGGATAGAGACCACATACAACTGGATGCTGAAAGCAACTCGAAGCAGGGAATAAGAAAGAATACTAAAGAGAAAGACATTAAAAAAAAAAAAAAAGCTTTCTACACTAGAGGTGCTGTAGTTTAAAAAACTGTCACCAGGCAAATACAGAAAAGAAGAGTACTTGCTATTTATTACATTAGAACAAAAGCCTCTTGGTCCCTCCGCTTCTAGGTTGGACACCAAAGCTGATAATTTGTCTAGGCAGACTCCTCCAATCCCTCAAATAATGAGCCAAAGAAGCTCCCTGACCACTACTCCCATCTCCCCAACACCCATCCCAAATCTCTACCCCCAAGTCACTGCATCTGATGCTTTAGCAACAAGCAGCATTAAATCGCCAATTAATTCCCTTTCGTAGTGAAGGACAACGTGAAAAGACACACCTGCATCTGTGTGAAAATCTGAGCTTTCTGGCACTCTTCCAGACTGGGACCAAACGCAGCCATCACGTGCTCCTCTGTTCCGATCATCTGCACAATTTCCTGGTCACTCTCAACACCCATGGCCTAGGAAGGGAAGAAAAGATAGAAAGAGTGTGGGCTTTGTGTTAACTCACTGACATTTGCTTATGCTAATTTGGCATTGTTTGTGGGTATTACTTCTAAGCAAAAGCTAGCTCTTTTCTCAGAAACGGTGCCATCTGGCATTGGCAGTCACAGCCCAAGCTGCAGAAGAACCTGAAACAGAAATTTTGATGAGGAAGAGGAAAAACAAACATTCTCAAGCACTTTCTGCATGTGTACTATCTCATACAGTTTATAAGTATCCAAGGCAGTGGGGCGGTAGAGATGAGACCCTGGTCACAATTACAAAGGCAAACTGAAAAAAGAGAAAACAAAACAAAACAAAAGGCAAAGAGCAGTAAATCAGAAAATATGCATGGCGAGAAATAAACAGAACCCTCAAAGAGTTTTGCCCCAAGACAAAATTTTCTGAGAACTGTCAAATCATGCACCTTTGGGCTCAAAGAAGTTTTCCTAGAGGATGTTTTACCTCACTATTCTAGAGATATCAAGCTCTACTTTATGTAGGTTTTTAATGAGATTTTTATAAAACCAAGAACACCCTTAGGTTTAAAAAACCCATTTATCTTTAAGTGTTTCAAGGTGGCAGCTAGCAACGCAGGTCTTTGTAGATTCCATATGGTCATCCTAAGGCTCACTCCTTCACACATTTGCCTGGCATTCTGCCACATCAAGAAATAGAGCATAATCTCACTAAACCTATCCTGGCAGAGACATAATCCACTTCTAAGACGTTAGGGGGAAAGTTACATTTGTATTCAAATTCTTTCTTTATCTTTGCAGAGAAGAGAGAACCAGGGGTACTCGTCTATTAAACGTTGACGGTCTAGTTCTTAGCTCTTCTCCACACACAAGACAAGGAAAATCAAATTCTGAGTCTGAGGCAGAACACGGAGAGCATCACGCTGGGCACAATGGAAGGGGCACCTCCTCAAAGTTGACAGAGAGAGTCAACAGGCCTGACGACCACTACTGCACATCATCTCTCCTCCACCTGACTTTCTTCATTTCTGTCATGACAGGGCAAACCAGGTCCCTTCCAGCTCCACATTCCACCACTCTACATTTGAATTTTAGTAGTCTGTATCATACAAATTCAATTTGGATATCTTAGGATCAGATGTAAGCTTACTGAAAGTTTCGAAGCTTGCTAGGACAGTTGCTGTTGTTCAGTTGCTCAGTGGTGTCCGACTCTTTGCGACCTCATGGACTGCAGCACACCAGGCTTCCCTGTCCTTTACCATCTACCAGAGTTCGCTCAAACTCATGTCCTTTTAGTTGTGATGCCATCCAACCATCTCATCCTCTGTCGTCCCCTTCTCCAGTCTTCAATCTTTCCCAGCATCAGGGTCTTTTCCAATGAGTCAGCTCTTTTCATCAGGTGGCCAAAGTATTGAAGCTTCAGCTTCAGCATCAGTCATTCCAATGAATATTCAGGACTGATTTCCTTTAGGATTGACTAGTTTGATCTCCTTGCGGTCCAACAGACTCTCAAGTGTCTTCTCTAGCACAATTTGAAAGCATCGCTTCTTTGGTGCTCAGCCTTCTTTATGGTCCAATTCTCATATGCATACATGACTACTGGAAAAATCATAACTTGGACCATATGGACCTTCGTCAGCAAAGTAATGTCTCTACTTTTTAATATGCCGTCTAGGTTTGTCATAGTTTTCCTTCCAAGCAGCAAATGTCTTTTAATTTTGTGGCTGCAGTCACCATCCACAGTGATTATAGAGCCCAAGAAAAGAAAATCTGTCACTGTTTCCACTTCTCCATCTATTTGCCATGAAGTGATAGGACCGGATGCCATGATCTTAGTTTTTTGAATGTTGAGTTTTAAGCCAACTTATTTACTCTCCTCTTTCACCCTCATCAAAATCCACCTCTGCTTGGGTATGGGCTAAACTTAATGACTCACTTCTACAGATAAAAGGTAGAAACCACCGTATGACTCTGGAGCCTGGGTCACAAAGGTACTGCAGCTTCTTGCTGGCTCCTCTGGGGACCAGTGGCCATGTCATGGAGACACTCCAGCTCCCATGGAAGGGCCAGCAGTGAGGAGCCAGGTCTCTCACCCTGAGAGTCAGCCACCTCCAGCTCCGATCCAGTCTTCAGATGACTGAAGCCTTAGCTGACACCTCGACTCATGAAAGACCCTGAGCCAGGACTACTCAGTCTAGCAAGGCCCAAAGCCCTGACCAGCAGAGACTCTAAACACTACACAGCTTCATTAAAACACAGTCTTCCTGGGACTTCCCTAGTGGTCCAGAGGTTGAGAATCCACCTTTCAACGCAGGGGACAAGGGTGTGATCCCTGGTCAGGGAACTAAGATCCCACATGCAATGGAGCTACTAAGGCTACGTGAACTAGAGAAGCCTGTGTGCCTCCATGAAGACCCAGTGCAGTCAAAAAGGAAAACACACACACACATTTAGTCTTTCATGGATTAAAGATGAGCAATCCTAAAAAGTTACCAGCTCTGATTTAAAAAAAGAACAAGCCTAGAGTATCCTTTAACCAAACCCAGAGCTGCATCTGCTCTGGTGGTGACGGCATGTATCTAGTACCATCCATCCTCTGTGGTCTGCCAAGGAGCCACTCAGAAATAACAGATGACAGTTCTTCTGTGTGAAAAGCCAGTTAGAATATGTTAATTGTGACCTGTCAATCTCTCAAAATAATGGGTTTCAATGAAACCAACATATTTTTACAAGAACAACACTAAGGTAATAGTTTGCAGTCATCTTTCTCTAAAATCTTAAATGTAAAACTTTGTAACTTAGGAGTCTCACTCCTCAGGGAAAGCCCAAACACTGAAGAAAACAAACAAACAAAAAACAAAAAACACCACACTAAAGGAGATGAGATCTGTACAGAACAGGTGCCAAACCAAGGAGGCAAAACGATACAGCAGGAAAAGGCTTCGCTGAAACAAACAGAATCCTAGCGCTGAAACAGCCCTCTTTCGTTAGGCAAGACAACACCTAAACCACGTGAAGGTCACCGTACGTCACCTTAATACTTTTTAGCTCAGTAATCTCCAAGCAAAAAAGACAGTGTTCTTGATTGTCTCTTTTGGTGCTTAATAATAATGAAAGAGTCTTCCCTTGAAACTGCCACTTTAAGTTGCCCTGATGCTGATCTAAGGAGCAAGTCTGTAACTGCACAAAACTCTCGAGTGGCCTAACATAAATCTAAACAGACTGCTTAGGCCTTCCAAATATTTTTAAGCTATGAAACAAAGATATGTCACACAGTAAATGACACCATATACGCAGAAAGAATGATCTGTGGCAAAGCTGAGCTCTAAAAGCCCTAAACTCTTCCTACATCAGATCACTGAAACACAGAGTGATAACTCAGTCAGGTCGTCATCAATAGTGCTCCAGCGCGAAACATGGAAGTGACTTCACGACTATTTAGCCTTCAGAAGTCACAGCTACAAATAAATGACATATTGCTATGGAAACGACAGCAAAACGCCCAACCATTTTGCTCTACAGACATAATTTAGACATCTGAAAACCAGCTTTATATGGAACTCTGTACTCCAGATATCTGAAATCATTTCACCTAATGAATAAGTCAAAAGTGAAGGCTATTCAATAATCGCATGAAAAAATAGCAGAGATAATACGTTTCCGCTGAAGGTCACCCAGTTTGGCAATCAGCAATAAGAACAAAAATAAGGGGACGTGCTCTTTAAAAAGTGGCAGGAAGTCTTCTCCTTGGATATCCACTCAGTGTGACTAAAAGTGTGATTTTTAGAGACAGAAAGAAGAATACTAATGAGCAGAAGAGAATCATACGCAACCTAATGGTGATATGTTGCAACATATCATGTGAAGAAGAGAAAAGGGTAAGTTCTTAAAATATCTAACATTCAGAAACCAGAGATTTTTCTTTAGACAGAAGTCAACCTATCATTACCAGAAGCAGTCCATACAGATAACAAAAGAACTGCATTCGCTCACTTGAACTCTGTAATTTTTTTTTTCTTTAAAGACCAAAAATTTCAAAATTATGCAATGCCCAGCCCCCTTGATATCTGTCCTTTTTTTCCATAAAAATCTTCAGGCTGCAGATGCCATCAGAGCACAATTGCTGAATACTGAGGCGCACAAAAAATAAAAGTGGGGAAGATTCATGGGCAGCAGAACCTTTGTTGTGATTCAAGTCCATAAATAAGGCTGATCTAGGTCTTAAAAGCTTTATCCGTCATATTCAGACTCAGCATGGAGTCTGGAAACCCTGCTGCTTCTGTCACTTTTAGCCAATTGTTGGCTACAATCAACAACCATCAAGTCCTAATGACTGTCAAGGTCTATGTTAGGGCCACACAACACAAAAAGAGAAATGATGTGACTTTTCTGGTAGCCTACTTTATTTTCCTAGGCTTCTGACATTAAATGTGTAAAGAGGACTCACTAAAAAGAAATAGCATTGTCTTTCTACGCAATCTACTTTGCAAAAAATATATTATCTCATTTGCTCTTTAAAGAACACCCCCTTAGGTAAAAGGCTCACTTTAGATGAGTTATCCAAGACTCAAGAAGACTGGGAAATGTATCCAAGGCCACACAGACTAGTAAGTGAAGAGACTGGAAATCAACTTGGATCTGCCTGATTGTAAGAGATCCAATATTCATTCTATGCTGCTTCCCAAATGGGAAGGTCTTAACAGTGGTTAATAAGCAAGTTCATTAAAACAAGTTCTCTATAGTGAGAGACCTAAAAAAAGTGACTATGTGTGACCAATGTATTTATTTGACCTAAAAAGTTTCAAATATTTATTTTAGTTAGTATACACCACTGATTAAAATGTAATGAATACATTTAGGGGAAAAATTAAACAATGTGTACAAGTTTTTAAATATATATATAATCCCACTCCCAGGAATTAAGTCTCACAAAATAATCAGCAACACATACAAACATGCATGTATAAGGACGCCCAGTGCTATGCATGAATGAAAATTTAGGGGAAAAAGACACCTACATGTCCCACTATAGGAATTTGCTTAAATAGATTATATTATATACATGGATTCTATATAATATCTAGTAAAAATAATGATGTGGATTTTATTTATAGATGAGGAAAGTTATTCAAAATTCATTGCTAGGTGAAAAAAGTAAAATAAAATCAATGTGTATATTTCAAAAGCAAAGGAAAAAAGGTCTTAAAAAACTTTATCCAAAGTTGTTACACTTTTTAGTGACTTTCCCAATTCAACGTAAGGACTATTTTACAATCAGAAAGGGAGAAGCTGGAAATCTCAACTACTGGCTGCATAAAAATGCACATTATTAACTTATAGCCCCATTCTAGAAAGAATTTAAGTCAGCTATGAATATATGTATGCATTTACAACATTATATTAAATTTGACAGAAAAAACTGTCTTAACCAAACTTTTGTCACCTGCCCAAGTAAAATATTTAAAAGTTTTCAGGTTTTAATGCATCCATGTGTCTAATGACCCATTTTCCACATGACTGACATAACAGTATCTGCATTGTAATTAATTTATAATTTCTGGTCTAGGGAAAGCAGTCCTATACATCTTCATAAGCTCTGAAATTGTCCGTAAAAGTCCTTCTGATGTATGGTAACATACTGCCCTCTGCTGGAGATGTAATTTCACATAGGTAAAATTTATCCACTAAACCTCACTCTGTACACAAGATATGTGTTGGGCAATGTGGGATTCCCTTCAAGAAAAGACAGAATAACTTTGTCTTTTACAAAAATTATAATTACAAATAACATAAACTTCAAAGAAAGGTAATAAGAAGTAAATTTAAAAATTCTCAGTGGACATGAGTTTAAGCAAGCTCCAGGAGATGGTGACGGATGGGGAAGCCTGCTATGCTGCAGTCCATGGGGTTGCAGAGACTTGGACACAACTGAGTGACTGAACAGTAAATACCACTTAAACATTATTTCTACAGGAAAATGTCTTTTGGGTTCTAAGTCAACAATTCACAGAGAAGATTTTAAAAATCAGATTTAGCTTAAAGATTCGTTATCTATGAAAAAATTCACAGGAATCCCAAAGTCCATAAAAAAGAATAAAAGACTCAGATCATCCTCTTTGACCTAGAAAATTACACTTCTAGAAACTTAGCCTATAGATATCTTTGCCCTGTATAAAATATTACAGCAGCTTTGAAATAGCAAGAGCTGTGTGTCCATTGATAAGACAATGGCTAAATAAATTATGGTATACCTATAAAAGGAACCATTAAAAAAAAACAGTAGATATATATGAACTAATAAAACTCTATCTTCAAGATGTCAGTTACAAAAAAAAAAAAAGCTAAGTGAAAAATAGGGTACAGTGTGTGAAAGTGAAAGCAAGTGAAATCGCTCACTCGTGTCCAACTCTTTGCAACCCTGTGGGACTGTAGCCTACCAGGCTCCTCTGTCCATGGGATTTTCCAGGCAACGGTACTGGAGTGGGTTGCCGTTTCCTTCTCCAATGTAAGTAAAAACAAAACATAAAAGAAATCTATGACATACTCAGGCGCTATACATGCATAGACAAGCTCTAGAGGGATGCACCAGAAACCAGTGTCCCTGGGTAGGACAATTATGTTTCTAGGTACAGGTGGGTGAGAGGCCTACTCATTCCTATACATCCTTTAGTATATCGTGTTTCCATTTTAAAGAACAGATCACTACTTTTAAAAATACCCGAACCCCAGCCTCACTAGCTTTCAATTTATATTACATGCCTGACAATTTCTCTATGTCACAGATCTTTACATTCCTACAACTCCTTGTGCTCAATTTTCTACCTATATATGAAAATAAACCATAAAAAACTTTATAATTTTCAGAAGATATTTGCAGGCTCAAGTTTTCTGACCTATATGTAAAAATAAAAGTATAAAAGAATTCTTTATAATTTTCAAATGATACTTGCAGATTCACCTTAAATATGATGACAATGGGTATATCTTCTGACAAAGTATTATGTCTCAAATAAAACCGTCCTTGTTTCACAGCCATATTGGTTCTGCTTTTTTTCTCATGAGTAGAGCTGTAGGAAAACACAGTTGGTTAAACTACATCCCCATCTAGTTTCAAGCTAGTAACAAGCAAGAGCAATAACTACCAATCAATAAGATTCCAGTGATCAGCAACGTCAGTAAGGTCCTTCCAAACATGTACCGTTTAAAGACACACAACTCCTCTCCAGCCTCCTCTGCCACTTCCATGAACATTTTAGAGCACTAGAATTCTTTCTTTAGCTGTGAGATTATGACAGAAGTTCTGTGGGTGAATACGCAACAATCACCAATTCATTTTAGCCTACTTCACTTTGATTCCACCTGAACTGCTTTGTTCAAATATGGGATATATTTCTGATCAATTTTATACACTTGAAAAGAAAAACTTTAAAATGAGCCTATACCACAATGGAAAAACCACAAGGAAATGAATGAATACTATGAATTTTTAAAAATAATAATCCAATAAAACATATTATAGTTTCAGTATACAGTGAAGCCAAAAGAAACTAAGGAATCTTCTGTTGATATCTCAGTTAGCTGAAACTTTCCTGATGGATTTAAAAACATTTCCCAGCTTTAATCCACCACAACACACACTGACCGCCTATTACATACTGTGCACTGCTATTCACTCTATGAACATTAGCTCTAATCTCCTACATACTAACACTTATTTTGCAGTGTTGTCCCTAAATCATGTATGAAAGAAACCAAGGCTTAGAGAAGTTAAATATGGTAATTTCGCCCCCAAGTGCCTCATGGCTAGTAAACAAGTGTGGGATTCAAATCCTGATTGCCCTGGCTTCAAAAGCTGCATACAACAGGAAGATGTGGGTTGCAGAATTATTACATTTTGATCCAAATGCTGGCTTCCTCTGATGGTCAACGTCACCCTGTGAGCAAGGCCTGTTACTCACCTGAAAATAACAGCACTTATCTTGGAGGGCAGAGGTGACAAATATCTATAACACACCTAATACACTCTCTGGCTCCTACTAACTGCTCAACAAATGGGCACTACTGTTCGCTGCCTCTTCACCAGACAGAAGACTTCAGAAACTCTAAGCTGAGCCGTTCATTAAAAGTCATCAGAAGAGAAACTCTATTTCATACTGACATCTTACCCATGCCACATAACTTTTATTCCCAGAACTTTTAACTTTTTAAAAAAGTTCCTTTAATGCTGTGTTAGTCACTCAGTGTCCAACTCTTTGCGACCCCATGGACAGCAGCCAAGTTCAACTTGGATAAAATAACTAATGGCCTTTTGAACAATGTCTCACACTTTTCATCACCAAAAATTTTAAATCAGTACTCTATGACACAGACTTACACAATCAATTGAATGCTAGATAGTTTAGTTTAAATATCACACTCCCTGTTATAGAAGAGAAATAACGGGCTACCTCTGTATTCAGGGATCGCCATCTGACACCAAAGGGATGATCAGTATTTTGTAAGAACAACAATCTGCCATCCGTACCTGGTAACTGAAGCACCCACAGTCCCTTTTCTGTCAGCCTCCACAATGATCCTGTTCTTAGACAGTTGCTCTTGGATAAGAATAACTTTTTCTACTCCTTTAACGATGAAGTAGCCCCCTGCCAGAGGGAAACAAGAAAAGCATCACTAGCCATTCTTCCAACAGCATGACTGAGCAATGGCAGCCAGCTCCTAGTCTTTCTATTGGGTTGGCCAAAAGGTTAATCTGTATTTTTCTATAACATCTTATAGGAAAATCCAAATGAACTTATCAGCCAACTCAATACCATCGCCTTATGGTGCTGAGAGATAGTAGTCCATGTCCGACTCTTTGAGACCCCATGGACTGTAGCCTGTCAGGCTCCTCTGTCCATGGAATTCTCCAGACAAGAATACTGGAGTAGGCTGCCATTTCCTTAATTTAAAGGGGTTTGTTAATATTGTTTTACAAATTGTTAACAGTCTCAGCACATGATTTAAACAAATAACCCCCAAGATAAATTTCTGGAGGATAAGGAATGCTTCTTATTGATCTATGGATCATCAGGACCTGACATATGAGCAGTGAATGAAAAAAAAAAAAGCCAAATAAATTAGTCTTCAGATTTTATAAGCACAGAAATAACTGACAATCTTCAATATAAATTAAAATTCGCTCCAAGTTTTCTAACAAATCATTGACAATGGCAGATTAAGATCAGGTTTCCAAAATATATTCTATACTTGACAAAACTCATAAAACATTATGTTACGCTTTTTTGCACACAATTCAGAATGGAATAAAATGAGACTGTTTTACCTTCAGAATATAAGCAAAAACAAGGTAATATATTTGATTTATGGAACATCTTATTATTGCTCTAGTAAAACCACATTCTGTGTTATCCTCTTTCCAAAACCTTCTGGGATTCTACATCAGTTGCTCAGTCGTGTCCGACTTTTTGTGACCCCATGGTCTATACAGTCCATGGAATTCTCCAGGCCAGAATATTGGAGTAGGTAGCCTTTCCCTTCTCCAGAGGATTTTCCCAACCCAGGGATCAAACCCAGGTCTCCCGCATTGTAGGTGGATTCTTTACCAGCTGAGCCACAAGGGAAGCCCAAGAATACTAGAGGGGGTGGCCTCTCCCCTCCCCAGTGAATCTTCCCAACCCAGGAACTGAACCAGGGTCTCCTGCACTGCAGGCAGATTCTTTACCAACTGAGCTATCAGGGATGCAATATATGCAACTATAAAGGAACTAGATTAACCATTAACTAAATCAAAGTGAAACATGAATTAAGGAATTAAAAGAACATTCTGTAAACTGCTGAGCATGAAACTTAAAAAAAACTGCCTAGAAATAAGTACGAAAATATAACTTGAAAAAATTTAAACAGAAGACTCATTTTTTGCCCAGATACAGCATTCAAAATAGCCAGAAGTGAGCTACTTGTGTCTTTTCAGATAAGACAGACAAAGAACTTCATGAGATTATTCTTGAATTTTTAAGTATACCAAAAAACACCATTGAGCAAAGAGACAGCCTGATAAACCATAGCAATAAACCAGAAGGTCCTGGGTGTTCACTGGAAGGACTGATGTTGAAGCTGAAACGCCAGTATTTTGGCCACCTGATGTGAAGAGCTGACTCATTTGAAAAGATCCTGATGTTGGGAAAGATTGAGGGCAATCTTTGAGGAGAAGAAGAGGATGACAGAGGATGAGATGGTTGGATGGCATCACTGACTCAATGGACATGGGTTTGGGTGAACTCCGGGAGTTGGTGATGTGACAGGGAGGCCTGGTGTACTGTGGTTTATGGGGTTGCAAAGAGTCGGACACAACTGAGCGACTGAACTGAACTGAACCGAGGTATGAGAGTTTTAAGCCTGAAATAAAAGAGGAAACAACATATCTTTAAAAATACAGACTAACAGAATAAAGTTGGAACCAAACTGCTGTTATGTTTTGCAAAGAAAATTTTATCCTAATTCACTAAAAGAAGAAAGGCTGATCTTGTTTCTGAGAAAAAATGGTAAATCAACAGCAAGAGTAAAACAAAAGCAAAAAAAAAAAAGAAGGAGGTGGGGGGGAAATCTAAGAAATCACACCTACCTGGATCTAAAGGACATTCATTCAGTTTAGCAAATTCTGCTGGTGTTTTTCCTGTAAGAACACAGTTTGAACTACGCAGCATTATGGGCATTCTGTTTAAAATTAAACAAAAAGAAAATATCATATTCAGATGGTCACTGACAAAAAGGCTGAACAGAACACAAGCTGGCCAGTCCACACACCACTGAGGGTGTGTGCATTCCTGTCGGACATTTGAGGAAAGGCAGAGAGATGGTACTGCGGGATAGAGCTGAGCGAAACGAAGTTATGTCCTCAGGCACACTGTTTTTATGGTAGAGATAACAAAAACCCAAATCCATGGTTCCCTCCAGCTTTGCAGACAAGCCTGAGTGACAGTCAACAAATGGCAGCTAGTCCTCATTTGTGGAAAACAAAGTGACTCGCCTTAGTCACATGGAAACAGTACTATGAATCAAAGTGTAAGGAACCAGAGACTCTCAGAACTAAGCAGGCGATTCTGAAAAAGAACTAAGATTTAACTGGACACAAGTATGGTCCATTTATAAGAGAGAATTTCTTCTTTTTTAACACTGATAAACAGTTGTGCCAAAACAAAGACTAATATTTTTTTAATATTCCTATTTCTTTTTCTAAGCGAAGAATGAGGAGGTTGTAGCCAAGTGAGCAATGTCTTAAGTATCTTCTATTTACCTGATAGGGTGCCAGCACAGCACATGACAGTAACAGGTAGCTGGTGCATATTTGATGAACAAATGGATGTTTACTGAGCTCTTGGCTTAATAATAAACAAATGCATGTTTATTAAGTTATTTTGAGGCAAGGGGCAACACTTGAGTGGCAATTATTTGCGTTGTGTTTAAAGTCCAACATCATTATTAAACACACAATATTGTGGATCTGGTCCATTTCTACAGGATAGTCGATACTTTTCCCTAATTAGGAAAAGCAGGCAGCAAAAATGCCAGCTGGTGCCATCATTTCCAAACTTGTCCTGGGCAAATAACTTCTCCCCTAAATACTGCTATGAACATTCATTCTTCCAAGAAGACTCAAAATATGCAAAAATCCACCAAGAAGACTGGCCCAGGAAAGCTGAATGAAATGCTATCTTACCTAGTGCTTCCCTAACAGCCTGGAGTTATAGGAGGAAATGGAAGCAGTCTCCTTAACTTCACAATTGAAACACAACAACGTGAGGAACACTGTTCCAAGTGTTCTACATATACTGACTCATTGGACCCATAAAGCAACCCGGTGAAAGAGGCTCCATTCCCCCACGTTTCAGATGAGAGAACGGGGCAAGGAGAGTGTCAGCACTGCCCGGGGTCACCTCACGGGGCCATGACGCAGGCACCATCAGGCCTCACCTGCCAATGGGTAAGGCATTACGGATGATCCTCTGGCTGCCACGAGTGTACTCGATATCCACTGTGATGGGAGCGGAGTACGTCATGTCCCGCAATCGGCACTGGAAGAGAATCACACAATCACTGCTCCTCCTCTGGGGAAAAGAATGGGTCCCAATAGCCTCCAAGAGCCAATCTCAAGCAGAAGTAAGGTCCATGCTGGACTCTGACCCCTCCATGGTACCCGGCTGCCCCCGTGCTGCCTTAAGGGAACTGGGAGTTATGACCTTACCTTCTCCATGAGGGGACAATGCCAACCATGGATCTAGATATTGCCACAGCATCCCTGCCCCTGCCAGCCCAGAAATGGGACAATAAATCTTGGACTGAGTCTCTTCTCCCTGACCTGATGTTATCACCAGTCTCCTCCCACATCTCTGAAGCCGTTAGATTCTTCTTTGCAAACTGGGACCTTGGAAAGTCATCAATGTGGCTTACTCAAAACAGTTAACAATCAGTTCAGTGACTGAACACACACACATAACTGAAGTATGTACACATACAAACTAAAAAAATTAAATTGTATCTCCTTGTCTTCTTCAAATAAACTAAACTATATCACAAAATTCCTTTGCAAGTGGCATGTCAGAGCATGAATCACTCAAACTCGTCATTCTAACAGTTTCTGAGTCACCTGCAGAACTTTTGGAATGGTTGGTGCGAACTTTACTTTTACGTTGCCATGATTCACTAAGTGATGCCCTCGCCTGGGCCATGATTGGACACAGGAAACCCACCAGAATCTTCCAAAGACGTCTCTATTATATTGAAGGTCATCAGATGGCTTGTGGTCTCAGAGAATTCCTCTGAACCTCAGTCATATAATTCACGATGCTGAATCGTCTCTTGGGCTTTTACTAAACCAAAGACAGATATAAACTTTTTTCTAGCCTAATTGTGCCTAGGGTTTTAAATAGTCACTTCAGTTGTGTCCAATACTTCGCGACCCCACGGACTGTAGCCTGCCAGGTTCTTCTATCCATGAAATTCTCCATGCAAGAACACCGGAGTGGGTTGTGCCTTCTCCAGTGAAGTGCCATTTCCTTCTCCAGGGGATCTTCCCAACCCAGGGAAGGAAACCCGGGTCTCCCAAATTGCAGGCAGATTCTCTACCGTCTGAGCTACCAGTGAAGCCCTATTACTGACCAGTAAGCATTGCTTACACCATTTATTTAATTAGACCAAGCCTTCTTCAGGCCTGACAGAAAGTGGGCTGGCATGATGGTTAGTGCGGACTCTGGCCTGTGTTCAAATCCTGGCTCTACCAAATAAGTTTTAAATAAACTTTCTGTATCTCAGTCATGCAAGTAACTTTAATCCCTAAAAGTGTGAATATGTGTTTTAGAACGGTGGTGGTATAGAGTATTATATAAATATTATCTTGTTTTCTTTTTCAGTAAAACTAGGTAATACCCATGGTAGGCAGATATTCATGGTCTTAACAATCCCTTCAAATGGGAATGAAACTGGAAGGATCCCAAAACTACCTCAGGGACCCCTCTGACCCCCTCAGATGCTCTCTGCTATCAATAGGAATAGAGTTGTACGGCAGAGCCTGCGGTACCTGCTCCCCGAGTCTTGCCGTGGGTCCCATGACTGCCTGCCCACCTGGCTCTCCCACACTCCCCATCTCTCCAAAAGTCAAAATCCCTCCAAGAAATCTCTGTGTCCTCTTTCTCTAACTGCAGTAACACCCATGAGTTTTCTTCAATGTCAGGAGGGATTATTATGACAGCTGCAGCCTCAGCCTTCTTGAACTACTTTGAACTCTTTGTCTTCTCCCTTTTCAGAGAATATATTTTTCCCCTATCTTTAAATTATTTTTTAAGAATATATTTTAAGGGCACTGACTCTTCCAATTAAGCCAAACAAATCCAATTACATTATGGTTGGTAATTACCTCATGAGGGGACACTGGTCTAGTTACGTTGAAGCTTTCTTCAACATCAGGGAGCCCGACATAGATATTAAGATATCTGAAAGGCAAGTTATTTAAAATCAATTATACTTCTTCAAAGAACATATAAATAATCAAGCTATTGTCCTTCCACATACGAGATTACACTTTTGACAAATGCTTATTTTGCAGAGGATGAAAAACTAAAAAATTACAATCAGAGATCCTGAAGTCATAGAACACATGGTTTACAAAGGACAGGAAATACCATCAAGCTGACTTTCAAAAAAATTATGGTAAATCTCTACAAAAATACTGAAATTACAGCTCCCTAAAAATGATACTTAAGGGAAAAAGCAAATGCAACAGCATCTGTAGTTTGCTACCATTCTTGTAAGAAGGGCAATATACAAATATTTATACAAATATAAGTTTTATTCTCACAGAGTGATGAATTAACAATTCTGAAACCTCTTTCTGTATATCCTAGGATTGAATAAACAATAAGTATAGCTCTGTCTACTGAGACTTCAGTTCCCAAATCCTGGTGTCTAAAATACTGCTCTCCAAAAGAGGAGACTAAGGATGCTTGCAGAAATGACTGATTCCAGGCTGGAACAGGGAAATACTACAGGAACCACATCTCCTGGTAACAGAAAGCAAAGGAGTGCCCGAAACAGGGGTATGTTCAAAGCTCAACTCAATGGAAGCTTCCTATGCTCAAATCTGGGACTATTTGAGAAATAAAATAATGACAATACTGGATTATGATGGAAATAATAAAATAACTATCTACGAGTTCATACTGATTTAAATAAAACTACAATAGAATAAGAAAGACTAGAGATCTCAAGAAAATTAGAGATACCAAGGGAAAATTTCATGCCAAGATGGGCTCAATAAAGGATAGAAATTGTATGGACCGAACAGAAGCAGAAGATATTAAGAAGAGATGGTAAGAATACACAGAAACACTGCACAAAAAGCATCTTCATGACCCAGATAATCACGATGGTGTGATCACTTCCCTAGAGTCAAAATCTGGGAATGCTAAGTCAAGAGGGCCTTAAGAAGTATAATTGTGAACAAAGCTAGTGGAGGTGATGGAATTCCAGTTGAGCTATTTCAAATCCTAAAAGATGATGCTGTGAAAGTGCTACACTCAATATGCCAGCAAATTTGGAAAACTCAGCAATGACGACAGGACTGGAAAAGGTCAGCTTTCATTCCAATCCCAATAAAAGGCAATGCCAAAGAATGCTCAAATAACTGCACAACTGCACTCATCTCACACACTAGCAAAGTAATGCTCAAAATTCTCCAAGCCAGGCTTCAGTAATACGTGAACTGTGAAATTCCCAATGTTCAAGCTGGATTTAGAAAAGGCAGAGGAATTAAGAGATCAAATTGCCAACATCTGCTGGATTATCCAAAAAGCAGGACAGTTCCAGTTCTGCTTTATTGACTATGCCAAAGCCTTTGACTGTGTAGATCACAATAAACTGTGGAAAATTCTGAAAGAGATGGGAATATCAGACCACCTAACCTGCCTCTTGAGAAACCTGTATGCAGGTCAGGAAGCAACAGTTAGAACTGGACATGGAACAACAGACTGGATCCCAATAGGAAAAAGAGTCCATCAAGGCTGTATATTGTCACCCTGCCTATTTAAGTTATATGCAGAGTACATCATGAGAAACACTGGGCTGAATGAAGCACAAGCTGGAATCAAGATTTCTAGGAGAAATATCAATAACCTCAGATATGTAGATGACACCACAATTACGGCAGAAAGCGAAGAACTAAAGAGTCTCTTGATGAAAGTGAAAGAGGAGAGTGAAAAAGCTGGCCTAAAACAACATTCAGAAAACTAAGATCATGGCTTCTGGTCCCATCAGTTCAGTTCAGTTCAGTTCAGTCGCTCAGTCATGTCCAACTCTTTGCGACCCCATGAATCAGAGCACGCCAGGCCTCCCTATCCATCACCAACTCCCGGAGTTTACTCAAACTCATGTCCATCAAGTCAGTGATCCCATCCAGCCATCCCATCCTCTGTTGTCCCCTTCTCCTCCTGCCCCCAATTCCCTCCCAGCATCAGGGTCTTTCCCAATGAGTCAGCTTGTGGCATGAGGTGGCCAAAGTATTGGAGTTTCAGCTTTAGCATCAGTCCTTCTAAAGAACACCCAGGGCTGANCTTCTCCAATGCTTGAAAGTGAAAAGGGAAAGTGAAGTCACTGAGTCGTGTCCAACTCTCAGCTACCCCATGGACTGCAGCCCACCAGGCTTCTCCATCCATGGGATTTTCCAGGCAAGAGTACTGGAGTGGGGTGCCATTGCCTTCTCCGCAGTTATCCCATAATTGAGGCTAAAAAGCATATTGTTTTAAAAATATTTCACAGAAGAGGGTAAAAGGAGAATTTGCGCGACTTGAGCCACGAAAGCATAGGAATCATTTAATTTAGCCCCAAACTACACGTATACTATCGAAAAGTAGGAAATATACCAAATACCTGGTAGGAGGGGATTGGTTTAAAAACTTAAGGTACGTGTGTGGTGGACTACTATACAACCATTAAAACGACCACAAAATGAGGAGGAATTAACTTTACCTAGAGAGTAGAGCATAACAGGACAGCAATAAAGATAGTTATATTCTGAAAGAACTAGGCAGAAGATCCAGGAGTAAATGTCAGCAGAAATTTAGTATGAAAAGATGACATTTTAAATCAGTTGGAAAGACGCTTTTCCAAAAAATGATGTTGGAGCCGCTGATTAGCTGTTTCGAGAGGGAAAATATATATATATATTATATATGTAAATTCTATATGGATTACATATTTAAATGTTAACAACCTTAGAAGGAAATATAAAGTGAACAAATTCATGAAAATGAATGGTTACTGCCTTCAAGCATGGCAACACAGAAATCATAAAGGAAAATATTCATAGATTGAATCATAAAATTCTACCCATAGTTTTAGGATTCCATGAAAAATTTAAAATTTTCTGAAGAGATGGTTAAAAATCTCAATGAATAGGTTTCAAGACACACAAGTTGGCAGGTGAGAAAGGATTGATATCCCTCATTTAAAATGAACTTACATGAGTCAACAACAGGGGAAAAAAATGCCACTGGAGCGGGGAAAGGCAAAAGAGAATCAACAGTTGTTTAGTAGGTACAAAGTTTCAGTTCAGGAAGATGCAAAATTCTGGAAATGGATAATGGTCATAGTTTCACAACAGTGTGAGTGTACATAAGACCACTGAACTGTGCACTTGAAATGGTAAATTTTAGTATATTTTGCCATAGTAAATTACGAAAATTTATAAATATTCATTTGCCATTCTGAATGTTTAACCCTTGTGGTGATAGTGGTAAAGAACTATCCTGCCAATGCAGGAGACACCGGTTCAGTCCCTGGGTCAGGGAGATCCGCTGAAGGAGGGCACAGCAACCCACTCTAGTATTACTGCCTAGAGAATCCCATGGACAGAGGAGCCTGGCAGGCTATGGTTCATAGGGTTGCAAAGAGTCGAAGACCACTAAAGCGACATGCACGCACGCAACCCTAGCGCTGGGTTAGTCTAATTTTTTGTTGTTGTTGTTTTGTTTTTTTGTTAAAATAAGCATAGTTTTCTGATTTGGTAGGTTTGGGCTGGGGCCTGCAAATTTGCATTTCTAATAGGATCCCAGGTGATGCTGCTGCTGCTGCTGGCCCAGTGATCACAGTTGAGAATCACTCTGTAACGTAATGTAAAATAAGATTTATCACTCGATCCCATAGCCTGTCTTTGTGTTTACCTCTCCTTCCGACAGCGAACACCTGGAACAGGGATTGTCTTGTCAGGAACTTTTCAGGTTCTAACTCATTGTTTGTTCCTAAGTAAAATTGTGTTGAATAAATGATGTGGGGGGGAAAAAAACATGCATTGAGTGATAAGTTCAAATTTTCATGTCATGCTTTTTAAAATTCTGATTTTTTAAAAGTGTCTCTGGAGGAGGATCTGGTAGCAGTGGTCGCAGAGTCCTACATGGGAGCAATTGGCTGACACTAAGTGGTATCCACCCTGTTTACACGTGCCTGGTCCCTGAGGTAGGGGCATTTGCATCCAGGGGTCAAATCCATTGTCTTTCTCATCCCCTAAGGCAAGGGTTCCCAACCTCCAGGATCTAATGCCTGATGATCTGAGGTATAGCTGATGTAATAACAATAGAAATAAAATGCACAGTAAATGTAATGCACTTGAAACATCCTGAAACCACCCCCCACCCCAGTCCATGGAAAAATTGTTTTCCACAAAACTGGTCCCTGGTGCCAAAAAGTTTGGGGACTGCTGCCCTAAGGAGCTGGAGTTTTTAATTCAAAAAGCCAGAAACAGTCTCCTGGTTTCTGCTTTCTGCGCTCCTTTTCCTGAAATATTGGTACAAAAAAGACTTGGTGGTTTGAATAGAAGGCTGGGCAATTAGGGAAAGGAAATCACAGAAAAACAGTTGACATCTTGGAATACTATCCCATCACCTAGGTAGGAAGTGTTGTGGTCCCCAGATGGGAAAGTGACCAATGGGAGGAGAACCATGAGCACCAGTTAAAGAAGGGCAAGGGAAAGGAGAAAGCAGGGGTGTCAGAGCTGAGCCCTGGAACGTTAGGGAGTGTTTCTGTTGACTGTTTACTCTTTGCCAGGCATTGGAATAACCACTTTTTGTACATTCTCTGATTTCATAATCAAGGGGGAGAAGTATGATAATCCCCATTTTGCCAAGTGAGGAGACTAAGGCGGTTTGAGAAATTTGCCAAGCATGGTTGGAATTTAAATCCAACTTACCTGACCCCAGAGCCCATGTTTTAAACCATTCTGTTGTGACACCAGCTGAATGGATTGGGTAGAAGACATCAAGCAGAGAAAGACAGCCTGAGCAAAACATGGGGGCGGTAGAGTACATAATCCTATCAATACGTGTGGCGACTCAGCGTAGTTCTCCCACAGGGCTTGTCGAGGGACATGTCTATTTATAACACCAGAAATTGTCATTTATGCCATGTTAAAGAAATTAGAACTTATTTTGAGAGGCTTCAAGTTGAAGACACTAGAAAACAAAAGAGGAAGATGACCCTGTCTCCTTGAAAACCTTGGTGCATTCAGACTGGGGAAAAAAAAAAAGTGATCCTGATTTCTATATTTGAATAAATTTACAGCAGAACTAGAGAAAGCCCAGAACAATGTTGGAGAAGGAATAAGGGTTCTTCAATCTGAAAAGGCAAGGGCAAAGGGGATCCTGGAAGTCTATTGTTTCACAACCAGCAAGGTAAGGAGAAGCCAGGACAGAAGTCTCTACTGTAATCAGAGAACATTTTGCATTTTGAGCAAGACTGGATGGTCCAAAACCTCTACTTGCCTGCCAGACCCATAGGTCTTTCTCTGAAAAGCCTTGCTTTGGGTCATGTTATCTCGTCATCCTGTCAAAACCAACAGGGCCAGCAACCAGCTAAAGACGGCCACCTAAGGCAGGGGGCAGGGACGGGGCGTGGAGCTCCTTATGAGACCCCCCTACCGAAAGCAAGAGAGTTGGGGAAGGGTATCCATAGTGACTAGTGGCAAATGGACTCAATCATTTTCTCTCTCCTGGGAGGTTTTCAATGAAGACCAAAAGGGAAGGGCAACAGGAAACAGAGGCAGAGAAGTAAACAGCATTTGGTAGCATTATAACAGTGCAACATACCTTTGACTGGATGACCTAAGGCAACCAATATAGCGAGTAGTTCACATGTTCCAGGGTTAGTCTCTTTGGGTTCAAGTTGATTATCAGCTCTGTGACCTTAACCTCTCTGTGTCTCTTTTTGCACAAATGGAAATAATGATAGAACCTGCCTTGTAGTGGGTTGTGCAGTTATATGAGACCATTTATATAAAATGCTTAGTCCATGTGGTAAGTACTTATTTTGCTGAATTCTGAAAGAAAAAAATTATATTCAACCTCTCTATCATGCCTGCAGGTGCAACTGCTGGCAGTTTCCCAGGTTTTCTTTCTTCTTCAAGCCCTGCGATAAATCCCTAGGTCCCTTTCCCTTGAAAGCTGAACAAGGCTAACGTACCAAGCTTAGACATGAAAAGATAAAGTTTCACTTGAAAAGTAGAGAACAAGAGGGCACAAGGTGCTGGTACAAATGTACTTTCTAAAAGGTTAGATTAAATCATGGAGGATAAAGTCATACCTGATTTACTGAACAAAATTGGAACATGTTGGGTTGTGTCACTATCCTTTGAAGTCGACATCAAGGACAATAACTGCAGTCTCTACATACCCTTGAGTTTCTCTGCCAATGACAATATTGGACTTAATGAACCATGGTTGTGATGAGAGTTGACAATTTTTAGTCTTATGTACTTAAGTACTCGATCACAGCATCTCACAATACTAAAACCTCTTGAAGCTTGAAAGAGATTTAGGACTAATAAATTAGCTTTTGTAATGTATTCTGGCCACATTATGCTTAAGTTTGTAGACAATTTCAAATACATCTCATTTGACTCACTAGGGCTCTGTGAGGTAGGCAGGTACGGTAGGAAATCGATGTTCAGGGCGAGACTAGAAGGCTGACTTGAGGTCATAATAGCTGTGAAAAACAAGTGAATTCAAACTCAAGTCCCCTGACTCTCAGTCCTGTGCTACTTTTACTGACTAATGGGTGGGAGCTGTTGGTAAACTTAACTTCCCCAGAGGTAGAACAGATTGAATTTTAGTTTTAAGGAGGATTCAAGTGAAAAACTATATGTTGCACAAAATGTGGCAGGCCCCACACTCATGGCATACTTTGCCAATCAGCCACAGAAGTCTTTACTGCTTATCCTGGATTTGGCTTCAGAATCCTCTCAACTCGGTGCTCTGGGGAGCTAATACTAAAAGATCAGAGCAGACACATGACTTTAAACTTATTTTCATAGAAAAGAGGATTCATAGAGCTTATTCAAGGAAACTGGTGGGATCTGAGGTAGAAACTGCTAATGCTTACCAATACCCAATACCCATGTCCACCTCTTTTCTACTGGGCACATTTTCCTGACTTGCTTGCACTTGGAGCCAGATGATTTTGAGTTCTGGCCAATGCACCATGAATAGAAGTGGGCAATCCATTTATTTCCCCTGTCTTCTGAGTGATTGAGGAGATGCTGAAGGTTTTGAGGACTGCTGAGTTATAAGACGGATGGAAGGTGGGTTTCTGAGTAGCTGGATTAAGGCCCTCGATACATATACCAACCTTCCCTACACTTGGAACTATAATTTGAGAAATAAGGCTGTGCTGAGGCCATGGTGACTTGAGAGCTATTTGTTCAGCAGTTCAGCAGTGCACACCAGTAAAGGCTGATTTCACTGACTATGCCCTTCCTGGAATCATCTTACAGTGTCATTCTTAGAGGCAATACTGGACGGGGAGAGGGGCCTCCTCACACATTTCTCCCATTCGAGTTCAAAAGGCCTCATAAACGTAAAGGATAGTGGATTTGTTTTTCTCTTTCTGTTCCTCTGGACACCTTTCCTATTTGAAAGAAATCACTAGTTGCGTGACCTTGGTGGGAACATGCGAGTCTAAGTGTCAGCCACTATCTCATTCCACCCCATGCAAATTAGCGCATTGCCCTTGACAGAGATTCGTCCCACTGAATGTTGATATCTGGGACTTTAAATCTTGAGCAAATGAGGCAAAGCAGCAAGGACAGTTGAGAAATCAATCTCTGAATCCCGCTTGGCTGAGGCCCTGCACTTGCATTGCCTTGGTTCCTACCCATTTGCCAAGCTTAATTCCCCAAACAAAATAGATTCTGTGAAGTATGTAAAACTCTCCAATAAACTCTCTTTCTGCCTGTTAGCTAGAGTCCATTTCTACTGCTTGTGCCGTGTGTTCAGGTTTGAGGGCATGTACACATATGCACACAACACAATATTCTAGCACCAGTGGCAAGTGTGCTTTGCCAGGACAATCTTTCCCAAACATAATTGTTTTCAACTTTCAAAGGATTCCCTGATTCTTTACCTCTTTCAGAACAAACCCCACACACATGAACCTGACATCCCAGAAGCCTCTTCCCTTGCTCGTTCCTCTCGTCACTTCCCCTCTTTGGGAGGCTGTTCCCTGGGCTCACCATTTCTCCCCATGACTGTGCCTCCTGTGCACTTGGCCTCTGGTGCCTTTCCCTTTCTTGGTCTCTTGGCAAGTTCCTGCCTATCATTCATGTTTTAGCTCAAGGGTGATCCATGAAAGAGTCCAGTGATTTTTCCTCTACGTGTCAGTTCAGTTCAGTCGCTCAGTCATATCCGACTCTTTGCAACCCCATGGACTGCAGCATGCCAGGCTTCCCTGGTATTAACCAACTCCCAGAGCTTGCTTAAACTCATGTCTGTTGAGTTGGTGATGCCATCCAACCATCTCATCCTCTATTGTCCACTTCTCCTGCCTTCACTCTTGCCCAGCATCAGGGTCTTTTCTAAGGAGTCAGTTCTTCACATCCAGTGGCCAAAGTATTGGAGTTTCAGCTTCAGCATCAGTCCTTCCAGTGAATATTCAGGACTGATTTCCCTTAGGATTGATTGGTTTGATCTCCTTGCAGTCCAAGGGACTCTCAAGAGTCTTCTCCAACATCCCACTTCAAAAGCATCAATTCTTCAGCGCTCAGCTTTTTTTATAGTCCAATTCTCACATCCATACATGACTTCTGGAAAACCCACAACTTTGACTAGACAGACATTTGTTGGCAAAGTAATGTCTCTGCTTTGTAATATGCTATCTAGATTGGTCATAGCTTTTCTTCCAAGAAGGCATCTTTTAATTTCATGGCTGCAGTCACCATCTCCAGTGATTTTGGAGCCCCCCCAAATAAAGTCTGTCACCATTTCCATTGTTTCCCCATCTATTTTCCATGAAGTGATGGGACCTGATGCCATGATCCTAGTTTTTTTAATATTGCGTTTTAAGCCAACTTTTTCACTCTCCTCTTTAATTTTCATCAAGAGGCTCTTTAGTTCTTCACTTTCTGTACTACGTGTACTTGTTTTAAAAGCATAGCCCGAATTACACTTTATTGCTATTGTTCACAAGTTTGTCCTTCTTACTAAGTTACAAACTTCTCAGGACAGTGTCTGTCTAGTCATCTGTGTATTAAATACCTAGGATACTTCTCGACACATAGTAGATGCTCAATAGCTATTTGTTGACTAAATGAATGAATGAAGATGATTGATATCTGTGAGGCTTTGGCATTAAGTAGAAGATTCCTTCTAGAACCACTGTAATAAAGACTGTGCAATATTCCAGCCCCGAACTACCCAAAGGTGGTTTAGAAAACAGAGACACCATCTATCTTGAAATAATTTTTAATGTTTTAAAATGTAACTAGTGCACACAATACATATTTCAGCAGTAGAAGAATGAAAATGTGTGTATGGTGTTTAGGAAAATTGACATTACAAAACAAGACCATGTTAAGAAAATTCTCAAAAGTAGAAGTAAACATTTAAGTAAAAACCAAATAAACAGCATGCTAAGGGACAGGATTTAAAAATCCTAATAAATGTACTTGCTTAAATACAGACTTGGGACATGGAGATTTACTTTGCCACTTAAAAAAAAAAAAAGCAGAATGCCCTTCATTTTAAAATGCATTAAAAAAAAATGTTTGCACATTGTTTTCCTGCTGGCAACTATAGTATCATCAAGTATATAAGAATACCAGCCAGATTCCAATCTGATAGTAAAAAAGTATAACACCTGGTCTTCTAGTTAAATATACAGTTCACCGGGAAAGTGAAAAAAATCACACTACACGCTACCTTTCAGACCCTCTGTGCTATCCAGGCCCCAAAGTGAACAGCTGAAAACAATTTCAACTTAAGAGAAAATGCAAACAAAAATCTACAGCACCTTATGATTTCTAAGCACAGGAAACAGGCAGAATGGACATAGAGGAGGAGGGAAAAATGGATAAGACCAATGATGTGCTCCTCAGTAAATTCCACTTCTACATAGCTGCTCAAATGGACAGAATGGTGATTTATGCATTGGTCATTGGGAGAAAAAAGCTGATGTTCAACATTTCCTCAATTTGGCAGATCCCTCCAAAATGTAAAGATCAGAGATAAGTTATCCACACAATAATTTCCCAGGCCTTCATCAAATCACTAGGTAGCACCATAATGGTAGAGGTTATGGTGAGGAAGAGGAGGTAAGGAAGAAGGAAGGATTAATCTGTTTCTTCCTACCTGCTCTTCTCCACCAGACCGCTAAGGTTCAAGGAGTCCTCAGAAAATCAAACCATCAAAAATGTACTTTATGCAAATAAAGCATTATCCAGTAGTGTTTCCCTCAACACTTAAGAAGCATGTAATCCGAAGACAGGCAGATTTCTCTAGGATCCTGATAAGCAGTGCCAACGTGGCAAAGTTTAATGCACAAGAATGGTAAATGATGAGGGTACTGAGAAGAGCTTCTTGGTCACGGTGGGGTATTTGGGGTAAGAATTAAATCCACAGAGAAGGCATTTGCTAGCACATTATATGCTTAAAGAAGAAAAAGAATCCAAAGTTCATTTGTTTCTTTTTCAGATGTGAATTTCACTGAGAATGAGGGGTCCCATTTTATCAACTTTTTCTTACAAGTAAATTCAAGTTACCAATTCAAACCACTCCTGCCTTATGTAAAAATATTAACATCGTATATAAACCTTACCAATGGCCTGAGAAATGCAAGGACATTCACAAAGAGATGTGTGCAAAAAGTGTTTCTCTCAGAGAGCAGCATAAGTTGCAAGAAGAATCCACCCTCTAGAATGAGATTTTAGAAGGGGTTTGTTTCTATTTCCATTAAATCAAGGGAGGTTTTATCTAAAATTTGTACATAGCATAAAAATGTATTTAATACGTTTAAATTCTAAACAAATACTGACCATCGGTATCACCAAATGTGATTAGGTATATTTGTAGAATTTGAGGACTTACTATGTAAGTGTCTATTACATATGAATAAAATTTAATTTGTACATTTCAAATACAATTATCCTTACTTCACATCATTTATTTAGAACATCAGTCCACTTGGTTATGATCACAACTTTCAACCCTTTAAGAAGCTGTACCAAAGTTAAAAAAAAATCATTAGATCTGATAGTAACAGGTGAGGAAATACAACTCCTTAAGGGTTGAATGAATAAGCCAGATATAAATGCTTAAGAAAACATTTACAAGTATTATATAGGTAATAGAATTAAATACAAATTGCTTTCTGTTCATTAAAAAGTCTCTTTAGGACTCAAAAATGGTGCACATGTTGGGGCATTGTGATGTGCATGTCTCTGCAATGCTGACATTACTGGGTTACACAACTTCGGGCTAACACTGTGCCTCACACAGGATCGAGAATGTGCCCCATCTGTAATGCCGCTGGTGGAAACAGACTGGTTACCTAAGTGCTGGGCTTCCAATCTCTTTTCCAGTGTCATTTCCTCTTTAGTTAGTAGATGAAGAAGCTTCTGCCTTCCCCGTGGCTTCCTCACCGAACAGCAGCTTTCGGAGTATATTTGCATAAAATGGTCCGTACACTTGTTTGTTGAGATTCACGATGTTTGCGTATTGCGAGCCTAGTGACTCCAGCTCTTGCTGAACGACAGCAAGGCCTCCTGGCACAGGAGGCATGCATCTTGGAGGGCTTGGCAGACAAAGCAGGCTTTTCATGTATAGCTGGATTCGTTTATCTAGGGGAAAAGAAGATATGTTTATCTGTCCTATTATTAAAGCATGTACTTTTTAAACAAGAGAATAGTAATTGTGGTAGATGGATTGCAACGACATCCTCAATTCTTTTCCCCCTTGCTATACTCATGCCCTTTCCAAGGTAGCCTGGCAGTTCTTCCCATCAGGGCTGGAGTCTGGGTGCCCAGGCCTTGGATCAGGGATGGCCTTCTGACCTGCTCTGGCCCATGCAGAATGTGGCCGGAGTGATGGTGTGTGAGTTCCATGCTCAAGAGGCATGGTTTGAATCTGCCCTTTCTGCCTACCACCACTATGTAAACAAGCCTGGGCCAGATGAGAGCCCATGTCGAGGGAAGCCCAGCTGTTCCATCTTAGGCCATCCTAGACCAACCAGTAGCCAAACAAATCCCAAACACTTGAGACAGCCCAGGTGAGACCAGCAGAGCTAACTACACATGAGGCTGCTTACCATAAATGCATGCATTGAGTCCAGCAAGACCAAATGAACTGCCTAGTTGCCCCACAGTCTGGTGAGCAATGATAGATGGAGTCTTAGGGAAATCTGTTACACAGTAATTGCTAACTAACAAAACATACACAGCACTTTCAGGGTGGAGTTGGGAATCTTTTCCCAGGGAACCTGGAGGCACTGAGGAAGAACCACCCCAACTGGCACTGCCACCTTCTCCACTCTTCCTGCTTCGGTGCATCTGCATTTGCGAAGACTTCACAAATGCATGCAAATGCTTAAAAAAGGAAAGCTGCAGTGTCCTGGACAAATGGCACTGGACAAGCCAGACCTGCTCCAGCCCAGGCTGCTCCAAGGACATTCTCTGGCTCTGGAAACAGAAATCTCACAAATAAGAACATTTATTAAGGAAAATGAGTGAGTGAAGTTGCTCAGTCGTGCCTGACTCTTTGCGACCCCAGGTACTGCAATCCACCAGGCTCCTCCATCCATGAGATTTTCCAGGCAAGAATACTGGAGTGGGTTGCCATTTAAATACACTCATCTAATACAGACAGCTGTAATATTACTGAAATTCTTATATCCAAACACGTCTACCCCAAATCATACATTTCAGCTAGATCTGATCTGGAACTCAAAGTGCCCAGTGTCCCATGTCCATATCTTACCCAGACTATTTCCTGTTACTAGAATGCTCTTCCATCTCACTTCATCTCTGCCAAAGTCGAGCACATCACACTGATACTAAAGTCACCTCCTTTCTGTGGCTTCCCTTGCCCTCCGTTACACCCTTATTATTACTCAACCTTATTATATCCTCAACCCTTATTATTGTTACTTGAGAATTTCTCTCTCTCACTTCTCAGACAGAAGGCTTTCTGAGGGTGAGGGCTACTTTTTTTAGCCTTTATTTCCCTGGTCTGGCAGGCAGCAGGCATGTCATAAATGTTGACTGTAGTGAAGTGAGAATGGAATGAAAAAGGTCTATGAATATAAATCCCAAACTGAAAATGCAAGGAGCCAGAGAGGAATAGCGGCTGAAGAAGACCTGAGCCTTATCCATAATTTTTCAACAAGAGGAAATTATTCATGGAGGGATCACTTGTACAGTTGAAAATTACTTTTTTAAAAATGTAGGTTGCTATTAGCATGCAAACAATTTCCACAGCAGGTAATCCATAGATCATTTTTATCATATACATTTGAAAAAATTGGTTTGAAAGAAAACTTGCTTTCTAATTATCTTTTTTTAAAGGCTAAGAACACAGTGGGAGTTGTGATTTTATTGTAAAAAAATAGCACATCAACTGAGAACGAAGAAGGCAGACTGTGGGTACCATGAACAACAGAGGAGGAAAGCTAGGGCCAAGCTGGAGCCCTTCTTCTGTCCCAGGGATCCCTCTAAGGTCTAATGTATTCTAGCTCCTCTTTGAGTAGAGAATTCAGAGCAAATGGTCCTCTAAACTCCCCATTAGGCTGGCTGCTCGACTCTCATGAGCCTGGGTCTATTTTTGTCACAGTTATGGTCTGGACACTTTTCTGTGAGACTGTTTAAAGAATGCAGGTCTTTCAAAACTGTTATTATGCTGACAAGTAGTTCTGTCTCTTCTGTGGACGAGTCAGTTTTTAGGCCAAGACTAAAGTGATGGAAGTGTCTGTCCATTTAGGAGCAGCCAAACCCAGCCCCTGCCAAAGACCTGCCCTTGGCTTCCAGGGCCTAGGGAGAGGCGCTCAAATGAGTCATGCAAGTTGCTAGGCAACAATACTTTGAACAAGGTTACAAAATACTTTGAATTTGCAAAAGAACAGGAAACTTGGAATAGTGAGGGCTGGGTGGAAAAAAGTAGCTTGACTGGATTTTAAGAGGCCTCCTCAGGGTGGGGCATCTCCTGGCCCCCAGCTTCCCCCTCTCTCTCTGGTGCTCCCAGTAGTTCCCTGATCTAAAGCAAGGGCACAGAGAACACCCGAGGCTCTGGCCAGCCTGCCAACGGGCAGCAGGGCTTCAGCTCTGACTGGAGTACCCATCAGAGCAGGTGAGAATGTGAGTGAGACAGGAAGACTCCCTGCCCTGAGACCCGCTGGTTATATGGCCTCAGGTGAGAGATACTTGACTGTTCCAAGTCTCCATGCATTCATTCATCCACTCCACTGCTGACTTAAAAAAAAAAAAGCACAATGTGAGAGTTGCAAATTGAGTTTTATTTGGGGCAATATGAGGACTGCAGCCTGGGAGACAGCACCTCAGATAGCTCTGAGAGACTGTTCCAAAGTCATAGGGGAAAGGGACAGTATGTGATTTTGGTGAAGGGAGAATACATGCAATCAAAAACACATTTTACAAAAGGTTTCTGCTAGTCTCTCGTGAAGCTTCTGCTAGTCATGAGAAACAGTCATCACTATGAAGGATTTTAGTGTTTTCCCAGATATAAGGAGATTGTGAATTGGGCTCATAAAAAGCTCCGGAGACTATCTAACTACGTGAAGACCTATCCTGCCAGTTTTCCCCGAGCACAGAGTGCCTCTTTTCTATGCTCCATCCTGAACTCCTTTCAGGCGGTGTTGGAGGTGAGCAGCTGCAGCAGCACGTGATTTAATCCTTAGAGAGGTAGATGACAAGTGCCAATCTGTGATTGACACCTCAGTTCAGTTCAGTCGCTCAGTCGTGTCCAACTCTTTGTGACCCCATGAATCACAGCACCCCAGGCCTCCCTGTCTATCACCAACTCCCGGAGTTCACTCAGACTCACGTCCATCGAGTCGGTGATGCCATCCAGCCATCTCCTGTGTTGTCCCCTCAGATATCTATTAAAGGTCATCTCCGAGCCCCACACCCCATGGTCTGGGGAAAGTGCTGTGAGCAAAGATGCATCCCATCCTCCTCGTGAGACCTGTGCACTAGCGAGGGTCTCCTGGTATGAGGCAGAGATGGCTGACAGCCTGCCCCTCCTCCTCCGAGAAGCACCATGGCTGTACCGCCAGAGGTGACAGGCTGTGACACGCTTGTCAGCAGTGACGGTCATGCCAGGCAGGGCTCGGCCACAGGCAGCTGAGGTTAGGCTGTGTGTGTTACTGTCCTCCCTGCCCCCCCTCGAAGCCCACGTGCTGCACACCAGAGCCCTTCAGTGGCCTGGGTGGCTTAGATCACCAGCATCCCATGTCCCCAGGAATCAGGTTGAAAGACACCCTTTAAGAATCTCAGCTAAATAATAATCAGTGTTTGTGTTCCTAGAGAAGTCAGTGTGGTGCTTTGAAAACTTGCAGATTCCTCCTGGAATGTTTGGATATTCAAACTCCACACTCTTTCCTCCATCTGCTCCTCTCCCACTGCAGCTGACCACTTGCTTTGTCTCCCACATCACCCTCATCCTCTTCTTATGGCCACAGCACCCTGATTCTGTCTGGGGGAAACAATTGCTTCCCTAGTTTCAGATCAGGTGTTCAGGTAAAGCTGACTCATCTTGGCTCCAGGAGCTGAACACATGTCTTGGGGTTAAGTTTCTTCCACTCTGGCCACCAAAAACGGGATGTGACCACCAACTGGAGCTAATGTGATTCAATTCTGGGGTCACAGTTTGAGCTAAGAGGGGAGGGAAACTGACTCTTTTTTTTTTTTTTTTTGGCTTGATTTAAATATGGAAAGATGCAGGCTGGAGTGGAAGTCATCTTGTTATATTGGGAAGAGACTATTTTAGAGACAGCCATCCCAGAGGAAGGCAGCGCTGAGGGACCACAAGTGGGAAACAGTGCCAAGACATCATCTGAACTCTGATTAAGCTGTACCAGCAGCCAATCCCCCCAACTGCTCTTTTCTGTGATATGAGCAAATACAGTCCCTTCCTGCTTAAGCCACTTTGTTGTTTAGTCACTAAGCCATGTCTGACTCTTCACGACCCCATGGACTGTAGCCTGTCAGGATCCTCTGTCCATGGGATTTCCCAGGCAAGAATACTGGAGTGGAAAGCCATTTCCTTCTCCAGGGAATCTCCCAGAACCAGAGATCAAACCCAGGTCTCCTGCTTGACAGGCAGATTCTTTACCACTGAGCCACCTGGGAAGCCACTTTAGAGTTTTAAATTATCTGTCACAGGTAACAGAAAAAAGTCCTGATACATTCTCCATTTCCCCAACTCACCAACACAATTTGATCCTGAGATATTCATTTTCTTAGCAATCAAGTAGGGAAAAAAAAATCCCCCCACTATGCCCAGTTCTATGGGCCTTTTAACTTTTAGTCTTTCTAAGCCTGACCAAGCAAGGAGCCTCAGCTCACACAGGTTAGCTTCCATCAGAGCATGTGTCTACTTTCGGTGAACACACTGCCATCTGGTTTGGATTGCTGTATTGATCTAGGAATTTAAAATGATGGCAGCATGATGTTATTTTCTTCATAAAACTCTATCAGCTGGGTAGTAAGGTAGAAGACCCTGAAACATCCCCCGACTCCCTTACATATACACACAAAGCAGCAGTGAGTCCCAAACCTTTGAAAATATTAATGCTTTCTTCATGTTTTCAATATTTATTCACCAAGAGAAGCAGGTAATCTGTTTAAGACTAAAATTTGACTGATACTTAACATTAGCCAAAGCCAGCATGGTAAAGCATATTGACATTGAAGCAGAAACCAATAAAAATATCAGGACTCACCAATTAAAGACCAGATAGGATTGTCTTCTTCTTCAATGCTTGAGAATTGGCCTACAAGGTTAGCTTGAACCTCAGCATTTAAAGTTGGTAAACCTCTCTCCATTAGGGTTTTGTTAACCTCAACACAAGTCTGAATGCCGATAGAATTCAGGACTTCCTTCAAATTAAAGGTCCTACAAAATATGAAACAATAATTCCATCAGGGACAGCTTTTATTCAGCAGGTTTTTGTTTGTTTTGTTTAAAAATATATACCAGCTTGTTTCAAATGTCTACCAATTTTCTCTTATACAGATAAAAATTACCCCTATTAGGATGACCTTAGAAAATAGGAAACTCCTCCCAACCACCAAGCTTTATATGCATCAGACTTTTAAATGCTTAAAACCACTCAATTCTGTAGGAAATATGAAAAGCACAGACAGAAAAATGTGGTCCCTAAAAATAAATCTGCAACCCCATTTTCAGGCAGGGCTATCAGAAAAGGATAGAAAATATTTGTTTAATTTGCAAAATAAACCCTCTGGCCTGAGTGGACTCAGTCATAGATTTTGTTTTTAATGTGCTTAGAAAATAAGATAGAATCAATTCATTTATCCATACCTGTGCAGGAAACCTTTAACACCAACCAAAAACAAGAAATAAAGATATTCAGAGGCCAACACCATAAAGACAAATTATCTAAAACTCTTGACCTATCATGATGAAAGATAAGAGACTTTTTCCCACTGTTACTTTCAAGTAGCTGATCAGTAATTCCAAATATATACAGTTCAGAAAGTTGTAAAAAGTAGTTAGTGGTGGTTATTTAATAGGTAATGAAAAAGGTATAAAAGGAAGCAGCTTTGCTGTGTCCACACTATTGTGAATGATATTGAAAAGTGCATCTCGCTATTCAGAAAGGATCTTTAAGACAACTTTGTGCAAATGGATTAAAGGATAAGAGAAGGGGGGATGGTGGTGAGAGGAATTAGAGAAAACAACAAAACAATCAGATAGGCAGAACAACTATAAAGAAGATGACTCAACAGACAACTAAATAGTTATTAAGAGCTAACATTTATCAAGCACTTACCACGTGCCACACACCTGCACTAAATGCTACATGTGAGTCATCTTCAATTAAGTTTAGTTGCTCAGTCGTGTCCGACTCTTTTCGACTCCATGAGGCATAGCACACTAGGCCTCCCTGTCCATCACCAACTCCCGGAGTTTGCCCAAACTCACGTCCATCGAGTCAGTGATGCCATTCCACAATCTCATCCTCTGTCGTCCCCTTCTCTTCCTGCCCCCAATTCCGTCCCAGCATCAGGGTCTTTTCAAATGTCATCTTAAGTTGCCATAACTCTAAGGTAGGTATCTTTATATCCCTTCTTATAAGTGAGGCCATGAGACTCAGAGTGACCCTGGATCTTATTCAATGGTACATTATAAGTCAGCAGCACAGCTAGGATTNCCTGCCCCCAATTCCGTCCCAGCATCAGGGTCTTTTCAAATGTCATCTTAAGTTGCCATAACTCTAAGGTAGGTATCTTTATATCCCTTCTTATAAGTGAGGCCATGAGACTCAGAGTGACCCTGGATCTTATTCAATGGTACATTATAAGTCAGCAGCACAGCTAGGATTTAAACCCAGGTTTGTCTAACCCAAAAGCCTGTCCTTTTAGTAACCATTTTGCTATGTGCTTCATATGAATACTTAGGCAGTAATGGAGGGCTTCCCAGGTGGCTCAGTGGTAAAGAATCGGCCTGCCAATACAAGAAATGCAGAGATGCAGGTTCAGTCCCTAGTTAGGAAGATCTTCTGGAGTAGAAAATGGCAACCTACTCCAGTAATCTTGCCTACTCCAGAATTCAATGGACAGAAGAGCCTGTTGGGCTATAGTCCATGGGGTTGCAAAGAGTTGGACATGACTGAGCAGCTAACACTAAGCAGTATTTGGGAACTCACTAAAGGCTTAATAAATTAGAATTCCTGGAAAATAATGGTTACCCAGTGTAGGAAAATGCTAAGAGCAGGTTTCTGCAAAATCAGAGCAGGTTTCTTTTCCTTATAGGTCTTGGGTCCTGGAATGTGAAAGAAAAGAGCCTGGCAGGTTAGCACCAGGATCAGTAGAAAGGGCAGGATCAGTCAGGCTTGGGCTTTGGCTTTGGCTTGACCTTCTCTTGGTGTATAGCCCAAGGCAAATACTATTCTCTCTGAGCTTTAGGTCAAAATGAGAACTCTGGACTGCCAGAATCACTTGGGCTAGTTTGGCTTTTAAGATTCTAGGAGTTTATTAAGTCATGCATGTGCTCTCTGAATAACAAGCAGGAAGATGGGATGTTGGATGTTTTGGGTGTAAAGTCCCTGAAAGCACCTGAGAGGACAGTCAGCAAGAGGAGCTGATACATAGGAGACCCATGGAAACACCCGGTCATTGGCCAGGATTAGAAATTTTCTGACTTGGACAGGATTCCCAATAATGCAAAATTGAAATGAGATTCTAGTATTCGATGATGGTTTGACACTGAGAAATGAATTTGGCAAAGACAGAACTTTCACTGACTTGTAAAACATCTCTGAAGGACAGAGATGTCACTACTTCTGTAGGCTTCACAGAGGCTGGATCTGTGAGCTGGTAAACATTTCGTTGCAGAAAAATGATGGAATCAGAATAACTGAATCAGAAAGCCTCTCTGACAGATCCTGAGCATGACGAATTTCTAGGTATTGTTTGTTTTTTCCACAACATTGTCAAAGGAGAGCTTGTACACACATCTGTCCTAAGTGGAAACACTACACTCACCCTGGCACCTGTTATGGAAAAGACCTCTCCCTACCAATGAGGGACATCTAAGCCTTCAGAGACATGAAAAGAAACTCTAAGAAAAGAAGGCATGAGCTAAGCTTCTCTAAAGCATGGTCCTGAATACCACATCCAGATTTTCCAAGGTTATTCATGTTCTCTGAAACACATGCAGAGCTGGAATACAAGGGAGAGCAGATAAAAATGCAGGAACTCACTCTTTGTTCATGCCTTCAAGTAGAACAGCTGAAATCCTTTTTAGTCTGACTGCAAGCTCAGGTAGGCCTTCTGTAAGAGCACCCACCATGTTATTGGTGATAAGGGCCAGGCACGCAATCATTTTCAGTTGATTCAGCTTTTCTGTCAGTTCCTGAAGACGTGCTCCATCTGTCATGAGTGTCTAGCATATTTAAGATGTAAAAATAGAAAGGGAAGCTCAGTACCATGAACCTGTAAAATCAGCAGTGTTATATCCAAATCCCTATTTTTCATCTGATTCCAGTTAAGGTCATTAAAGCACAGCAACACAGACAGACCAGCTGATACACTGTTTGAACTTAAGAATATTGAAAACTTGAGGGAAGCCAAAGAGAGGGGAAGAACTCACCTCTGGTAATTCTTTTTTCTGATAATCCCACTGTAACAGTTTCAAGTAACTATTATTTAGCACCAACGTAGGGCTCAGGCTTGGCTTGGAGTTGTTTTCGGCTCCAGGCGTTAAAGTAGCCTCAGAAAGAGAAAGTAACTCTTCATGGACAGATTCTTTTATCCACTCTGTAGTTTGATCAAGAGCATCTGCAAGGGAAAAGGCCACACACTTGTCCTACGGCTGATAGACTCCTTCATTTGTGCATTCCACACACAATGAACTAAGACGGCCATGGCCCTCAAGGGGCCTACGGTCCAGATGGGCAGTCAGTCATGTGAGCTCACGATTACAGCAGAAGACAGTGAGTACTCGAAGGTGTAGTGGGGTGGAGGGAGGAGAGGTTGTCTACGGTGGAGTCTAAGAGGAAGAACTCCATAAGTGACACAAGGCAGATAGAGGGAAGAGCTGTCACTCCGGGCTAGGAGAACAGACCACACAGAGAGACGGAATAATGGGAAAGCATGGCAATTTGGATGTTACAAGCAAATCTGTACTGCTGGTCCATAAAGAAGTGGGGAAGGGAGGAGAGAGTTGCAGCAGATAGCATCAGACGGACAGACAGGCCAGCTCACACATGACCTTGAGTCTTGTGCAGAGAAGTTATCTAGATTAAAAGCAGTGGTGATTAAACATTTTGGGTTCCAGACCCCTTGGAGTGTCTGATCAGAGATATGCCTTTTCCAACATGCTGGTATGAACACTTATTTTTAAACTTCAGATCCAGTTCTAAGGCTTACCCCTAGAAATAAATTGTTCTTTAGACTACATTTCTTATTAAAAAAAAATATGCATTTGGTAGAATTTATAAGGTGTCAATTGCTTAAAAATGCAGACTGAACACAGGTGCAGATTAAAAAAAAACAGAGAATGAAATAAATAGTCACCCTGAAATTCTTCATCAGACCCAGCCCTTAAACAGGGGTAATTTATAAGTAGCTCCATTTGCTATACTAAAGCAATACCACCCCCAGAATTTCACAACTTTACTTTTCTTTAGTTGGCAAATGTTGTTCTTGGTTTTCCCAGTTTTGTTTCTAAAGAAGTAAAAGACTTTCAGTCTTTAAAGGAGACCCAACAGAGAGAAAGAGTGGAAACCATCACAGGTATAATTACAATGTGGCGGTAATAAGCATTTATATACTACAAGTGTAATCATTTACTACTGACACATTTAAAAGCCCATTTAGTTATCTCGAACAGAAGCAACAGTGTAGCACAGAGTTTCTCAATCCTGGCTGATGGCAGAATCACCTAAGGAATTTAGAAAAAATAAAAAAAGATTTTGGGCATTGGCTCTTGGAGATTTTGATTTAATCAGCCTGAGATGGGCTCAGGGATCCATGTTTAAACACTCCAGGTGATCCTTTTATGTAACCAGGCGTGAGTACAATTGGTAAAGCAGAAAGAACAAAAGTTTAGAAGGAAACAAGGATTTTCTTTAAGGGATCCGCTAAGATTTCAGGGGCTTCCCAGATGGCTCAGTGATAAAGAAAATCCACCTGCCAGTGCAGGAGCAGCAGGAGACATGGGTTCGATCTCTGAGTTGATAAGATCCCCTGGAGGAAGAAAAGGTAACCTACTCTAGTATTCTTGCTGGCATAATTCCATGGACAGAGGAGCCTTGCGGGCCCCAGTCCAGGGGCCCCAAAGAGTTGGGCACAGCTAAGCACACACGCACACTGCTGAGATTTCACTTCCATAAGCAAGAATATCGACTGCTCTGAGTGGCTCCAAGAGCAAGGTCAACCCTCGGAGGCATTGGCACTTGGTTTTTCATGTGAAAAAAAGCCTCTCCATTAATTTCTTCAAAGGCAACTGAACACCAACTATACACTAGATACTGTACCTTGCTTTGGAAACTAATCAAACATTTTCCCAGTGGTACTTGTCACTTAGTAGGTTCTCAAAAAGCTTTTGCTCTCTATATATGGTATGGGACCTGACATGTTTCCTTTTTAACTCCCTATCTCTGGAGTTAACCATGGGCTTAAGGACTGACTCAAATGGTCTCCTTCAGATTGGCAAATTGATTTGGTCCCTGACACCTGAAGATATCTTTCCCTTTTACTGATATACACAGTACATGCAAATCAAACTAAAAGATATAAGGTGTTTTTTGCAAACTTTCAGAAAGCAAGAGGAGGGAACACTTCCTACTGTACATATTAGGCCAGCTCTGTGTGTATGAGTGTGTGTTCAGATGCTCAGTCATGTCCAACTCTTTTGAAATTCCAGAATATTGAAAATAGGGGCTATCTAAAGGTTTGGGCAATGCCAGGGACTCCCATTCATGTATTCTGCACCATTCTCTTGGTTTACTGAATGGTGCCTGTTCAGAATTGCAAAGACCGAGAGCTAGTCTGGCCCCTATTTTCAATATTCTGGGAAATATTCACACCAAATATTCCAGTTTTCAGTTAGAAGAATCTAGTCTGCTTATCCATGACATCCACTCTTTTATGCCTGGCTATACCTCACCTTCCCTTTTGTTGGTACTGATTTTGAGAAATCACTTCCTTCACTCCATGTTTTTTGCAGATTTAATTAGAGGCCCCATGACCAGGACCAGGCAACCTCCCTACCCAGGGGTTGGCCTGGCTGAGTCATACGCCCATCAGACTCTTTCCTGGGACTCTGAATGATGATTACAGCGTTCAAGGATGGTCCGTGTTGAAGTGCACATTAACCATCTGAGGACGCAGCTGGGAAATTCCCCTTGTTTTTTCCCCTCCAGATTCCTGATTCCCTCCTGATTTCTGGCCTTGCGCAGACTCAGGAAATTTTAACTTTTCTGTGAACTGCCCTCTCCTTCCATTCACTTCCTTTTCTGCTAAATCAGCCAGTGAGTTTCTGTTGCCTCTGATATAACTCAGCTGATACAACACAAAATTGAAAAATCCAAAGAGAAGAATGAAGGCAGCAGCTTTGTTTACTCCTGGCTTGGCCAGGGGAGACCTGGTTTCCAGTCCCAGCTTTGCTATTTCTCAGCTGTGTGCCTCTGTCTTTGGGCAGGTTGCTGCTGAGCATCAGCTTGCTCATCTCTAAAATGTTCCATAAATATTTCCCGAATGCCTTGGGTGCCAGGTAAAGACAATCATAATGCAATTTCATTTATTTTTTGAAAAATATTTATGTCCCATGAGGATTTCTGAATCACATGAAATGAAGTTCCTGAGAACATTTTATCAGATATAAGAGATGATCTAAATAAATAAAATCTTTTCTTTCTGAGTATCTGAAAAATTACTTGTGGCCTAGGGGTTATGTGCCATTCTTTCCACAGATAATTTAGTTGTTGGATCTAATGTGGTTATTTTGCTGACATTTAAGACACATACCCAGTCACTGCATAAGGCTTTCTTGAGTGTATTTTAAATAGGGAGATGACATAAAATCTCTCTGTTGGCAAAATACAATCTTTTGGGGAGTCAACTAGGAAACCTAGAGTACTTCTAAATATTGATTTTCCAAATAATTATTTATAAAAATCATGTATACACAAAAATCCAACACTTTTGTACTTCTGTGCAGTACTGTAAGACTTTTATTTTGATAGCAGGGCACAGTGGCCGACTTTTGGCAGCGTGACTTGAGGATATAATTAACAGCTGACATACACTCTGCTTCCTGGACTCCTGATTTCTCTGGGAACATATTTAGAGCTGGGCAATAATGACCTATTTGCACAGCTGGATTCATTCTATTCTTAAATCTCTGGAAATATCCAAGCCAGTGTGAAAGGTACGAATGAAATACAAGTGACTAAGTCTGGATTTCAAGGAGAGAAACAAATCATTTGCGATGAACAAAACTGTAGTTCAACCCTACATTAAGGGTTTTGCCCATCTTGACTCAAGACATGGAGACATTTGTACACATGTATATGAACACACAAGGACACAAATGAAACCAACCAGTGAGTCATAGGAAAATGCTGCTAAGAACATGGTTATCATATTAATAGTTCAGGTTTCAGATCCAGGGTTGATGTTGGGTTCTATTTCCCATAAACCCTCTCTGGCTTTGAGGCCAAAACAATGTAACCCTAAAGTTAAGAGAATTTTTGTTGCAGAAGGATCCTTAGACATCATCTAGTCATATCTGCCACTCATTGCTAGAACTTTCTCTGCAAATACTCCAAAGACAGTTGGTACACTGTTTGGAGAGAGTCAGTTTTGCAGTGGTTGAATGCATACACTTTGGGGTAGAGACACGCCTGAGTTATCCAGGCTGTTTCACCCACTAGCAATCTCTTACTTTAACCTCAATTTCTTCCTTTATAAACAGTGGGTGATAACAGTCTCATAGGGTGATTTGTGAAGCCTGAATAAGCTAATAAATGTAAGATGTTTGGCACATAATAAGGTCTTGGCACACAGTAAGTGTGCAAACAAAATGTTAGCTAGCATGGGCTACTATGAGTGACAGGAAGTCCATTCTGAAGTTAAAAGAGCAGCTCCAGCTGCTAGGAAGGTCTAAATTGGCTCTTGGCTACATCCCTCCCATGGGTCCTAGTCTGCCCTTCAGAACTTGACCAAAGCCCTGAATCACTAACCACAGGGCAGGCAGTGCTCATGGCCCACTTGAGTCTCCCTGGAGCCAGGCACTATGAGCCCAGCTTCACTGACTGTTCCTCATGTCACCCTCTATGCCCCTGCCCTCTTCCCTAGACAGGCTCCAGCCTGCTGAAGTCCCTCTAAAGGAGGCATGTGTTTGGCTCTGTATACATAAGGCTATCATATTGACTATCTTGACAGAAGAGCACAGTTCACGAGGGGGAAGGTGGCATGGGGGATCACCTAACCCAGACTTAGGCTGTGGTTGCAACTGAAGCCCAGAGGCTGCTGTCAAGGGTTTGCTAATAAGGGAACCAGTGAGCTAGCCTCTTGCCAGCTGTCCAACATCTGGCATCTTGGTTTCCTCACCTGTGGAATGAAGGGAGAACAGTACCTCCCCCACTGAGGAATTGTGAGGATTCAGTGAAGTCATACTTCCTCCTCTCTCCACTTCTGGTCTGGTTTTAATGTCCGCTAGTCCACTGAAACTGCTCCCATCACAGTTACCAAGGAGCTTCACACGGTCTCATACCATAATCAAGCCTTGGTCTTCATCTTTCTTGACCACTTAGCGCTTGTCACAGCTGATCACTGAACACTTTCTTCACTTGTTTTGCAGGACACCACCCTCTCCTGTCTTTCTTCCCCTCTCTGGCTACACAGTCTCTGTTGTTGGATCTTCCTTCGCTTCTTAAGCTCTAGATGTGCAAAAGTCCCAGGTCAGGCCCACTCAGTATCTACACTCACTGTCTAGGTAATTTCACCCAGGGTAACCCTGGGATAAGAGCATGGAGTAGACAGGAGTGTGGAGTCAGACTTCTGAGGTGAGTCCCAGCTCTACAACTCTCAAGTTGTAGTATGGTGGCAAGTTATTGAGCCTCTCTATGTCTCAGTTTCCTCATCCATAATTAGGAAGTAATTTCCTAAAGTTTTTATAAAGATTAAATCAGTTAAAACAGGTAAAGTGTTTAGAATACAGTAAGCATTCTATATGCATCAGCTACTATCCAGTTCTATGGCTTTAGATGTATACTCCCAGTACTCATCATTCCCTCAAACTCCAATCTCATTCCTAAATCCCTTCTGGTATCTTCATATTGATGTCAAACAACATCTAAAAGTTCACAGGTGCAAAACTGAACTCCGACTTCATCCCGTCTCCCACCCTCCCATCTCACTAACAGGCATCCTGTTCAAGTTGTTTAGAGTCATCTTCCACTCTCTTTTTCCCTCATCCAACTTGCAGCAAATCTTGTTACTCCATTTTCAAAATACAACCAGAACCTGATCTCCTCACTGCCTTCTACCACCACCATTTGGACCATTCGCCACCAGTGATACCACCTAATTGGTGTCCCTGTTTCCCTTCTTGCTCCCATATGATTTATTCTCTACCCAGGAGCCAGAGTATGTTTTAAAAATAAAAAGCAGATGCTGCTTCCCTGTTCAAGTTCTCCGATGACTCCCCATCACATTTGGACTGAAATCCAAATCCTCTTATTTCCTAACAAGGCTCTATAGGACCTGCCTCGGTCTACTTCTTGGCCTCACCTGTAACCACTCTTTCCTGCCTGCTCAATTCCAGCCACTCTGTCTGCCTTGTGTTTGTGCAAAACACAAGCAAGTTTCTACTGCAAGGCCTTTGTACTTGCAGCTCTCTCTGGCTGGAATGCTCTTCCCTCACATCTTCACATGGCCCTTCCTCATTCCTTTGCAAACTCTGCTCAAATGTTACTTCTTTGAGAGGCCTCTCAGTCCACCTTACCTAAAAAAATCACCTCTTACCCTCACTCCTGCCCCATTACTGTCTGTTTCTTTATCCTACTTTTATTCATAGCACTAAATAACACATCTGACCATATATGCTTGTTTTTTTGTCATGCCTACTCGGCCATCTCCTTGGGAGCTGCAACTTTATTTTTTGTTCACTGTCATATCTACAGCACCCAAGATGTATCTGGGACACAGCACGTGGTTAATAAATGTTTCTTTCTTTTTTTTTATGCATAAAGAGTAGTGCTTAGCACAGTTCTTGGGATCAAAGTTAACAGCTGTAAGTTTGTGATATTAATTTTAGAAGTCAAAAAATGTTGAACAGAAATGACAAAAGTCTTTAGTAATACCATTTAAGATATCAAAAACCAAAATGCCATCTTTCACCCCATTTCAATATATATCCACACATATTTTACTTACTTGGAGTTTCTTCTAAAATTTCTTGGAACTTGGTTCTCTCATAATCTACCAACTGGCGCTGAAGATGTGGTCTGAGGCTCCGAATTGTAAAATTCACCATGTCCATTTTCATGAGGTCCAGGACATGAAATATTTGTCTAAAAATTTCAGAGTTAAAATAGACAGGTGATCAAGAAAATCATCTGAAATTCATTAACTATTATTTATTTTACAGGCTGGAAAAGATAAACATCTCTGAAATGGTTTTGAAATTCCAATCACTTTGACAAGGACACTCTTCATAAAAGGCATTACATATGCATTCCAAATGTATTCTTCCAGCGATCTCAAGAGTATTTGCTTTAGCAAATATACTTCCAACTGATTCATTACATTCAGCCATAGACTGACAGACCCTAAGAAGTATAAACAATGAGTCTTAACAATGAGACAAAAAAAGATTCAAGAAGGAATTTTCATTTGAAAGTCCCTGAAATTTTAAGGAGTCTGAATATAGTATACCCTGTTTCTATTCCTAAGGAAATAAGAAAAAAGAAAAGGACAGGGCAGTGAAGCACCAGGAAAAACACTGCATTTCAGAGTTGGGCAGCCCTGTGTTCAATTAGACTTTTACAACTGACCAGCTCTGTGGCCAGGAACAAATTACTCAGTCTCTCTGGGCCTTAGTTTCCTCACCTGTGAAAGAAAGGGACAAGATCAACCCTGGAGAGATGTTGTGAAGAGTCAATGAGATAGCGTATTAGAAATGCAGGGCCAGTACCAACCACTAGGTGCTCAATATATGAGCAAGATCAACGCCACAGATTTGATTATCACACATGGGTAATAAGATCATTCAAAGCAAGGATTCCACAGCTGAAGAATCTCAACCTGCCAAAGCTGAGCACAACTCTTAAGGATATTTACAACCTATTTTACAGATGAAGAAAGTGTGACTTGAGAAATTGTCAACTTTCTCAAAGTCAGAAAATAAGGAACTTGCTATATGCAAACCAGTTTCTTCCCTTTCCAATACTATTACATGAAATTTAATTCTCTATGTGGCTGTATTCACACACACACACACACAAAAGGGAGCGAGGAGAAGGAGAAGAATTTGCCTCAATGGCAAAAAGTACTGTAGACCCCTCTTTCCTCTGGGATCACAGCCAAACTAGAGTCTTTATGATCTTACTGTATACATCACTTCCTTAGGGAAGCTGCAGCAGAATTAGCTAACCAACCACCAAAGGTCCATTTTCCTTTCTGCAGTGTGGATGTGTGGCTGGGAAATGTGATTCCACACAGCAATCACATTGCCTAGACCCACTTCAATCTACGTGGGACCACAGGACTAGGCATAGTCAGTGAAATATGTCGCTTCTGGGCTGAGGTGTTTAAACATTTAATAGGCCTTCCTCAGGGCTTCCCAGGTGGCTCAGCAGGTTCAGTCCTTGGACTGGGAAGATCACCTAGAGAAGGGAATGGCTACCCACTCCAGTAATCTTGCCTGGAAAATCCCATGGACAGAAGAGCCTGGTGGGCTACCGTTCATGGGGTCGCAGAAGAGTCAGACACCACTGAGCGACTAAACAGCAGCAGCATGCCTTCCTCATGATCTCTTCCCCATTCACCAGCTGAATGTAAAGGACTCCAAAGACCTGGGTGGAGCCAAGGAGAGAAGGAGACTGGGTCCCTGAATGGCACTTGGAAGGCTGCCTGACCAGGAATCCCTGACTCAGACTGTGGCGTGAGTGAAAAACAAACTTTTAGTGGTTGATTCACTAAGAATTCAAGGTTTACATGTCAAAGCAGCTCCAATACCCTACCTAATCAAGGCTTCCTGTATCCTTGATGAGATTAGGTCCCTCTGCTGGGGGCCCTGTTAATCCTCTCTACTTCCCCTCCCACAGCGCTTTATCACAACTGTAATTCCTTGTTCAAGGTTGTCTCTCCATTAAATTGTAAACTCCCTGGGATCAGAGATCATATCTGCCCCTTTCATCACTGCATCTCTAGGGCCCAGCACTGCCAACTAACACCTTTGTTTGCTCATTCTATGTGAAAGTTCCAAGCACACAATAAATGATTGACCCCTTGCTTAGTTAGTTTTTCCCCTAGGGTTAAGGGTTCCTTTGGGAGACCAGTTACTATTCTGTGCCCCTCAATTCCCACATTTCCCTTCTGAATGCACTCATAGGTACCTTAAGAAAATGCAAGCAGCCAGCACTAACCTCAGCACCTCCACGATGTTGCTGGTAGCCTTCAACTCTCGGATGTCGTCATCTCGTACAGGGGCGCACAGCTTTCCCATGGTACTGATGACGTAGTTGGCCAGGCCTTGGATGTCGACAGCACTGTGCTCAGCCTGCTGCCTAATGAGGTCTGTGTCTAAAACTTCACAAATCTGGTTGCGAAGCCTGTTGCCACCAGGAGTCAGGAAAGAGAGGAGAATCTGCACAGGGAGAATGAACAGCATCATTACATGAAGAAAGGCTGTCATTTTTTAAATTTCAGTGTCTAGATGACCAAGCTCCCTGCTCTCAGTATTTGAATGCCCTGGATGTCATGGAAGTTTTCCCTGACTCAGTGGTAGATCAGAGAAGCATGACAGGGTCCTGTCCTAAAAAGAAAGCTCTATCTTCTGAATGAAAGCCTTCCCTTCCCTCCTGTGGGAAGTTACTAACACCATCATAATAAAAATAACTGGTAAGGAAGCAATAGTATTGAAAGAACTTTAAAAAGTTTACAGAGAAATCATGCAAAAAAAGAAAAAGTTGCAGACCAGGGATCCAAAAGAACCTTTTAAAGAAGGGCAAACAGTAACACCCCCACGGGCCCCATTAGTATAATACAGTATATTTACATGTGAAATATATATTATGGGCTTCCCAGATAGCACTAATGGTAAAGAACCCTCCTGACAATGCAGGAGACATAAGAGACAGGGATTCAATCCCTGAGTTGGAAAGATCCCTAGAGGGAGGCATGGCAAACCACTTCTGTATTCTTGCCTGTATAATCTCATGGACAGAGGAGCCTGGTGGGCTACAGTCCATAAGGTTGTAAAGAGTCGGACACAACTAAAGCAACTTAGCAGGCATGCACGCACATTATATACTATGCAAGCAACCTATTCATGACACAGCAGACACTGTACTTATACACACAGCATGTGGTTATGAGCATGATCTCTGAGCAGGAGTGTCTCAGTTCAAATACCTTCTGCCCCTCAAAACTGTGTGACCTTGGATGAGTCAGGGAACTCAATTTCTTTATATAAAATAGTAACAGGCATAACTACCTCACAGCATTATGGTAAGGAATAAATGAATACTCTAGTGCTTAGCACAGAGCAAGTATCTTGTGAAACGTTAGCCATGACTGTCATCTGATTTAATTCTTGCAGCTACTCAGGAGACTTCAGCTTCCTTTGTGTCTCAGATGGTAAAGACTCTGCCTGCAAGGCAAGAAACCTGAGTTTGATCCCTGGGTTGGGAAGATCCCCTGGAGAAGGGAAATGCTATCCACTCCAGTATTCTGGCCTAGAAAATTCCACGGGCTGTATAATTCATGAGGTCACAAAGAGTTGGACACGACTGAGTGACTTTCACTTCACTCACTCAGGAGTCTGAGACAAGAGAAAGCAGAAGCAGATCAATAAAGTAGACCTATCTAATCTGGGCTCTGTGCTCTGAAGCACCACAGCTGCCGCCTACCAGCTAAGCCTGTGTTTCTGTCACTACCGTGTTCCCCGTCTCCATCATCCTCTCAGAGATGCAGGCAAAAACTCTTCCAGTGATTGAACTGGCTCAGTGTTTCAAAAGAAGCCTCCAATACTCTTTAGAGAACAGAAAAACAGCCTCTGGGGCGGGGTGGGGGCAGAGGATTACTAATAAATACAAACAACATCAACTTGCCTCTCTGATTTCTTCAAACAGTTTGATGGCGTGTTCATACTCGGGAGGCTCTGCATTCAGTTCTGATTCCAAGACATCCCAGAAGGCCTGATGGACAATGTGCCTTACTCGACCGGCCAAGCTATGGGAATGAAATGAGTCACTTTTTTTTAACATAAGCACTATTTTTCCTAATTATAAAAGAAATATGCACATTGTAGAAATCTTAGGAAATGCAGAAAAACAGAGTATAAAAACTGCTCATAATTCTATTATTAATCTTTTGACATATTTGACATATTTCAATGAATGGTCTTAATACAAGTTTTTTAGTAGTGGTCTGTACAAGAGTATATACTTATTTCATTTAATATTCTGTCTTAAGTGTCTCCCCTAAATTTTTTTAAGTGCTTCCTTCCTATACCTTTCAACAAGTTCATAAAATTCTGTCCTAGGACTTCCCTGGTGGCACAGTGGATAAGAATCTGCCTGTCAATGCAGCAGACACAGGTTTGATCCCTGGTCTGGGAAGATTCCACATGCCATGGAGCGACTAAGCCTGGAGCCACAACTACTGTACTTGTGGGCACAACTGCTGACGCCTGCATCTAGAGCCTGTGCTCCACAACCAGAGAAGCCACAGCAATGAGAAGCCCATGCACTGCAACCAGAGAAAGCCCATGTAAAAGCAACACCTGGTGCAGCCAAAAATAAAAATAAGTAAAATTCTGTCCTAAGGAGATACCTTATTTCACCCATCCACCTTTTTTTTTTTAATATTTTGTCCACACTGCACAGCATGTGGGATGTTAATTCCCAGACCAGAGATCGAACCTGTGACCCCTGCATTGGCAGCAGAATCTCAACCACCAGACCACCAAGGGAAGTTCCCACAGCTAGTCTTCAACACAGATCTTCAGATCTGGTCTAGGTTTTTAGGATGAGGTGATCAAGTTGTTCTTTCCTTAATAACGGACGTTTCGTGGCATGGAACAGAACAGATTGGCCCCAAGGAGATATGTATTTGAATGCCTGCCAGCTCCAGCTTAGATGTCCCATTTAAAGTTGGCCAGACCACACTGCTGAAATAGGAGCCTTCCTAGGAAAGCTTCACAATAGAATAGGTGGCCACCTTGCTTTATCCTGTCAATGTCAATGTCCCAAAATAGGTACGTGTTAAAATACACATCCCTACTGAACTCCTATACCATTTTGAAACCGCTTTTAGAAAAGCACATATTGCCCTGAACTGTAATCACTTGAACTTTCTATCCCTCACAGGGCTGTGCGCCTCTCTCAGACAGAGGCCACTTCTTCTAGGTACCTGCCACCACACCCAACGTAGTGCTTGGTATTTACCGAAGGTTTACTGAATGCATGGTGAATGAACTGATAATTTGACAGTTGAGCATATCACTTAAATTTTCTTTTTAAAGCTCAAATAGCTAAAATATACAATAATGTTAGAAATAAAAACTAGCTTTCTGAGAAGCGTGACTTAAAATTGTTTTTGTAACGGCAAATACTAAGCCACTTTAAATGTTAAAACTTAGTCTAGTTGCCTGAGTAGATTTATTCAACATAAACGCCATTCCCAATGTCTGAAACACTCTCAAGCAATTACAGAACAATTAGAAAGGCAAACATTGCAGGAATGGATTTTTGCTCTTGACTTTACAAGCCACAGGTACTTGGCTTGAATGGACCAAGCAGGAATGAGCTAAAACAACTTTATAGCTCCTTGAAGGATGAAGCGCCGCCACTGCTTAAAACTCAACATTCAGAAAATGAAGATCATGGCATCCGGTCCCATCACTTCATGGGAAATAGATGNTGAAAGAGGAGAGTGAAAAAGTTGGCTTAAAACTCAACATTCAGAAAATGAAGCTCATGGCATCTGGTCCCATCACTTCGTGGGAAATAGATGGGAAAACAGTGGAAACAGTGTCAGACTTTATATTTTTGGGCTCCAAAATCACTGCAGATAGTGACTGCAGGCATGAAATTAAAAGATGCTTATTCCTTGGAAGAAAAGTTATGACCAAACTAGACAGCATAGTCAAAAGCAGAGACATTACTTTGCCAACTAAGGTCCGTCTAGTCAAGGCTATGGTTTTCCCAGTGGTCATGTATGGATGCGAGAGTGGACTGTGAAGAAAGCTGAGCACTGAAGAATTGATGCTTTTGAACTGTGGTGTTGGAGAAGACTCTTGAGAGTCCCTTGGACTGCAAGGAGATCCAACCAGTCCATTCTGAAGGAGATCAACCCAGGGATTTCTTTGGAAGGAATGATGCTAAAGCTGAAACTCCAGTACTTTGGCCACCTCATGTGAAGAGTTGACTCCTTGGAAAAGACTCTGATGCTGGGAGGGATTGGGGGCAGGAGGAGAAGGGGACGACAGAGGATGAGATGGCTGGATGGCATCACTGACTGGATGGGCATGAGTCTGAGTGAACTCCACGAGTTGGTGATGGACAGGGAGGCCTGGCTTGCCGCAATTCATGGGGTTGCAAAGAATCAGACACAACTGAGCGACTGAACTGAGCTGAACTGAAAGGTGAGCAGTTGCTATCAACAGCAGCGTCTCTGTTCTCTTGCAGCTAAAATTTGAGGAAATGAAAGAAGACTTGGCATAATTGGAGCCCAGAAAGCAGAGGAAGTGATAGTGGATGAGCCTGGAGAGGAGGATTGGGAACATTTTAACTGTAAAAGTGAGCCTTAAACCTTCAAGCAGCAGGAAGCCATGGGAGTGGTTAAGAAAGCAGGTGACATATTGATTTTATATGTGGAAGGGTTGCTGGCTGATGGCTGGCTGGCTCAGAAGAGGGGTTCAGTAGATGCAGCATGGGGGCTTTTAGCCAGTATGTGAAGTTGCCTCAGATGTAAACACTTGCCTACTGTGCAAATATGAGAGGTGTAAAAGCCAGGAAGGGCTAAGAGAAACATTTTATTCTTTGCTGAAATACAGTTCACCCAGTGTCACACAACTAGTAAGTGATGAGGCTGAGACTGGAAGCAGTATTCATGGTCTTAGCCCCATGATCTTGCTTAATGATCCAGGGAGGACACAACGGTAGCTTGGACTCATGTAGAGGCAATGATGGTGGAGAGGAGTGGAAAGATTAAGAAGTGTTCCGGTCAAACAAGGGATAGAACTGGGTGAAGGGCTGGATATAACAGACAAGCTAGGCTCTGCCTTTTTATGTGACTCTGCTTAATTTAATGCTTGTCAAGGGTCTGATGGAGATCCCTGAAATTTCTCAGATGTCACTGTATTAGGTGATGTCAACTATGTTGTAAAAAATGTTTTTAAATCTTAGAGATTTATAAACATCTAGGACATTCTCTCTAAATGATTGCCACTATTGGGAGAATATTTACAATCTTTTTATTGTTTCTTCAGAGTTAGTCATGCTCAAAGTCCGGCATAATAAACAGTATCTCCCACCAGTGTATTTGCTAGTGTTTTGTGGTTTTTTTTGCCTCTATTAACATACTACAGAGCATTCAGACTTTCCAGCCAGTTAAAGGAGTCACTCTGTGTTTTTTTTGTCTATCACATAATACAGTGACTTTTCAATAAGTATAAGATACTTGTATAAGTATACTCTCATCATATGGATGTATTACATTTGCTTCTCATTATAAAGGGTTTAGTGTTTCTTAGTACATATTTGGGACATTTTCTGAACAAGAGTTTGTCGAAAATATGTTGGCTTTTATTACTATCCTCAATATGCCAGTTTTCCCTTCTCCTTGTGTCATCCACAGCTCTAATCCTCTCTGTTCCCAGGGTTAAGTCCCTGATTTTTAAATCCTGCTGATACCCAGAGGACTTCTTCTGGAAAATTTCTAACATGAAAAAATTGTCAAGTTATGACTTTTATTTGACATCATGCTTCCTAAAATTCTTGCAAATAGTTGAAGAGATCCATTTTTCCCCCACATATGTAGATGGTTTATTTTTCTTCATTATTGGTAAAATGTGACCAGTGAAATAACCTTTGGAAATAAGGAAGGAGAAAAGTCACTCAGAGCATATCACTATTTACAGATTATCACTGCTTATATCTTGATGCATTCCCTTCCGATCTTTTTTTCTTCTGTGTTTAGCATCGCAGTTATAGTGGAGGTCCAGTCCATAACATGGAGGGGCGTGCTGGTCTACTTCTTCCCTGTCTCGGTGAGAAATCCAAGTGCATTTCATTGAGTCTCAGCACAGTTAGATGTCCCTACTCTACCACAACCCTAAGGTGTCCAGAGCTCCCCTTTCTAGTCCTGAGGACTAAAGAGTTGCCTGGATCACTGAATGGAGTCACTCCCATAAAAGACGAGTTAAATGTTAACTGGAGAAAGTCTCAGGATACTGGAGAGTAGCATTCTTGCTGGATCTTTCCCAAGAAAAGCACTGGCAGCTGGTCCTCACTGGACAGCAGAGAGAGATGCCTGGGTGTTCACTTCTCCTGCTTGGAGCTTCTGGTTATGGGGATTACTTACCCCTGCAGGTAAGCTAGGGAGAGGGAAGGAAAAGGCTGGGTCCTTAGGTGATAATGAAGGCATTTCCTAAGCCTGAAGCCTGGGGTGGGGACGCAGCAATTATTATCTTGATATGGTGCTTGCTTGATGTCATTTTNTGGGTGTTCACTTCTCCTGCTTGGAGCTTCTGGTTATGGGGATTACTTACCCCTGCAGGTAAGCTAGGGAGAGGGAAGGAACAGGCTGGGTCCTTAGGTGATAATGAAGGCATTTCCTAAGCCTGAAGCCTGGGGTGGGGACGCAGCAATTATTATCTTGATATGGTGCTTGCTTGATGTCATTTTGATTGTGATCCTAGATTGTGATCGTAACATAAGCATCATCATTTGCTTATATAGTGCTTTAGTCCTGTTAATATATTCCGTCTAACATAAAAAATTTCATTTGCCGAGGTTAGCACAATGATATCTATGATAATAATCATAGTAATTTACACTTAGACAGTGTCAATGGAAACTTGCCCCATACCACATAGCCAGTTAGTAGTAAAGCTGAGATTGGAACTGATATTCGTGTTCTTAGCTACTGAATGCTACTGCCCAAACACTTCATAAGCATAATTGTAATACCTACATCATACTCCGTTGATTGTGTTGATTAAATTTAAGCATTATCTTACTGAAGTAAAGCACTGTTGTTTAGGTTTATTTATTTTTATTAAATTTTTATTTTTTAGTTTGTTTTGCTTTACAATACTGTACTCATTTTGCCANGCTGTGATTCATGGGGTCGCAAAGAGTCAGACATGACTGAGCAACTGAACTGAACTGAACTGAACTGAAGGATGTCAGAGTTTAAGTTTTCCAAACTTCTTAGATTTCTAATTTTGGGTGGGTAGTGATGAGATCAATCAAATCATTTATAAGCATTCCTACCCAGTATCAGAAATCTGACTTATTTTTCTTATGTTTCTCCCCAAGAAAATACTTGGTAAAAAATGAGAGTCAGCCATTTTTTAAACAGTAAAGGAGACAGTGCTNAGTTTAAGTTTTCCAAACTTCTTAGATTTCTAATTTTGGGTGGGTAGTGATGAGATCAATCAAATCATTTATAAGCATTCCTACCCAGTATCAGAAATCTGACTTATTTTTCTTATGTTTCTCCCCAAGAAAATACTTGGTAAAAAATGAGAGTCAGCCATTTTTTAAACAGTAAAGGAGACAGTGCTTTGAGAGCAATTGCCTGTCTCCTCATTTGTTACAAGTAATAAAGGATGATGCTTTGATGAAAAAAAAAAATAGTAACAACTTGGCCACTGTGGAGAATCATCTGAAAGGTCAACAGCTAATGCTCTGCTATTTCATTTCTAACCAAAGGTAATGTGTCCTAATCCTGTGTGCTGTTTCTCTTGCTCACATTTTCTAGCCATGGCAGAAAATGAAGAGAAGGGGAATTCCTATATTCCACAGTATCAAAATACCCATGTGCAAGGCACTTACATGCCCAGGAGCATGCATTCAGAGTGAGTATTGTGGGCAATGTGAGGCTCAGAAACAGTCTCAGCAGAGCCAGGTCAAACCCCAAGGTCTGTCTGATTCTAAAGGGCCCTCATTCAGTCTATATTTGCAACTTATGAGTTTAAAGCACAAATATTCCCAATTTGTCTTTTGCTGCACTTCATAAATCATACTCATTTTAAATTTTGAAATTCATTTTTATTAATCAATAAATGTTTATTCAAAATTCAATATGTGGTAGGCCCTGTTTCAGGCACTGGGGTGTTTCAAAAAGAGTGTGCTCTCAAAAAGCTTATATGTTGGCAGAGACAGGAAGACAAAAAACACATTGACAGTGAGTAAGACAATTTCAGAGCCATGAGGAAGGCAGAGGAAGACAATGCAGCCCACAGTGATGAAGAGGGTGCCCATTCGATGGGGCGGTAGAAGAAAGCTTCTCTAAGACAGTGAGTGGCCTTAGAGCGGAGACACAAATAGGGTAAAGAAAGCAGCTGGTAAAGACCTATGGGAAAAACATTAAAAAAAGAAGGAAGACGGAAAAAATCCTCGGCATAGGATCAAGCTGGTGTGCTGCAGGATCAACAAGGAAGCCAGTGTGGCTGAAGCAAGCAGGAGGGAAGGAATAAGAGGCATGGTTGGCGAAGAAGGGCCCTGCTAGTCATACTACAGAGTTGGAGTATTTATTCTAAGTGTGATAGAACCACTGAAGGTTTTTATGCAAAATCACGATTTAATCTGATTTACCCTTTAGAAAGATCACTGTGGCTGACTGTGTATGTGGAGGATGGACTTCCAGGAACTAAGGATGAAGACTGGGCAACCAGCTAGGATAGAAAGAGTTCAGGGCAGAGATGATGGTGATTTCGCCTGGGGGTAGAGTAGCAGAGCTGATAACAAGGGTCGGAGTGAAATGCGGTCACCATAGAAAACCAAACAGATACACCTACTTTGGCCAGTAATCTTAAAAAGTATTCATGATTATTATGAACAACATCCCCAGGAGGAGGACTATGATCCATAATTTTAAAAAGGAAAATTACTATATTTACTCTTTTCCTGCTTTGAAACAAAAACTTGCTGAATGGAATCAAATATTACATGTTATCTTCACTGATGAAGAGAATGCCTCCTGATTTATAAATGGCACTGTGAGCTTCCAGATTCAGTGTGGTTATCCATGGGCCAATTTTGCCTCTAAAACTTATTTACCTGCAGTCATGGCTTCAAGCCTTTTCTTCTCTTTGTCCCAGGGGACTTGTGAACCACCAAAACTGGAATGACTGAGGTGGGGTATAAGGACATGGCTCTAACTAGAGATCCCTTGGGCGTGACGTTAACTAGGGGTACCCATGCTGTCATGATTCCTACCTCCAGAGGCTTCTAGATAGACTCATCACTCTGGCAGCTCAGCTGCATTCATTTGTCTTTTATAATCTGAATATCAGTTTTTAATAAGTCAGGCTGAAAATATTTCTTGAGCATGTACTATGTGTCAGGCACTCTGCTGGGCAATAAGAACAGAGCAAATATAGACAAAGTTTCTCCATTAACAGGGCTTTGGGTCCAGTGGAAAAGACAGACATTGAACCTAAAATTATAAGACACCTTAACAATTATAAGACACCTTAACAGAGGGAGAGGGGGCTACAAGAGTCTTTAGAAGGTGATTTCATGTAGTCTAGTGGGCTTAGGAATGTCAGGAAAAGCTTCGCTCAGGAAGTGACATATAAACTGAATTCTAAAACTCTATGAGTGACATATACCCTAGAAGAATGGTTTTAAAAACAAATAAAAGACCTTGTTAGAGAACTAAATATAGTAAGTCCCCTATATATGAATGAGTTCCATTCTGAGAGCACGTTTGTAAATCCGATTTGTTCGCATGGCAGCCCACTCCAGTATTCTTGCCTGGAGAATCCCATGGACAGAGGAGCCTAGTGGGCTACAGTCCATGAGACTGCAAAGAGTCAGACATGACTGAAGCGACTTAGCATGCCTGCACCAACAAAGTTAGACTAGGTACCCAACTCACACAATTGGCTATAGAGTACTATATTGTAATAGTTTTATAATACTTTTCACACAAGTAATACATAAAAAACAAGCACACACACAAAATAAAACATTTTTAATCTTACAGTATTGTACCTTTAAAAGTACAGTAGCACAGTCCAACAGCTGGCATACAGGGGCACACTTGTATCTTTGAAAGTTTGCAATTTGAAGGTTCATATGTAGGGGCTTACTGTACTGTTAACTCCCAGTAGACATCATACGAGACTGTCCAGGAATCAGTGTGAATATTTGTGTTTGCAGGACACACACATACACACACACAGAGCCTGCAGCACAGTTCATGAACAACAGATGCCTCCAGGTTACCTGTTCTCAGGGAGGGCATCCTGTTTCAGTTGAAAGTTCTCATTTACAGCTATCTCGTGAGCAAGAGTCATGTTTGACAAGTTCCTTGCTGCAGCCATCACTTCGTCAAATGTCACAACCCTGGGAGGGCTCGTTGCTGAAAAGAAAACAAAGGAATTGTGGAAGAGGATTGCCAACTAGTGACACGTTCTGATGCACACAGGTTTAAGCTACTCCAGTGTATTATTTTCAAGGTTTTACAAGTAAGAAGAATGTATATTAAAGCAGGTAGATTCCCACGCTTGATACTTACGGCTTCAAAAATTTAAAAATTCCTTCGATAGCTTTAGTTACTGTATTGATAATAAACTGTCAAATGTTTCTTAGAAAATTTTTATTAATATAGGCTATTACAAGTTACTTTTAAAAATTAAATCTCTTCATTTTTCAGCACACACTACTATCTGCATCTGTTACATGTACTCTACAGGAAATTGATGACTACTTTTTATACTGTAATTCATAACACTATTTAAGCTGGCTCACTATGAACTAACTGATTATTTAAAACTATAATATCTAAAAGTATATACAGTATAGCACAATTATAAGTTTTGCTAATTGGTGGTTACCATTTGACCTCACTGAAGCATAACTTAACCTGCTCGAAAGACTGTCCTGAAGTGATTAAACAAGATAATTTAAGTAAGGAACATGGCAAAAATTCCATAAACGCAGATAATTAAAATAAATCTGATAAGTTGATCATCTACTTCTCAGTGTGTGACTTCCCTGGTGGCTCAGATGGTAAAGCGTCTGTCTACAATGCGGGAGACCTGGGTTCGATCCTCGGGTTGGGAAGATCCCCTGGAGAAGGGAATGGCAATCCACTCCAGTACTCTTGCCTCGAGAATCCCATGGACTCCTCTGTCCATGGGGTTGCAAAGAGTCAGACACTACTGAGTGACTTCATGTCACTTCTACTTCTCAGTAGGAAATAGGGAGTAAAGAATTATTTCAGTTATTTGAAAAATATTATTAGAAAATTATTCTAGTAAGTCATGTCTTTTTGAAATGATTCCTGGAACTCTCAGCTTCTGTTACCTAAAAACTATTGCCTTAAATAATGCTGACTGCCACCAATGCTTTGCTATCTAAAATAATTTCAGAAATGAGAAGCAGACAAGGAGATGGTGGAGAAGAGGTAGATGGAAGAGGAAGAAGGGGAGGAGGAAGGAATGGAAGGAATGGTGGTACACAGCTAGTAAAATCCTTTTTCAGGACGCCCAGGTGCCCTGCTAGAGACGTCAACCCCGTATATAGTATAAAGAATGAGAAAAAGCACTGAAAGCTGGGTGGCTGCTAACAAATTCTTTTGCCAATTCTCTTTCCCATTAACATTCTCCTTGAAAAAGTCTGTGCCCTTTAGTCCAGGAATCTAATTACATAAAAAGGAATCCCTTGAAAGGCTTTATGCACTGCAATGGTCATAATGCACTATTTGTAAAGCAAAAAAAAAAAGAAAAAGAAAAAAGGAAATGAACTAAATGCCCAATGATAAACAGAAGTTAAATAAACTGATGGTATATTCACTTGATAAAGTAATAAGTAGTCATAAAAATGTTTAAAAAAACATTATCATGAGTAAATGTTTTAGTTATAATAGTAAGCAAAAAGAGTACACGTGCACATGTATGTCTATGTGAAGAATGAAAATACGACAAAACACTGTCACAGCTGTCATCTTTGGGTGATGTTACAGGCAGTATTTTCTTTTCTATCTACTTTTCCATGTTTTAGAAAATGAGAATGTACTAACTTAAATACAGATGAACAAGCTTTTTCCAAAGGGGGCATTTGATCATATTAATGTTAGTTGCTTCTCTCTGCATTTGCACTGACAAGTTAAGGGGTTATATTTTCCACATAAAATGTCAATTGAAAAGCTAAAAAAAAAATAAATAAAAGACAAATACACTGCTTTGCACATCTCTAGCGTCCACACACAAGAAAGGGAAAAGATGTCTCCATGGCCATCTTTTAACTCTCCCATCCCTAGTGTAGTACTTCTCCTCATGGGCACCCCTTTTCTGGGGTGATTTGCACAACGGTTTTTGAAATCAGCAGGAAACCCATTAGATTATTTCACTTCCTGCCTGACCCTTGAGTTGGGGCAAGTTTCCTTCCATGTAAATCAGAAAGGACTGATTTGAATTCTTCCTTGAATGTGACTCAAAAAAAAATCTCAAGGAGTAGTTTTCCACCAAGTGAGAGAGAAGACAGGGTGAGGTTGGAAGATCTGATTTATAGTCAAACCAAAGATCAGAGACAGTGATGAAAATAAAAACAGACAGACCGTAAACTTCAGTTCAGTTGCTCAGTCCTGTCTGACTCTGAGACCCTATGGCCTCATAGGGAAGCATGCCAGGCTTCCCTGTCCATCATCTACTCCTGGAGTTTACTCAAACTCATGTCTATTGAGTCAATGATGCCATCCAACCATCTCAACCTCTGTCATCCCCTTCTCCTGCTGCCTTCAATCTTGCCCAGCATCAGGGTCTTTTCCAATGAGTCTGTTCTTCATATTAGATGGCCAAAGTATTGGAGTTTCAGTTTTAGCATCAGCCTTTCCAATGAATATACAGGACTGATTTCCTTTAGGATTGACTGGTTGGATCTCCTTGCAGTTCAAGGGACTCTCAAGAGTCTTCTCCAACATCACAGTTCAAAATCATCAATTCTTTGGTGCTCATCCTTATGGTCCAACTCTCACATCCATACATGACTACTGAAAAAAACCATAGCTTTGACTAGATGGACCTTTGTTGGCAAAGTAATGTCTCTGCTTTTTAATATTCAGTAGCTATTTATTGCTGAGAATGTGTACAAGACAGCTGGGGTGCTCTTCCAGTGACATTCCAGTATGTCTAGAAAGGAGGGGAAGTCAGGACTTTGCTCTCACTCAAACATGTATCTAAGGACTTCCCTAGTGTTCCAGTGGATAAGACTCCACGCTCCCAATGCAGGGGGCCTGGGTTCGATCCCTGGTCAGGGAACTAGATCCCACATGTTCGCATGCTACAACTAAAAATAAGGCCTGCAGGCTGAAACTGAGACCTGGCCCAGCCAGATAAATAAATAACTATTTTTTAAAATATTGATTAAAAGAAAAAACAAATGTGTGTGTCTAGAACCATGCCCAGCACCCCCCAGGCTCTGCTCCCTGTCAGCTTACAGGCAGGAGAGCTGGATTTGCTGGAGGAGTCACTTGTGAAGCTCTGCCTGGAGCACTCGTAGTCACTGAGAGAAGCCATGCTCTCGGAAAACCGGGAAGAGTCAGAATCGCTTGGCTGGTCCTCGCCCACACACTGCTTCTCACCATTGAAGGGCATTTTGTGTTGCGGGAGTGTGGGTAGAGACAGCACCTGCACAGACAAACAGACCCTGTGTCAACCTTGTGCGGTGCTTCCACCAGTGGTGCCCGTGCCTCCTCCAGCATAGACAGCCACGTCCTCTGTGACACAACACCGGAAAGGCCCCCAGCAGATGACCTCCTTCCTCCCGTGGCACCCAGCCTGTCACTAGGCCTGCAAGACTGACTTAAGAAAGGGCCTCCAGAGGCACAGGTATGAGCTCCCACGGGACATGCTCAGTGTGAACATGGAGCAGCTCCCAACAAGAACAGATCCTCGAAAAACAATGTACAGAGCTCATGCTCTCTCCTCTGAGGGCTGCTGAAGCGTGGGAAGGGAAGAGTTAAGAGTGTGGGGCTCCAGGTTAGAAGCTGGTTCTGTCTTTCGCCAGGTGACCTTGGAGAAGTCACTCAACTTCCTCCCTCCGGAGTAAAGCTGGGCTGAAAGACTCACCTCATGGCGTTGCTTGAAGATGAAACAGGCTTCATCTTATTAAAGTACTTAGCACAGCATTCACATGTTAGCTATACTATTCCTCTGTCCTTGTTTTACACAAAATATTTTTGAAATCAGTCTCTTTAGTTGTCTGTGAGCCTCCTAGAGAAAGAGGAGCTACTAAGTAACAGCTCTGGCTGGCAAGTGTATAGGTTTTCCTCATCCATTTTGCCACAAACTGCCACACTATAAAGCATAAGGCCCAATCTTTGGTTTGTATTTGATAATTTACCAAGTACCCACAGCCACCCTGTGAACAAGCAGGCACAAAGATGCTGGTTCACAGGCTGCGGGAGAACAGGCTCTGGGAGACTTGCTGTGCCACAAAGCCAGTCCCTGGACTCCACACCTAGGGCTGTTTCTGGGACATCAGATTGCTTCCCAGGGAAGGGCAGGGCAGTGGGCCCAGTCACACCCTGGAAAGGAGACCTGGGGTATGCAGGATGTTCAGGCCAGAACTCAGGCCTCAGCCATGCCTGTGAAGGAGCTGGCCCTGATACATGAGTGTGGTGCTAGTTGACACTGAGGAGAAACCCAGGCCTGAGGAGAAAGGCACCTCAAATCCTGAATAGATGGTAATGACAGTAAGAGTTCATCAAGTGTCTTTAGACCTGAACCAGCAATGAGGTTCTCTGAGCTTTTAAAACTGTCAGAATATGAAACCACAACTACTCATAGAATGCCTGGAAATGCCTGAAGTTCCTTCAATCAATCAGTTCAGTCGCTCACTGTATTCAATTCTTTGCGACCCTATGAATCGCACCACGCCAGGTCTCCCTATCCATCATCAACTCCCGGAGTTTACTCAGACTCATGTCCATCAAGTCCATGATGCCATCCAGCCATCTCATCCTCTGTCAGCCCCTTCTCCTCCTGCCCCCAATCCCTTCCAGCATGAGGGTCTTTTCCAATGAGTCAACTCTTTGCATGAGGTGGCCAAAGCATTGGAATTTCAGCTTCAGCATCAGTCCTTCTCATGAACACCCAGGACTGATCTCCTTTAGAATGGACTAGTTGGATCTCCTTGCAGTCCAAGGGACTCTCAAGAGTCTTCTCCAACACCACAGTTCAAAAGCATCAATTCTTTGGTGTTCAGCTTTCTTCACCGTCCAACTCTCACATCCATACATGACCACTGGAAAAACCATGGCCTTGACTAGACGGACCTTTGTTGGCAAAGTAATGTCTCTGCTTTTGAATATGCTATCTAGGTTGCTCAGAACTTTCCTTCCAAGGAGTAAGCATCTTTTAATTTCATGGCTGCAATCACCGTCTGCATTGATTTTGGGGCCCCCCAAAATTAAGTCTGACACTTAATTAATAGTCTGACACTGTTCCCCCATCTATTTCTCATGAAGTGATAGGACCAGATTCCATGATCTTACTTTCTGAATGTTGAGCTTTAGGCCAACTTTTCCACTCTCCTCTTTCACTTTCATCAAGAGGCTGTTTAGTTCTTCTTCACTTTCTGCCACAAGGGTGGTGTCATCTGCATATCTGAGGTNCCTCATGTGAAGAGTTGACTCATTGGAAAAGACTCTGATGCTGGGAAGGATTGGGGGCAGGAGGAGAAAGAGACGATTGAGGATGAGATGGCTGGATGGCATCACTGACTGGACGAGCATGAGTCTGAGTGAACTCCGGGATTTGGTGATGGACAGGGAGGCCTGGCGTCTTGCGGTTCGTGGGGTCACAGTCAGACACGACTGGGCGACTGAACTGAACTAAACTAAATAAGCAGGGTGAATGTCACCTTGGAATGTGACTTCACATTCTAGCCTTGACGTACAATATACAACCTTGACGTACTCCTTTTCCTATTTGGAACCAGACTGTTGTTCCATGTCCAGTTCTAACTGTTGCTTCCTGACCTGCATACAGGTTTCTCAAGAGGCAGGTTAGGTGGTCTGGTATTCCCTTCTCTTTCAGAATTTNAAGTTAAATAAGCAGGGTGACAATATACAGCCTTGACGTACTCCTTTTCCTATTTGGAACCAGTCTGTTGTTCCATGTCCAGTTCTAACTGTTGCTTCCTGACCTGCATACAGGTTTCTCAAGAGGCAGGTTAGGTGGTCTGGTATTCCCTTCTCTTTCAGCATTTTCCACAGTTTATTGTGAGCCACACAGTCAAAGGTTTTGGCATAGTCAATAAAGCAGAAATAGATGTTTTTCTGGAACTCTCTTGCTTTTTCCATGATCCAGCGGATATTGGCAATTTCATCTCTGGTTCCTTTGCCTTTTCTAAAACCAGCTTGAACATTAGGAAGTTCACGGTTCACACATTGCTGAAGCCTGGCTTGGAGAATTTTGAGCATTACTTTACTCACATGTGAGATGAGTGCAATTGTGCAGTAATTTGAGCATTCTTTGGCATTGCCTTTCTTTAGGATTGGAATAAAAACTGACCTTTTCCAGTCCTGTGCCCACTGCTGAGTTTCCCAAATGTGCTGGCATATTGAGTGCAGCACTTTCACAGCATCATCTTTCAGGATTTGGAATAGCTCAACTGGAACTCTATCACCTCCACTAGCTTTGTTTGTAATGCTGCTTCCTAAGGCCCACTTGACTTCACATTCCAGGATGTCTGGCTCTAGATAAGTGATCACACCATCGTGATTATCTTGATAATGAAGATCGTTTTTGTCAGTTCTTCTGTATATTCTTGCCACCTCTTCTTAATGTCTTCTGCCTCTTTAGGTCCATACCATTTCTGTCCTCTATAGAGCCCATCTTTGCATGAAATATTCCCTTAGTATCTCTAATTTTCTTTAAAAACTCTCTTTCCTTTTCTATTGTTTTCCTTTATTTCTTTGCACTGATCACTAAAGAAGGCTTTCTTTTCTCTCTTTCCTATTCTTTGGAACTCTGCATTCAGATGCTTATATCTTTCTTTTTCTCCTTTGCCTTCAGCTTCTGTTCTTTTACAGCTATTTGTATGGCCTCCCCAGACAGCCATTTTACTTTTTTGCATTTCTTTTCCATGGGGATGATCTTGATCCCTGTCTCCTGTACAATGTCACGAACCTCATTCCATAATTCATCTGGCATTCTATCTGTCAGATCTAAGCCCTTAAATCTATTTCTCACTTCCACTGTATAATCATAAGGGATTTGATTTAGGTCATACCTGAACAGTCTAGCAGTTTTCCCTACTTTCTTCAATTTAAGTGTGAAAGTGGCAATAAGGAGCTCATGATCTAAGCCACAGTCAGCTCTCAGTCTTGTTTTTGCTGACTGTATAGAGCTTCACCATCTTTGGCTGCAAAGAATCTAACCAATCTGATTTCAGTGTTGACCATCTGGTGATGTCCATATGTAGAATCTTCTCTTGTGTTGTTGGAATAGTGTGTTTGCTATGACCAATGTGTTCTCCTGGCATAACTCTATTAGCCTTTGCCCTGCTTCATTTTGTACTCCAAGGCCAAATTTGCCTGTTACCCCTGGTGTTTCTGGACGTCCTACTTTTGCATTCCAGTCCCTATAATGAAAAGGACATTTTGGGGTGTGTTAGTTCTAAAAAGTCTTGTAGGTCTTCATAAAACCATTCAACTTCACCTTCTTCAGTGTTACTGGTTGGGGCATAGACTTGGATTACTGTGGTAATGAATGGTTTGCCTTGGAAACAAACGGAGATCATTCTGTTGTTTTTGAGATTGCATCCAAGTACTGCATTTTGGACTCTTTTGTTGACCATGATGGCTACTCCATTTCTTCTGAGGGATTCTTGCCCACAGTAGTAGATATAATGGTCATCTGAGTTAAATTCACCCATTCCAGTCCATTTTAGTTCGCTGATTTCTAGAATGTCGACGTTCACTCTTGCCATCTCTGTTTGACCACTTCCAATTTGCCTTGATTCATGGACCTGACATTCCAGATTCCTATGCAATATTGCTCTTTACAACATGGGACCTTGCTTCTATCACCAGTCACATCCACAGCTGGGTATTGTTTTTGCTTGGCCCCATCCCTTCATTTCTTCTGGAGTTATTTCTCCACTGATCTCCAGTAGCATACTGAGCTCTTACCGACCTGGGGAGTTCCTGTTTCAGTATCCTATCATTTTTCCTTTTCTTACTGTTCATGGGGTTCTCAAGACAAGAATACTGAAGTGGTTTGCCATTCCCTTCTTCAGTGGACCACATTCTGTCCAACCTCTCCAAATTGACCCGCCCATCTTGGGTGGCCCCATATGGCATGGTATAGTTTCATTGAGTTAGACAAGGCTGTGGTCTATGTGCTTAGACTGACTAGTTTTCTGTAATTATGATTTCAGTGTGTCTGCCCTCTAATGCCCTCTCACAACACCTACCATCTTATGCTAGTAAGATTATACTCAAAGTCTTCAAACTAGGCTTAAGCTGTAACTGAACTGAGAACTTCCAGATGTACAGGCTGGGTTTAGAAAAAGCAGAGGAGCCAGAGATCAAACTGTCAACATTTGCTGGATCACAGAGAAAGCAAAAGAATTTCAGAAAATCATCTACTTCTTCTTTATCAAATATAATAAAGCCTTTGACTCTTTGGATCACAAGAAACTATGGAAAATTCTTAAGGAAATGGGGATATCAGACCACCTTACCTGTGTCCTGAGAAAC
>SJYA01000890.1:1843525-1995767 GCA_006410615.1 Neotragus moschatus | reverse complement strand
GCAAGCCATGTTAATGATTACTGACAAAATGGAGGCACGGCCCTAACCCCCTCTCCTCATCTCGCAGGCACAGTCCCGGGATGAAGGAGTTGGGTCTTGTGATTCTGACTTGTTATTTTCTTTCTTCGGTTGAGTTGGCTGGAAAGAATGTTAAGGTGATTATTGTTCTTGAGAGAAGTATGAGAAAGCACAAAGCCTTCTGCAATTGTGTCCAGAAAATAATCTATAAAGTTACCATTGACAGTTGTTCAAGGATCTTTACAAAGAATGTTCCAGGATGAGCACATAGGCCACAGCTTGAGGCCATGGGAAGGATTGTTATCTGAGGCCTGTTTGTGATGGGAAGGTTTATGGCAAAAGAAGTTTGCTGAGCATAAGCTTTAGGAATAATTAGGAATAGCTAGAAGACTCTACACATGGACATCACCAGATGGAAAACACCAAAATCAGATTGATTAGATTCTTTGCAGCCAAAGATGGAGAAGCTCTATACAGTCAACAAAAACAAGACCAGGAGCTGACTATGGCACAGATCATGAGCTGCTTATTGCCAAATTCAGACTTAAATTGCAGAAAGTAAGGAAAATTGCTAGACCATTCAGGTATGACCTAAATCAAATCCCTTATGATTATACAGTGGAAGTGAGAAATAGATTTAAGGGCCTAGATCTGATAGACAGAGTGCCTGATGAACTATGGAATGAGGTTCGTGACATTGTACAGGAGACAGGGATCAAAACTATCCCCATGGAAAAGAAAGGCGAAAAAAGGGAAAATGTCTGTCTAGGGAGGCCTTCCAAACAGCTGTGAATAGACGAGAAGTGAAAAGTAAAGGAGAAAAGGAAAGATATAAGCATGTGAATGCAGAGTTCCGAAGAACAGCAAGAAGAGATAAGAAAGCCTTCTTCAACGATCAATGAAAAGAAATAGAGGAAAAGAACAGAATGGGAAAGACGAGAGATCTCTTCAAGAAAATTAGAGATACCAAGGGAACATTTCATGCAAAGATGGGCTCGATAGAGGACAGAAATGGTATGGACCTAAAGAGGCAGAAGATATTAAAAAGAGGTGGCAGTAATACATGGAAGAACTGTACAAAAATGATCTTCATGACCCAGATAATCACGATGGTGTGATCACTCATCTAGAGCCAGACATCCTGGAATGTGAAGTCAAGTGGGCCTTAGAAAGCATCACTACGAACAAACCTAGTGGAAGTGATGGAATTCCAGTAGAGCTATTTCAAATCCTGAAAGATGATGCTGTGAAAGAGCTGCACTCAAAATGCCAGCAAATTTGGAAGACTCAGCAGTGGCCACAGGACTGGAAAAGGTCAGTTTTCACTCCAATCCCAAAGAAAGGTAATGCCAAAAAATGCTCAGTTTACCGCACAATTGCATTCATTTCACATGCGAGTAAAGTAATGCTCAAAATTCTCCAAGCCAGGCTTCAGCAACACGTGAACCATGAACATCCTGATGTTCAAGCTGGTTTTAGAAAAGGCAGAGGAACCAGAGATGAAAGTGCCAATATCCTCTGGATCATGGAAAAATCAAGAGAGTTCCAGAAAAACATCTATTTCTGCTTTATTGACTATGCCNACTTTACTTCACATTCCAGGATGCCTGGCTCTAGGTGAGTGATCACACCATTGTAATTATCTGAGTTGTGAAGATCTTTTTTGTACAGTTCTTCTGTGTATTCTTGCCACCTCTTCTTAATATCTTCTGCTTCTGTTAGGTCCATACCATTTCTGTCCTTTATTGAATGGTCCCTTTCAAATGTATTAAGCGCCTACTGTGCACTAAGCCCAGGGAAAAGTAACAGTGAACAAAATATGCAAGGCCATCCTCTCGTGGCTCTAAAGTCCAGTTACCTAAAGCTGTGTGTCAGATGTTGGAGGACAAGGAAGGGGACACCAAGGCACTGCTGAAGAAGCAACAGAGAGGAAAGGCAGGCTGGGGACCAAGTGGGAGGGATTGAGCCTTTGCTGAGAGAAACAGGGCTATTTTTTTTTATCCTCTGGGTGATGACAGAGAAATGGATGGGCCTAAGAGGGACTTACTGAAGGTCAGATGTCAAGGGCACTTGCCCCTGGCGTCACCCAAGCAATCTCTACAGTCGTGCCACTTGTAGAAATGCACCCTTGCTCAGCCCTCCACTTTTGCAAACAGAAAATCACCAACTCAGAGGCTGCCTCTGCAGACTGAAGGGGAGGAGTAGGGATGGTGCTGGAGCTGCCAGAAAGCTTCCCCATAGAGACACTACTCCCAGAGTTCCCAAACCAAACACCTTGGACACAGGCTACAAAAAGTCTGACTCCTGGCATTCTCAGTGGTGGGCTTACCTCCGTTACCCCAGGCAAACTAGCCTTGCACTTAACTCCCATCTGATAGGGTGTGGGTGTGGCTGAGGCTAGAGGAAGTAGAAAATGGTCCACTCTAATCTTTTCAATGCCACGAAACCCCAAGACCCAAGATGGAGTGCTTGCCCTTCCCTCTGGATTTCTCTCTTTGCCAGCGTTTTACTTCTCATGGATGGGATTTCTCGAAAATGCTGGTTTTCGACGAAAGGAAACCAGGAAGCCCTCCCTCTACGCCTGGCCAGAGCTAAGGGCACTCTTCTCTGCTCACCTGCAGCACATCTTCAGTATCTGCCCAATAGTACTTAGACCCTCATAGTTATTTTCCTCCCCTGGCTACTTCTGACTCCCCTTACTAAGGCAGAAACTGTGTCTTGTCCACCATCAGTGTCAAGTGTGTGACAAGCATTCATTCAGTGTCAGCTGAATCGGAATCCCTGAATCCCATCTGGTACAATTGCAGAACATTTGCAAACTGATATTCCACATTTACAGACCTGCTGCTCTTACAAGTTAAGGCCTGGAGCAAAGAACCTACCACCTCTACCTGCCTTATGAGGCTTAGGACTCAATATTCCCTGGTCCTGTCATACTCTTAAACTAGAATACCTTAAGCTCTGCTTCCACTTTATTATTTCTTTCATTCATTCAACTGTGCCAACTGTGCCATGATGCTCTGAGATCATTTCTCTTCACTTTGGCTATTTTTCTAAGTAAAAGTGAACAAAAGCTTTTCATCCATTGGAATTTATGAACTAGGTTAATAGCTAAAACTGTCCATTTCATTTTTATATTCCAGCTGAATGGCACACGTCATAGGCTTCTTAATTGTGTTTAATGAGGCAAGTAAGTACAAAGATTAGAAAAAAAATGAAATGCTCCATGTTGGGAGGAAGAAGTCCTGGGTGTGAGGCCTGACTCTGCTGTTGATTTGCTGCATGACTTCACCCATAACACATCTGCTCTCTTCACCTCATTTTTCTGAGGGGGTTGGGCCAGCTATCAGGTGCCTTTTATGAGGAACTGCTAAAATGCTACATAAACCCAGAGTTCTGTGAAGCATCACATCACTAGAAGTTCTGAGAAATCAAATGTTTCATGGCAGACATGCTCGATAACATGCAACTATGCTTTCTTCCAGGCTCCCCAGCTGGCTCAGTGGGTAAAGAATCTGCCTGCAATGCAGGAGGTGCAGGAACCGAGCATTCAATCCCTGGGTTGGGAAGATATCCTAGAGGAGGAAATGGCAACCCACTCCAGTATTCTTGCCTGGAAAACCCCATGGACAGAGGAGCCTGGTGGGCTACAGTCCATGGGGTGGCAAAAAGTTGGACACAACTGAAGTGATTGAGCACAGCACATTGCTTTCTTCCAACAGTTCACTGGAAGTAGAGTTTCTGGCATAGGGGAAGTAAAGAAAATGTAAAAGCGTCAAAATGTTCAGAAATCCTGTTTAGTGGTAGAAGCCTCTACATGACAGCTGGGTTTTCATGGATCTGAGCAGAAACTTTTCTTTGAAGCCAAAAGAAATGGCCTGCATTCTCAGATTAATAATATCTAACTCATAGGGTTGGTGAGAGATTTCATTCAGGCAGTATATATTGGAACAATGTCTGATACAGAGTAAACAGGATACAGATGTTTGCTGTTGTTAGTATTATTTGCTTTGGTAGTTGTTATTATCATCATTTTAGGCATTAGAAACTCTGGAGGGAAGAATAGTTTCATTCTGTGGTGATAAAAGCATGTTCCCCTACAGGTAACAAAGACTGGGAGTTGACCTAGGACAGAACTCTTGCATTTGTTTGAAATACAAAAATCAAAAGCAAATGGCGCATCATGGTATAAACAGTCTTCTGCAAATTCCTTCATACTTGCTCTTACCTTTCTTGGTCTCAGGTGTCCACATAGGTCATCTTGGGACAAAGCTAATTGACTCAAAAGCACTAAGGGTAATTAGACTGCCTTTAAAGCTATTTTGGATTCTCTCCTAGAATAGTGACAACAAAAGCAGGTTGTTTCTTTAAGAAATGTAATGCTTCTAATACCGACAAACTAGCTTAACCTTCACCAGTGCAACTCATGAACAAACTAGACAACTTTCTGGGAACACCACATCTTATCCCACATGGGAGGATTTACTCAATGGCCAAAGGTAAAGTCAATGTGAAGAGAGGAGGTAACACCAAAACAAAGGCTCCAGCACTATGGTGTATCACTATTCAAATAGAATAATCACATTTTTCATTGTACTGTTCCACATTTTATAATAATAAAGACAGTATAATCATTCCTTCCAAGGTCAATGACAGGGAGGCAGGAGGCACTTAAATATTTATTGTGGAATGAATAGCTATATGACCACTGGCATTTTAGAGAAGAGGGAACACATTACAGAGATCTGAAGGGGCTCATCCTGCATTTCACCACATATAAGAGGAAAATCAGTTTTTAATTTGCCAGTGATCCTCAGGCTGCATCCAGATAACTGACTTTACTTTCTTATTTTCTTTCTGCCGCAAAATCTACCTGCAAATCATCTGGCACTGGTTCAGAACTGCAAAGATCCACCAGTCACCATGCACATGTCACCAAGGTAGTAAGGACATTGGCTCTGGAGCCAGGAGGACTGGATTCTTTATCTCAACTCATGATACTTACAGACTGGAGACAGGGAGGGAACTTACCCTTGATGAATTGGGGACAGCAGTATTATCTACCTTATAGAATTGTTGTAATTGAAATAGTTTATGTATTTAAACTCCTACTAAGTGGTTGACAGATACGAAATATTATTTCATTCTTATTAGAAATTATGAATTTTTAAAACATGTCAGTGTCATTAAAAACAAAGAAAGGTTGAGGATAATGAAAGGGGACTTGACAACTGAGTGCAGTAGATGATCCCAGATTGTATCCTATACCAAATTAAAAAATGCTATAACAAACATTATTGCATCAGTTGACAACACGGTTACAGTACTTGAATCTACTGTCTGTATTATAATGTCAAATTTACTGAAGTTGATAAGTGTGCTTATTTCATTGCACAGGATAAGGAATAAGTGTGCTTTATTCCACTGAGGAATAAAGACCTATGATATATGCAACTTTCTCTCCAATGATTCAAAAGAGAGAAAAAGAGAAAACAATGAAGCCTATGGAACAAAATGCTAATAGGTGAATATGAGTAAAAGGTAGATAATAGGGAGTTCTTTGTACTGTTCTTGCAACTTTTTCTGTAAGTTTGAAATTACTGCAAAGTAAAGGTTAGAAGAAGGATTGTACCAGAAATTCAAGTCTAATTCAGAACAATCCAGTCTCCTGTAGTTTTATGATCTTGATTGTTCCCACTGCTATGTTAGCTTAGACAGCACTCTATTACAAAATCTCTTCTAGACAGTCAAACTTTCCCAATGTCCTTCTTGAACAGTGCCTAATGAATAAAACAAGAAATTGTCCAGAACCCTTCAGAAAGGCAAAAGAAATCCTTTTTAAGTGTTCTTCTCCAGGTGGGTCCCCTTTTCCAAGGTCTCTTGGCAGTGGTTTATAATCCTTCTGTGATTTGGCCTTTGTACCCTTTATTCTCGGAGAAGGCAATGGCACCCCACTCCAGTACTCTTGCCTGGAAAATTCCATGGACAGAGGAGCCTGGTAGGCTGCAAGTCCATGGGGTCTCGAAGAGTTGGACACAACTGAGCGACTTCACTTTCACTTTTCACTTTCATGCACTGGAGAAGGAAATGGCAACCCACTCGTGTTCTTGCCTGGAGAATCCCAGGGACGGGGGAACCTGGTGGGCTTCCGTCTATGGGGTTGCACAGTATTGGACATGACTGAAGCGACTTAGCAGCAGCAGCAGCAGCAACTCTTTATTCTGTTACTGTCTTCCCCTAGTTCTTCATATTCTAAACATAATGGCTTTCTTTGGGTTACTCTGACATCCCAAACATCCTTCTTTGGAGCACTTGCACCTGCTATTCCCTTCCAGTGGGATGTTCTTTTCCCTGATCTCTGTGTGGTTGGAGCCTTATTGTCATTCAGACTTGAAAGCAAATGTTACAACTTCAAAGTGACCTTCCTTGAGTTCCCTACTCATTCCATTTATTAGTCATTTTAGAGCTTAGAATCCTGCCTGGGATAGAGCAAGAGCTCAGTGAGCATCACTGATTAACAAATTAAGTCACATTATTCACAAGACAACTTGGGTTACCTTTCTCCTCTGCCTCAGTCACATTGTTTATATTCCCATTATGCGGTCACTGAAAGATAGTTGTCTGCAAATCTGTCTCCCCACTAAATTTTAAACTCCTTTCAGGAAGAAGCTATGTCTTCTTCCTCCAATTTCCAGTGCCCATTTCCATGCATTTCCAAGGCAGCAATAATTCAAATTAGCAAAGACTCACAGTCCCAGAGCTTAAGGAAACTTTCACATTGTAACTTTCCACCCTCCTAATGCTAAACTGGTAGCAAAAACTAACAACTGGAGGTAACAGTTAATTGAGTACTTACTATGATTCAGCCCCTATAAGAAGAGCTTAAAATGTTTTATCTTCTTGAATCTTCATTATAACCTTGTTAGCAAAGGAATCATCATTATTCTGTTTTTAGAGGGAAGAATCTGAGGCTCAGAGATGTTAAATAATTTGCTCTAGGGTTCACAGCAGTGGCAGAGGCACAACTCTAATCCAGGCAGTGGATCCCTAAAGCCTGTGCTCTTTACCACTCTAGGATGCCTATAGAAAATGCGGAGGACTGTTCATTCTTTCCACTCCCACGCTGCTGAACTGATCTATCCATCACCACATGGACCCTTGCATATGTGATAACAAGCTGACCTTCCCCTCAGGGTTTCTGCTCCAGTGCCATACCACAAAGGGCATCACTGAAAGAGTTCATTGACCAAAATCATTCTCACCCACCACACCAGAGTGACTGAAAATCCTCCATCAGGAAGCCTTTCTTTATGAACTGCAAAATCTCTCTATAAAACTCAAATATTATCAAAAGGGTTAATTGCTTACAGTTAGCATGAGTCAGAAGCATTTTGAAGTGAATTACTCAGATTATCCAGCAGGGCCCTGAGGAATGGGAACCCAGCCAATTAAGGTTAAATCATGAAAAAGAAAATTTCAAGAAACATCTAGCAGGTATCATCCTTCAAGACCCGATCAAGGTTGGGTGCAANAACCTGGTGGGCTTCCGTCTATGGGGTTGCACAGTATTGGACATGACTGAAGCGACTTAGCAGCAGCAGCAGCAGCAACTCTTTATTCTGTTACTGTCTTCCCCTAGTTCTTCATATTCTAAACATAATGGCTTTCTTTGGGTTACTCTGACATCCCAAACATCCTTCTTTGGAGCACTTGCACCTGCTATTCCCTTCCAGTGGGATGTTCTTTTCCCTGATCTCTGTGTGGTTGGAGCCTTATTGTCATTCAGACTTGAAAGCAAATGTTACAACTTCAAAGTGACCTTCCTTGAGTTCCCTACTCATTCCATTTATTAGTCATTTTAGAGCTTAGAATCCTGCCTGGGATAGAGCAAGAGCTCAGTGAGCATCACTGATTAACAAATTAAGTCACATTATTCACAAGACAACTTGGGTTACCTTTCTCCTCTGCCTCAGTCACATTGTTTATATTCCCATTATGCGGTCACTGAAAGATAGTTGTCTGCAAATCTGTCTCCCCACTAAATTTTAAACTCCTTTCAGGAAGAAGCTATGTCTTCTTCCTCCAATTTCCAGTGCCCATTTCCATGCATTTCCAAGGCAGCAATAATTCAAATTAGCAAAGACTCACAGTCCCAGAGCTTAAGGAAACTTTCACATTGTAACTTTCCACCCTCCTAATGCTAAACTGGTAGCAAAAACTAACAACTGGAGGTAACAGTTAATTGAGTACTTACTATGATTCAGCCCCTATAAGAAGAGCTTAAAATGTTTTATCTTCTTGAATCTTCATTATAACCTTGTTAGCAAAGGAATCATCATTATTCTGTTTTTAGAGGGAAGAATCTGAGGCTCAGAGATGTTAAATAATTTGCTCTAGGGTTCACAGCAGTGGCAGAGGCACAACTCTAATCCAGGCAGTGGATCCCTAAAGCCTGTGCTCTTTACCACTCTAGGATGCCTATAGAAAATGCGGAGGACTGTTCATTCTTTCCACTCCCACGCTGCTGAACTGATCTATCCATCACCACATGGACCCTTGCATATGTGATAACAAGCTGACCTTCCCCTCAGGGTTTCTGCTCCAGTGCCATACCACAAAGGGCATCACTGAAAGAGTTCATTGACCAAAATCATTCTCACCCACCACACCAGAGTGACTGAAAATCCTCCATCAGGAAGCCTTTCTTTATGAACTGCAAAATCTCTCTATAAAACTCAAATATTATCAAAAGGGTTAATTGCTTACAGTTAGCATGAGTCAGAAGCATTTTGAAGTGAATTACTCAGATTATCCAGCAGGGCCCTGAGGAATGGGAACCCAGCCAATTAAGGTTAAATCATGAAAAAGAAAATTTCAAGAAACATCTAGCAGGTATCATCCTTCAAGACCCGATCAAGGTTGGGTGCAAGGGTAAGCATTCATATATCTATAGTAAAGGGTAGGGAGTCACAGGAGTCAGGTTGAACTTTGAAGAAAACCCTGCAGATGATATGGGAAATCTTCATCTTCTGCAAAGTGCTTTAGAACCACTACTAAACAATAACAGTGCTAAAGAGCTATCCACACGCACCAAAGCAAAAGCCATAGAACAGAGAGGTAGGTGCCTGCTCCATTCAGCTACAGAATACTGATCTTCATCAAATTAGAGCTAACAAAGAGCTAGATAAAGGCCAACAAAGCCAGTCACTGTCTAAAAAAGCAGATGTTCATGCCACCCATAACATTACAGCATCAAGGAAAGGATTTCTAGGCACTGTGCACACTTGACAACACTTCTCCCACCTCTGGCTGACCTGTTTTAGTACCTGTTTCCTCCTCTGGGCCCTCAACCCTTCACAAAAGGGCACTGAAGCTGCTTCATACACAAATGGGTATCTTCAGCCCTGGGTTACTTTAAGTCAGGCAACCTCCAGGGGCTGCCAGGATGAAAGATGAAATCCCCTGAGGCAAGACGAAAAGGCAGGCTGGGCGCCCCTAAAGTGGGAACCACTGCCATAACCTCATTAAATTTGGCAGGTTGGACAGAGCAAGGTTTTTGACTGGGCTGGAGACCATGGGACCACAGGGATCTTGGGGGCCAAGGGGCTCACTGGGGACAAAGACAGCTTCTCTAGTTTCTTCTGCGTGAAAGTAACAGGATAACCATCCAAGATGATGTTTCCCAAGACTTAGTCACCCGACGACCTCTTTTCACGACTGTTTCCACATCTCCATCCTCAACTGTGCTCTAGCAAACATTTCTCTTTATCTGGACGAGATTTTTGCATTTGAATAGATTTGTTTTGAAAGGAAACTTTCTATCACTGTGAAATCGCTCAGTTTAACGGAACAGTTTTCCTTAACTCTAATGAAAACACTTAACCATGTTCGTCCACGTGCCACCCCAAATCATCGCTGTGACCTGGAGTGGCACCATCCAAAGTAGCAGCCTTGGGAAGCACAAGCCAGCCCGGAGGGCCTCAGTGGTTCGAACCCGGGCTTGACCCGCATGTCCTGCCTCCTCCGGGTAACTGAGGGTACCGTCGCGGGAACGCATCTGCACACCCCTCGTCCACGTCCCCTGGGCGCCTCTCCCCTTCAGCAGCACGTTTCCTGTCAAAACAAACCCTTGGGGGAGGGGNACCTATCTCCGAGAGAAGTTTCAGAAGTTTCGACAGTGGTTAATGTAAATAAGCAGTCCCAGAGGAGCTCTGTGCGGTCAGGCCTACAGTTCTGCTCTGTTGTGGGTGTGCTTCGGAGTCTACAGAAATACCCTTCCCCCAACTGCACACAGGAAAACTGCATCTTCTGCCAGGTGTAAATTGGGGGTTATTTGAGAGTTTCATGCAAGAATGTAAGTGACTTTTGTATAGGCTCAAGTACTTCCATTTAGTGCTGAAATCATGTCTGGTCTGGTGGAGGGAAAATTGGTTCTATTAGTAGGAAAAAAAACAGGCAACATTTTAAAGGAGGATGGAAAGTCAGTTAACCTAGATGGAATCATTCAGTGTCAAAAATGGCCCTATCTTGAGTTCAAACCCTCACTCTGACATTTACTACTATGAAATTTTGGTCAGTGAGAAAATATTATAACCGTCTAACTGGGCTATTGTGAAGATGGAATGAAATAAAACATGTAAAGTGCTTAGAGTTGTACACAGTAAGCACTCAATCAGTGCTAGTTGCTGAAACTATTTGGCAAACCATTCTGAACAACCTTAGCTGGTGATCTGAATAAATTTGTATTTGTGTCTCCTAATGCCACTCTTTCCTCCCTTCTCCTAAAATACACAGCTTGGTACAAATCAAGAGATTAAAGAGAAAATGCTATTGCCACCCAGGTTCTTTCCTATGAACCTCGCTTATGCTGTTTGTTGGAATCAGAAGTCAGGTTGACAGAAGCCTCTAATTTCAATTCTTGCCAAATAACCACCACCACACAACTGCTATCACCATCCTAGAGACTCCACAATAGATTAACTAAAAATATCCCCCAAACTTCTGGACACTGTGACAATGACACATGGCAGCTTTGCTTTCTTTGTTAGCTTTGCAGGAGCTTGTTAAGTATTGTTTTGTCATATTACATAATGTGAAGCAGGTAAGCATGAGTCAGGAGAGTTGTCCAATCTACCTGGGTCACCAGCTGCCTGATCCTGGGCATGGCATGTATTTTAAAGCTCAAATATGTGATTCTCAAAGCCACAAGGAAGCAATTTTTGTCAAAACAGATGAGTCAAGTTTCAGCATCTGCTGGGGTGAGAACTTTGAGGCATAAAAGGTAGGGTAACATCAGAGACCCATGCCAGAGAGAAAAATCTCCTGGAAAAATAATCTTCTGTTACATCAACATTAAATAACTTGCTATCTGGAAACCTCTTGGTCAGGAAACCTCCTGACCAACTGCCCTTAGACTGGCTTATATATAAAAGCACTTTGAAGAAATATAGTCCTGTAAAATATTAGGCAGCTTCCTTAAAAAAACAGAGAGAGCCTTGTATCATATTCTTTACCCAAAGAGCCCAGGCAGTCATAAAATAAAATCCTCTTTGCACAGATTAGTTCATGACCTTCCCCCCCCAAAAAAAAAATCTGAAAAGGCAACCTCTTTAGTAAGTAAAATAATTAACTGTTTATGTGAAGAAGACATATTATCACACTTAGTTTTTTTTAACTTTTCTTTTTTGAAGCACTTTGAGAGCTCATGGTAATGCAGTTTGCTTTCCCTGTAAATTACACAATAGATTAAATTTGATCTATTGCCTCTGGCGGATGACTCAAGGGAGATCGACATTTTTACTCGGCAAAAAAATTTAAAGACTTTTGACACATCTTAAATCTGAGATTTAAGTTACAGTGAATTCTTGAATAAATCAGAAGATCCAAAAATGTAATTTTAATGTGGATTTGCAATCTCTTAGCAGCTTAATGTTTATAGTGGGGTTGCATTGTGTGCTGATCTCAGTTCAGTTCAGTCACTCAGTCATGTCCAACTCTGCAACTCCATGGGCTGTATAGCACACCAAGCTTTCCTGTCCATCACCAACGCCTGGAGCCTACTTAAACTCATGTCCATCGCGTAGGTGATGCCATCAAACATCTCATCCTCTGTGTTCCCCTCCTCCTCCTGCCTTCAATCTTTCCCAGCATCAACGTAATGCAAATTCAACCTGACATCAGTGAGATTTGGAGTAGGGAGCACAAAAGCATGGTTGGAACCCCAGCAGTGATGTTAACCCCTTCTTCTCTTTATGGGAGTTGTGAGGCTTCACTTCCTGAGTTGATGTCAGTTTCCAAGTTTCTCACTATGGGTCCAAGCTCCTTTTCCAAGGCTAGCTTCTTGGGCATGCAGTGGCTCATGACCCTATGCTTAGAGGAGCCTCATACTTAATTTAAAGCTCTGCTGTTGCCTACCTGAAATTCTCACTTACTTTTGAACAAGGAGCTCTGCATTTTCATTTTGCATGGGACCTTGAAAATGGTGTCACTGGTCCTGACTTCACCATACAGAATATGAGTCTAGTGTTTGAAGGTACTTATCTTCCCTTTTAATCCATCCCCAAATACAAGTCAATTATTTTATCTAATGCTCAAGTGAAGAAACATTTATCCATTTCCAGAAATTCCCATTGCCCAGTGGTTAGGACTCATTGTTTTCACTCCCTGGCCAGATCATATTGTTTCTGTTGTTTTGGGTCTTTCTGCTTGTACCAAGTGGTTTGCGGGAACCTAGTTTCCTAACCAGAGACCAAACCCAGGTCCCCTGTAGTGGAAGCCCAGAGTCCTAACCACTGGACTTCCAGGGATTCCCTGGGCCCCAGGTTGGACACTAGATTAGGGAAGATCCCACAAACCACAAGCGTGGCCAAAAACAAACAAACCAACCCATAGATCAGTTTCAATTCTGGAGACAAAACAAAACAAAACAAGGTGTTTCCTAGGTCTTATGGTCCGTTTGAGGGATTTTCAAGGATAACTTTGACTTTACATGATTTTTACCTTATGGTCTCTCTTTAGAACCTAACCCCTCACATAATATATGACTGCAGTGTAAACAGAAAGCTTTATTGAATGGAATTCCATCTCTTTTTCTCTCACTTGTCCATCTTAAGGTATTAAGAAGGACTAAAAATCAATAAAGTGGGGAAAAAAGCAATAGAAAGTAGAAGGGATGAAAATAATTTGGCTAAAATATGAATTAGATGATTGATCACTGCATGTTCCAAATTTAACCACAACTTTTTGACAGATTTTGTCATTATTTATTCTTTTGGTCTTGAATATAAGGCAGATTTAGATCATTGGTTTTGAGAGTGAATAAAAATATCAATTCTTGTTTTAAAAGAAACTAATTAATTAATTAATTAATTTTAATTAGAGGTAATTACAATATTGTGATGGTTTTTGCCATACGTCAATATGAATCAGCCATAGGCATACAAAATGTTGACTCTTGATCAAGTTTCCAAAACACCAAAACCAGGTTTTCCCCTGACTCCACAGAACTGAGTTGGTGTAAAATTGGAGATTATTTCTCATTCCAATTGCCTCTACCATCATACATAGCATACTAAAAGGAAAACCAGCCTCAGTACTCTCCTTTACCCTCCTCCATGAGTCCTTTCCACTTACCTGGGAAACACAGTCCTCTCCTGGAAAACAAAAAAGACTGTGAGGGCCAACAGAGAAGAGTCTGGGCAGGAAGTGGGAGGGGCCAAAGGGAGCTGAAGCTCAAAGGAGGCCTGTGAGAGGTCAAAGAGGGGATGGCTCAGCCAAGACAGTCCTGCTCTTCTACTCCACCTCCAGGCCAGCAGGCAGCTGTTTTCTACATGTCTTCCCAGTCCTGTTCAACCATGGATGAAGATTTAGGCAGAAACTTGCGCCATTGTAAAAAATGTTTTAATATATTTAAATAAAAAAATAGAAGAGTAAGCACCCAATGGAGTGGGGAAAGGGCTTCTAAAATAGAAGGGGACTTCCCTGGCAGTCCAGTGGTCAAGACTTTACCTTCTAATGCAAGGAGTGCTGGTTCAACCCCTGGTTGGAGAGCTAAAATTCCCACTTGCCTCACGGCCAAAAAACTAAAACGTAAAACAGAAGCAATGTTTGTAACAAATTCAAATTCAAAATTGGTTGTAACAAATTCAAATTCAAAAATGGTCCATGTAAAAAAAAATTTTTTTAATTAAAAAAAATAAAGGCAAAGCCCAGAAGACATAAAGGAAGAGATTAAGAAACATGACTCTTCAGATAGTGTTCGACATAAAAGCATGAATTATAGAACAGTCACTGTGTTGTGATACCATTTATACTTGAATGAGAGCTGTCGGTAGAAGGCCCCTATAAGTATTTTGTGTATATGAAATGCATAGAAATGAGATGAAAAGTTAGCCTCTCAACTGTTTAGGAGGCAAGTTGGTAGATGTTTCTCATTTATTCTACATGCATACAAATGGCTTTTTTTTTAAACAATGAGAATATATTCATTCATACATTATTAATGTAATTTCACATGCTTCACAGTGACACTGCTCTTATCATTGAATGTTCTATCTTATTGATGGAGGGCTATTAACACCACACAGTAATCTTCCCATCTCCTTTGTATTCATATTCTTTAAAGTCATGATAAGAAAAGGAGCTTTTTATGTAAACTATGGAAAGCAATAGATTTGCAAAAGGCCCTTCAGTAAGGTATGTCAAAATCATTTATGCTGTCGGGGTGGAATAATAATATTTGCTTCTCAACTTATTTCCTTCAGGCCCAATTCTTAGACAGTCAAAGTGCAAGGAGTTCACTTTGGCTTTAAAAGATGTTTGCCCCACCAACAACCACTTAAGGGTTTCTTCCCTTTGATAATAAAGCAAAGTGGTATGGAACTTAAATAATTGGATTCTTTCTGAGGATAAAAAATTGAGAGCCCTGAACATTTAAGTGTCAGTACAATAGCTTTTACCCAAGTTCCAGGGGGTTCTAGTGGAAAGTATTGTAGGGTTTATGACTGAGCAAAAAGATATTCAGTGACTCACTGAACTGGTCAAGAATAGAAACCAAAACTCATTTCACGGCTTCTCTACACACACACACAGAGGGTCACATGCAAGGTATTACCTATTGGCATAATTATCTAACTTCCATAACATGTCAACAAGCATACCAGCACTGTATCAACTAGGTGCCCAAAGTATTTATAATCACAGTCCATTATACCAGAAGGTTGCTTGGACCAGGTACTGGGGTGGCTGGCTGTGCCTTCCAGATAGAGAAAAGAATGAAATGGTGCCAACTCTCCTAAAATATGAAGCTGTCTGTGTATCTCTCATATGTATGTATGAAGCAGTCAGAGAAAAGAACAAAAAAAAACGTAAATTATGCTACAAGAAGAAGAGCAGCAAAGTGCTTCTGGTTGATTCTCTGATAGAGATTGTTCACGTTACAAGTGTGTGATGGAATGTCTCCTGCCATGTCTGTAAACAAGAATGTCACAGCCATCTGTGATTCCAGCCCTCCAAACGTGAGGGCCCCCAAAAGGGAGAACAATGGGATGGGGGCAGGGGAGATGTGAAAATGAAGGATTCGGCTCCAGATAGCTGAGATGCATATGAAAGGAGTGAGTTCAGTGAGCTGATCTTCCCATACTTAGAGAGCGCTAAATTCTTAAACCGGAGATATCTGGTTTTCTTAACAATAATCTTCGATGTTCAGACTGCCTGCTTTGTTGCAAACTTCTATATAACCTGACTCCATCCCCTGCCTCCTCAGAGCAGCTTCTCAGGGCTACTTGAGATGCTGCCTCCCAGGCTTGAAGTGCTAAAAATTTCCCACCCAAGAAAACAACTCTCAACTTTCAGGGTTTTAAGTATGTACAAGTATACCTCTAAGTATGTAATCAGCAAATCCTGGAAATCTGAGTAAAACATAATATGGTCAAAAGAATTTAAATGCTCAAGCTGACTTCACTATTTAAAAGAAGACTATTGCGATAAAGTATCAATTAAAAAAATGATTTCCAAGTGTATGTATGTAGATCAAAGTGTTCAAAGAGCAAATTAGTTCAGGTACAAATTAGCTCTTTATGAAGAACAAATGTATTCTGCTGGAAAGGGGGAATGCCTTGGATTCACACATACCAGAAGGCTCATCTATACCACTTATTATATTTATATCTTATCTGTCATGGCAGTCCGCGAACATGGGTTGGAAAAGCATTTCCAGACACAAAGTATTGAAGAAAAGAGTGAGTTAATTAAGAACAAAGAGCAGAGATAATATGGGTACAGCAAGCACATTGGGTCGATACCTCCTGATAGGACAGGGAGAGTTGACCCTTTCCATAGGTTAGTAGCCAGTTTGGGGGCCTTGCTGTTGCCTGAGTGGGAAAGAATCCATCTGCCAATGTNAGTTAATTAAGAACAAAGAGCAGAGATAATATGGGTACAGCAAGCACATTGGGTCGATACCTCCTGATAGGACAGGGAGAGTTGACCCTTTCCATAGGTTAGTAGCCAGTTTGGGGGCCTTGCTGTTGCCTGAGTGGGAAAGAATCCATCTGCCAATGTAGGAGACGCAGGTTTGATCCCTGGGTTGGGAAGATCCCCTGGAGGAGGAAATGGCAACCCACTCCAGTATTCTTACCTGGAAAATCCCATGGATAGAGGAGCCGGTCAGGCTACAATCCATGGGGTTGCAAAAACATGACTGAGTGACTAAGCAACAACAAGGCATCTGGAGTGGGAGAAATTAGTGGAATTAAACTAACATAAAAGAGGATGGGCTTATTAAAATGACTCTAGGTTGGGATCCCAGCCTTACTACCTACTAGCTATGTCGTTTTAGGCCATCAGCTGAAACTTCGTGTCCCTCTTGTTCTCATCCTTCCCATAATTCTTCCACAGGTACCCTCGTATGCTCCCATGGCTTCCCTGACTATTTGGATGTTGTGTCTCCTCTGGACTCTCTAAGTTTAAGTCTTTCTACGTCTGAGTGGATGAGGAGCCACCAGTCACAAAACTTATTTTGACCCCTCATTTGTAAGGAGTCTGACATCTCTCTTGGGGACATGGAAGTAGCTGTCAGTCACTTTCTTGGGGATGCAGATGAAACTGATGCCATGGCTGTCTCATTAACTCTCCTAGTAAATCTGTCCCTCATGCTGGAACCCACGCAGCTAAGGGCTGCTTCACTCTTCAAGGCTGTCTCTCCAGGGCTGGGTGTAGTGTCTGGAGCATTATTCCCTTCCTTATAAATATTTTTCAAATGAATGAACTGCCCTAAGGCTGAGTCCAGGAGTGAGTGTGTTAGCTGCAAGAAGGGAGTCAGTGTTCTGGGTAAGAGGACAGCATGACAAAAGGCACAGAGGGGAGAAATCGGAATGTGTGCAGACTTAAAAAGCAAGGGCAGGGACTTCCCTGGTGGTCCAGTGGCCAAGATCCCTTGCTCCCAGGGCAGGGGACACAAGTGTGATCCCTGGTTAGGGAACTAACCAGGGGCTTCCCTGGTGACACAGATGGTAGAGTCCACCTGCAGTGCAGGAGATTCGGGTTCGATGCCTGGATCAGGAAGATCCCCTGGAGTAGGAAATGGCAACCTAGTCCAGTATTCTTGCCTGGAAAATCCCATTGACAGAGGAACCTGGGGGGTTACAGTCCATGGGGTCATAGAGTCGGACACAACTTCGCGACTAACATTTTCTTTTTTTTCACTTTAGGGAACTAGATCCCACATACCACAACTAAGTTCTCATGAAGCAACTAAAGATCCTGCTTATGGCAACTAAGACCCAGCACAGCCAAATAAATTTTTAAAAAAGAAGAAGAGCAAATGGCTACATTCTACATTATTTAGTTGTTTTCTCTTTGTTTAAGACTCGCCAATCTGTCTGACTCTTTGTGACCCCATGGACTGTAGCCTACCAGGCTCCTCTGTCCATGGGATTTTCCGGGCAATAGTACTGGAGTGGATTGCTATTTCCTTCTCCAGGGGATCTTCCCGACCCAGGGATCGAACCCGGGTCTCCTGCACTGTAGACAGATGCTTTACCATTTGAGCCACCAGGGAAGCCCATATAGAAAAGAAGGGAAGAAAAAAAGAGAGATGTTAGAAAAAATGCAAAGGAGGTGGAAGCAGATCTGCGTATGTAAAATACCAGCAAAGAAGCCAGTGTGGCTGGACTGTGGTGGAAGAGTGGAGCAGGATGGGAGGTTGGACGTCACCCAGGGCCAACTTACAGGGAGCCTGGAAGTGATAAATGGTGACTGAAGAAAAGAGACAGGATGTGATAGATGTTTTAAGAATCACCCTGGCTGCGTGAGGATAACTGCCCAGCAGCGCAAGAGTTGGGAGGTTGTGGTAGTAATTCAGGCTGGAGATGATGCTGCTTGTCCTGGGACTGTGCTGGTGGCCTGGTCCTCTGCACAGATCATATCAGTGAATAGCAGTTGGTTATGCTCATTTGGAATCCTGACCTGGGGGTTCCCTTTGAGGTGCAGCTTTCTTAATTTCATGTCTGACAGCGAGAAGGAGATTACCTGGGGTGGAAATAATTGAATGGTGCATGAACAAGAACATAGTGTCTTCAAAGGCCCTCAGGAAAATCCCCAAATGGAATCTGAGACTGTGGCATCTCCTTGTAATTAATTTTTCCTTGTCGAAAGAACGGATGGAGCTAGGATATCAACTATTGCTCTTAAGGAAGGCACGCCAAGGTGAGTGCCTTGATTTAGTTCGGATGCTTTTGGCTTCGAGGAGCAGAAATCCAATTCAAAGAGCTTTAAACAGCAGGGAAATCATCTCCCATAGCAGTGATAGTCTGTTTGCTTGTACATTTTGATACGTATATCTTTATAGACAGAACCGTCTGATTTGCTTGACTCTTTTTGCCCTAACATCTTCTGGAGTACTACAAAATGTAAAGAACTCGTCTGCCAATGCAGGAGAGATAAGAGACAAGGGTTTGATCCCTGGGTCAGGAAGATCCCCTGGAGGAGGGCACAGCAATGCACTCCAGTGTTCTTGCCTGGAGAATCCCATGAACAGAGGATCCTGGCAGGCTGCAGCCCATGGGGTCGCAGAGTCGGACACGACTGAATGCCTTAGCCTGCATCCACGTGTGTATCAGCACTGTTTTTCTTCCTCTGTCAGAATGAAGCTCCATGAGGGCAGGGATCATTGTTTTATTCACTTATGTTTCCTACGTGCCTGTGTTGGTGCCTCGAATAGTGAGTGAATGAGTGAATGGATGAAATATCTTCCTTTGGACCCCAGTTCAGTTCAGTCTAGTCACTCAGTAGTGAAACAAACATTTGCTGAGTGAATGAGTGAATGGATGAAATATCTTCCTTTGGATCCCAGTTCAGTTCGGCCGCTCAGTCCTGTCCACCTCTTTGCGACCCCATGGACTGCTGAGGAAAAAAGAAGAGTCATAAGGACTTCACAATTTCTCCCCTGGGAAAAAAGTCAAGAAACTCTCCATTTGCTGAAATAGTTTCCTTGTAGCCTCAAAAGGACAAGACTGTAAACTGCAAAGCAAATGCCACTGCAGAGAGGAGGGGACTCTTTGGTAGGGTTGTGAAGGCTAAATAGGAGTTTACCAGGCAAATATGGAATAGGAGAGGGCAGAATGACACTCTGGGGAGGGCAAATAACAGATACAAAAATGTGGATGTAGGAAGCAGCACTATGCGTTTAGAGAATTATAATTGGTCATGTATTTCTGGAGTACAAAGTGCCAGGATGGGAGTTACCAAAATTGAGGCTAGAGAGTTGGGCAAAGGCCAGAGTATTAATATCTTGTGTGTTCCAGTAAGAAGTTCTGGGTTTATTTTAGGTGATGAGTTTTCATCCTGAGAGTGAGAGGATAAGATTTATGTTTAGAAAGATCACTCTGGCATCCAGGGACAAAATGGATTTGAGAATAGCCAGCTCAGATCAACAAGAACCACTCACACTGGAAAAATAATAAAGCTTTGGCAATTTTCCACACTGTCCACCAGGTGGAGTAAGTAAGCCAGAACAGCTTGGTTGCTGGCTGGGTGCGTGGAGAAAGAACAGAAGAAAGCACCAGCAATGGGCTTGTTTTCATGGACAGAAAACTTCTAAGTCAGGTGCCCATGACTCAGAAAAGAACTGTAGTGATTTGAAAACATTATCCAGCAAAAACTGAAAGTCTCTTAAAAGTCCTCAAATACAGGACACATTACATATCACAAAACATTCACACACTGGATTACCAGTAAGCTATTGATAGGAACAAGGTAGAATTGTGTGTACCCACAATAAAAGACTCCAAGTGAAAAAACCAAGTTGGGTGTATAATGTAATCCCAAGTTGTAGTGTATAATGTGATTGTGCAAATGTCTACAAAGATGATTGTAAAAGTGGTATCAGAGGTAAGTTCAAGACCAGGTTTTGGGCTTACTGTGTGTATGTGTATGCTTGTGTGTGTATATATGCATGTGGAAGGAAATGGCAACCCACTCCAGTATTCTTGCCTGGAGAATCCCAGGGATGGCAGAGCCTGGTGGGNTGGGGGTTCCCTTTGAGGTGCAGCTTTCTTAATTTCATGTCTGACAGCGAGAAGGAGATTACCTGGGGTGGAAATAATTGAATGGTGCATGAACAAGAACATAGTGTCTTCAAAGGCCCTCAGGAAAATCCCCAAATGGAATCTGAGACTGTGGCATCTCCTTGTAATTAATTTTTCCTTGTCGAAAGAACGGATGGAGCTAGGATATCAACTATTGCTCTTAAGGAAGGCACGCCAAGGTGAGTGCCTTGATTTAGTTCGGATGCTTTTGGCTTCGAGGAGCAGAAATCCAATTCAAAGAGCTTTAAACAGCAGGGAAATCATCTCCCATAGCAGTGATAGTCTGTTTGCTTGTACATTTTGATACGTATATCTTTATAGACAGAACCGTCTGATTTGCTTGACTCTTTTTGCCCTAACATCTTCTGGAGTACTACAAAATGTAAAGAACTCGTCTGCCAATGCAGGAGAGATAAGAGACAAGGGTTTGATCCCTGGGTCAGGAAGATCCCCTGGAGGAGGGCACAGCAATGCACTCCAGTGTTCTTGCCTGGAGAATCCCATGAACAGAGGATCCTGGCAGGCTGCAGCCCATGGGGTCGCAGAGTCGGACACGACTGAATGCCTTAGCCTGCATCCACGTGTGTATCAGCACTGTTTTTCTTCCTCTGTCAGAATGAAGCTCCATGAGGGCAGGGATCATTGTTTTATTCACTTATGTTTCCTACGTGCCTGTGTTGGTGCCTCGAATAGTGAGTGAATGAGTGAATGGATGAAATATCTTCCTTTGGACCCCAGTTCAGTTCAGTCTAGTCACTCAGTAGTGAAACAAACATTTGCTGAGTGAATGAGTGAATGGATGAAATATCTTCCTTTGGATCCCAGTTCAGTTCGGCCGCTCAGTCCTGTCCACCTCTTTGCGACCCCATGGACTGCTGAGGAAAAAAGAAGAGTCATAAGGACTTCACAATTTCTCCCCTGGGAAAAAAGTCAAGAAACTCTCCATTTGCTGAAATAGTTTCCTTGTAGCCTCAAAAGGACAAGACTGTAAACTGCAAAGCAAATGCCACTGCAGAGAGGAGGGGACTCTTTGGTAGGGTTGTGAAGGCTAAATAGGAGTTTACCAGGCAAATATGGAATAGGAGAGGGCAGAATGACACTCTGGGGAGGGCAAATAACAGATACAAAAATGTGGATGTAGGAAGCAGCACTATGCGTTTAGAGAATTATAATTGGTCATGTATTTCTGGAGTACAAAGTGCCAGGATGGGAGTTACCAAAATTGAGGCTAGAGAGTTGGGCAAAGGCCAGAGTATTAATATCTTGTGTGTTCCAGTAAGAAGTTCTGGGTTTATTTTAGGTGATGAGTTTTCATCCTGAGAGTGAGAGGATAAGATTTATGTTTAGAAAGATCACTCTGGCATCCAGGGACAAAATGGATTTGAGAATAGCCAGCTCAGATCAACAAGAACCACTCACACTGGAAAAATAATAAAGCTTTGGCAATTTTCCACACTGTCCACCAGGTGGAGTAAGTAAGCCAGAACAGCTTGGTTGCTGGCTGGGTGCGTGGAGAAAGAACAGAAGAAAGCACCAGCAATGGGCTTGTTTTCATGGACAGAAAACTTCTAAGTCAGGTGCCCATGACTCAGAAAAGAACTGTAGTGATTTGAAAACATTATCCAGCAAAAACTGAAAGTCTCTTAAAAGTCCTCAAATACAGGACACATTACATATCACAAAACATTCACACACTGGATTACCAGTAAGCTATTGATAGGAACAAGGTAGAATTGTGTGTACCCACAATAAAAGACTCCAAGTGAAAAAACCAAGTTGGGTGTATAATGTAATCCCAAGTTGTAGTGTATAATGTGATTGTGCAAATGTCTACAAAGATGATTGTAAAAGTGGTATCAGAGGTAAGTTCAAGACCAGGTTTTGGGCTTACTGTGTGTATGTGTATGCTTGTGTGTGTATATATGCATGTGGAAGGAAATGGCAACCCACTCCAGTATTCTTGCCTGGAGAATCCCAGGGATGGCAGAGCCTGGTGGGCTGCTGTCTATGGGGTTGCACAGAGTCGAACACGACTGAAGCAACGCAGCAGCAGCAGCAACAGTTTTAGGAGGGTATAATTGGCATGCAATAAGCTGCACATATTTAAATGTGCAATTTAATGTTTTACCTGTGTAAGCCCCTATGAAGCCATCACTGCAATCCCAACAGGGAACATATCCATCACCCGCAAGTTTCTACACACCTCTTCCCAATACCTGTTTCCCATCCTTCCCTGCCCTAACCCCCATCTCCAGGAAACCACTGATTTGCTTTTTGTCGGTAAAGGTTTGCATTTTCTAAAATTTTACATAAATGGTATCAAATAATGTGCCTTATTTTTGGTCTTGCTTCTTTCATTTAGTGACATTAATATAAGACTCATTCATCTGTACTGTTAAGGGTATCAGTAATTAATTCCTTTTTATTGCTAGATAGCATTTTGTTGTATAAATGTACCACAGCTTGCTTATGCATTCATTTGATTGGCATTTGGAGTGTTAATAGTTAAAGGGTATTACAAATGAAGCTCCTTTGAGCATTCACACACCACTCTTTGTAGTTACATGTGCTTTCACTTCTGTTGTGTGAATACCTAGGAGTGGAATAGCTAGATCATGTGTTTGGTATATGTTTAACCTTAGAAACTGCAAAATTGGTTTCCAAAGTGGTTGCTTCATTTTATATCCCAACAGCCCTGTATGAATGTTCTAGTTTCTCTGTATCTTTGCCAGTGTCTAGCATGGTTGGACTTTTTAGCTTTTCTAATGGGCGGTTTAAATTTTCATTTATGATTAACGATGTGCATTTTTCATATACATATTTGCCATCAGTAGCTCTCCTTTGGTGAAGTATCCATTCAGTTTTTTGTGGGCTACTGACATTTCTATTTCACTTTATATTTCACAAAATTAAAAAGTTTTACAACAACCACATATCTCTTTATATGTGGTTTATAATAAAACTAAACGATCTCAATCCAGAGTACAATAATAATTGCAATCTGAACTTCAAACTTAATAGTAGAATATGATGATAGTGAAGACAAATCCTGATTGTATCTTTAAATAAAATATTTGGTTTCCAATTTCAACCTACTAGGAAATTACCTCAAAACCAATATTTTTTTTTTTTTTCCAAATTGGAGGCTGTTTTACAATATTGTGCTGGTTTCTGCCACACATCAGCATGAATCAGTCACAGGTATAGATCTGTCCCCTCCCTCCTGAACCCCTCATCCATCTCCCACCCCATCCCACCCCTCTAAGTTTTTACAGAACACTGGGTTGAGCTCCCTGGGTCATATATCAAATTCCCATTTGCTATCTATTTTACATATGGTAATATATATATGTTTCCATGTTACTCTTTCCATTCATCCCACCCCTCTCTTTCCCCTGTGTCTGCAAGTCTATTCTTTATGCCTGCATCTTCATGGCTGTCTGCAAATCAATTCATCAGGACTATCTTTCTAGATACCATATGCGTGTGTTAATACACAATATTTGTATATTTGTTAATACACAATATTGTATATTCTCTTTCTGACTTATTTCACTTTGTATGATAGGCTCTAGGTTCATCCATCTCATTAGGACTGACTCCAATGCATTTTTTACATATGTGTGTGTGTGTGTGTGTGTGTGAAAGTGAAAGTGGCTCAGTCGTGTCCAACTCTTTGCGACCCCATGGAATTCTCCAGGCCAGAATACTGGAGTGGGTAGCCTTTCCCTTCTTCAGGGGATCTTCCTCACCCAGGAATCAAACCAGGGTCATAGAGCTGATTAATATTCCATTGTATATATGTACCACAGTTTCTGTATCCATTCATCTGTTGATGGACATCTAGGTTAAAACCAGTATTTGTATTTCACTAGATTATTGCTTTTGAGAGATCCCACTAGTTTATAACTATGGTGTTGGAAAAGATTCTTGAGAGTCCCTTGAACTGCAAGGAGATCAAACCAGTCAATCCTAAAGGAAATCAGTCCTGGATATTCATTGGAAGGACTGATGATGAAGCTGAAACTCCAATACTTTGGCCACCTGATACAAAGAACTGACTCACTGGAAAAGACTCTGATGCTAGGCAAGAGAAGGCAGGAGGAGAAGGGGATGACAGAGGATGAGATGGTTGGATGGCATCACTGATGGGATGGACATGAGTTTGAGTAAACTCCAGGAGTTGGTGGTGGTCAGGGAAGCCTGGCGTGCTATAGTCCTTGGGGTGTCAGAGTCGGATACGACTTAGCGACTGAACTGAACTAACTGAACTGAGTTCAGACTCAAATGAACCTGGCCTCAAACTCTAGCTCTCCTATTTATCAGCTGTGTGATTTGGGGCGAATTCTCAGAGCTTCAGTTTCCTTTCTTCTTTTTAAAATCCTGACATATCCTTTGCCTCATAGGCTGATTTGAGGGGACTGAATTTGACATTATGTTATATCTAGCCCAATGACTAGCATGAAACCTGTTCCACAAATATTAGAACTTCCATGACAAGCAGTTTGAATGTCTTGACCACTAGTGGGTCCATGCTCAAAATTCAAGCTAGGACTAAATAAAGCACAGTCGCAGGGTTTTGTAAAGGAGCTGTTGAAACCTGTGTCAAGATAGGCAACATCCTTTGTGATAACAGAGATCAGCCCTCCCTCGCCCGCATCTGTTTGGAAAGAATCTGACCAAAGAGCTCTGGTTTGCACTTGGTTTTGAAAGCAGGGTGAAAACACACACACAGAGGAAACAGGAAACTTAGGTTGAAAATGGACTGTATTGAGTATTTTAGCAGATGTTGACTTCCTTGGAGAGCCCTCAGTATCCTCTGTTGCTCAACCTGCCAAATGGTCTTGTAGACAGACGTTCACGTTGCCCTGCAGGGTGGTGCAGTGCTAGAGCAGACCTAATGTTCTTCACATCAGGGTGATTCTCAAGATCATGTTATTGAGGTTAATGTCCAACATAAATGCTGTACGCTGTGTAATGCAATAGAAAGAACCTTGGCAGCCACAGTCAAAGAGAAGGTTTCAGAAGGGAAATATGAGCAACACAAGCTGAACACATGACTAGAGAAAGGAACTCAGAACTGAGGACTCCTGTAGGTCTCACCTTTGAATCTCTAAGGGGCCCCAATCTACAGGCTGCTCCATCCTTAAAGTCCTAGGACACTTTGCCTCAATGTTTGTTATTAGCACCTTTGTTATTAGGATTATTATATTTGTTATAATCCCTCTGGTATGGGGATTGATGGTGGTTATGGCTTCATTGCTAAGTCATGTCCAACTCTTGTGATCCCATGCACTGTATGTACCCCCCCAGGCTCCCTGTCCATGGAATTTCCCAGTCAGGAATACTGGAGTGGGTTGTCATGTCATTCTCCATGGGATCTTCCCGACCCAGGGATAGAACCTGTGTCTCCTACATTGCAGGCAGATTCTTTACCAGTGAGCCACCAGGGAAGCTGAGTATGGGGATTACTTGTTCAGTAAGCTGTGAAGCCTAAGGAACTTAATGACTAATCTCTTAAGAATTGTCACTTGTGCATTTTTCCAGTTTCGTATATCTCCATCATCTGGCACAAAGCATGGTCTCAATTCTGTTTACATAGTCAAGAGTAATGCTGCTGCTGCTGCTGCTGCTGCTAAGTTGCTTCAGTCGTGTCCGACTCTGTGTGACCCCATAGATGGCAGCCCACCAAGCTCCCCTGTCCCTGGGATTCTCCAGGCAAGAACATGGGAGTGGGTTGCCATTTCCTTCTCCAATGTATGAAAGTGAAAAGTGAAAGGGAAGTCGCTCAGTTGTGTCTGACCCTCAGCGACCCCAAGGACTGCAGCCTACCAGGCTCCTCCGTCCATGGGATTTTCCAGGCAAGAGTACTGGAGTGGGGTGCCACTGCCTTCTCTGCAAGAGTAATGGGAGAAGTATAAAAAGTTCGCTATCCACTAATACAACTGCCCTGTAAAAAAAGTGGATTCAACTTTGATTAAAGGTCATTTTGTTCATCTGGGCGTCTGGAAGGCTCAGGAGCTGAGTTTGGAGGTTGGGGCTTGAATGTACTATACACACTGGAGAGAAGGGTTTGGGGTTGGGTGTGAGGTGAGGGCAGGGCAGGAAAGCAAACGGAAGTGGCAGGGGGGTGGGGGGAGACAGGATCCAGTAAGATACTCACAGAGCATAGCAGCCAATAAATAATGTATTTCCAGGGCCTGTAAGCAGAGTGTTGTGTCCTGTTCTGTTTTGTTTTCATAGGAATGTTAACTATTACTATTGAAGTTGCTTGAGTTCAGCTGTGGAAAGCTCTCCAATACCTTTCATAAAGTCTACACATGTTCAGATCACCTGGTAGAGCAGGTTTCCTGTAGAAACCAAGGAAGGAGCTGAGTTTCCATCTGGGTCAGGGACAGAAAGGTGAGACCATTTCCTGAATGAACTAGTTCAGTGGAGTCAGGAGCTGGAGGGAGAAACCGCCTTAAGAAAGAAAGCTCCCAGGGAATTTGCAGAAATCTTGGGTAAGGCTTTTAAACTTCTCTTAGGACATAAATTTGGGAGCATCTGGCTCATTTTATCTTATGGTGCAGAGAGATTGCAGCCGACATCTAGGATGCAAAAGGAAGGAGAGGATGAAAAGAAGGAAAGAGTAAGAGAAGAAGAAAAGATAGGCAGCTATGTAAGAGTCAAAGAAGCGAGTGGACATCAGCCCCAGAGTTAAGGACATGGGACAGGGACAGAAATTCTCACGAGAGAGGTAAGCCTGGAACTAGCCTTGAAACCTGGATCTACTGCTTAAAAGTAGCTTATTTCATATATATAAACTATATCTATTTATTTATTTTCTTCTCTTATTGGGGAGGGTGGGGTGCACTGTGGGCTTTGGTTCTGAAGTCAAACAGGCCAAGCTCTAAATCCTGGCTATCAGCTGTGTGACTCTGGGCAAGTTACTTAAGCTCTCTGAGCCTCAGTTTATAAACTGAGACACTAAAAGTACCCACCTCATAGGCTTGCTGGGAGATTTAAATAAATTAATCTATAAAAGTACTTAGCATAGGGCCTGGCACAAGGTAAATATTCAGGAATACTCCATATATAATATCCATTTTTAAATATGTTTATTGAATGCAATTTGGAAAATACATGAGAAAGCAGAACTGAAGACCATCAATAGTTCCACCACCCAAAGGAGAAAACCACAGTTAAGAAGATTTGAGAGTACACCGTTCCAGGTTTCAGTTATTACTTAGTCTAGTTTACCTTTTTTTCTTTTTGTAGTGCTGGTCATTCTAAATATAAAATTTAAACCCTAATTTTTATTTAGTTAACTGAAGAATTTTTTCCCATCTTATTATAATCTCTTCAAAACATGTTAAATGACTGTATTGTAGTTCTAAATTGATGTAATTCACCTAATCATTTTCCTATTGTTAGATATTTGTGTGGATTCCAGATTTTTCCCCTATTCAAAATAGTTCATTAATAAACAAATCTAGGCATAAACCATTTCCTTTATTTTGTATTGTTTCTTTAGAAATGATTCCTTAAAATGAAATTCCTGCTGTAGAAGGTACAAATAGTTTTAATGCTCCTACTTGTCAAGAGACTTCTGAGGGTATCTGTTGGGGAGCTCCTATTTCCTGATTCTTCCTTTATAGTCCTCTTTCTCGTCTCTTTTCCAAAAGCAGGAGGAAAAGGAGGGAAGTGATTAACCAGATGCCCAGGCACTCCCTGGGTCATCAGTGCCAGTGGGCAGAATCACCAGGCAGAAAGAAGTCTGGAGATAGACACAGTTTCTCTTTTTGCTGCCAATCTGTTGAATGCAGTCTCAGAGTCCAGGCGACCCAGAGCATGAACTCCCAAAGGATGCCTGGGAATTTCCTTTGCTCTCAAAACTCTCATGTGGCAAGCGGGCGAGACCCTCCTTGCTGGGCTGCTCAGAGGCAAACACGAAGATTTCTTGCGATCTCTTTCTCCGTGGCTCCATCTCACCCAGGACTGATGGATGGGCATTGAATCTCTCTTCCTCGCAAAGGGCTGACCTGATATTCAGGTCAGGGGAGAGGACTGCCCCTTAGGTGTCTGTCTGTGACCTTGCTGAACAGTTTCATACATCAGAATTCTGCTTTGAGGTGCAGAGACTAAAGCCACAGGTAAAAATAAAACTCCCTCTTGGGGTTTTCCCACCTTTGGGGACCCCTTGGGGAGATTTCTTCCGTTGTAAAGGGAGGATAATACAAGTTTCAGGTGGGGTTCAGCATCTCTGGCTGCATTGCAGGAAGTTCTCTGGGTTGCTAGAGAAATCCAGCCTGGGTAGCTTACAGACAGTGGTGCGCTAGTAAATGTTTAACAACTGGCTCTTTGGTGGAGGGGTGGGGGCGGGGAATCAGCCCTGATTCGCAGTGTTTGCAGATTTGCATGGGCTGAAAATGCCCCTGTGGCTGTGAGTTAATACTGCTATCCGGGCTGATTTCAAGTTTTAACTCTTTAACAACTCATTCATAAAATTCCTAACAATTTAATAGGCTCTTGCAAGTCAGAGTAGCTCCACTCTGGTGTTAACTAAGGAATAGGGTTGGTTGGCTCATGTCATTGACACATAGGGAGGGCAGGGACACAGAAAATGACCTCAGGAATGATGGGAACTGGGGAATCTAGTGCCAATCAAATCCTTTCTGCAAACCAGCCTTTTTTTTTTTTTGCCTAGTACAGACGCACTCTCTGTATGCTTCAACAGACATAACTGCTGGCAGCTTCCAGAGTCACATCTTTACTGAATCACAACCAGAGAAAAGGAAGGGCTTATCTTCCAGCCAGCACTGGGTTGAAATTCCCAGCAAAGGGCTGAGCAGCCTTTCATTGCGTCCTTCCCTCATGGCTCAGAAGGTAAGTGCACTGCCTGAGCATCATGGGTGTGTCAGAAAGGGGGATGGAAGGATGCTGGTCAGATATAACCCATGCTTCCTGTAACAGTGACCATCTCAGCACCATCAGAACCTGTCTCAGTGGCCTCCAAAGTGGGTGAATCAATGACAGCATGAAGAAGCCTGCCTTGGCATTATATGCCATGGTTAAAAATACCCAAAAAACCCAGCTAATTTTATAGACAAAATAATAACCCATTGGCATTTTAAATACTTCTATTTCTTATATCACAAGTGAGGTTCGCAATAGGCTCCTACATATTGAATAACTGCATTTCTTCTTTTGTGAATTATTTTCATGTCATTTTCTCATGTATCTCCTGAGGTTTTAAGTTTTTTTAATTTAAATGTCTTCATTCAACAAGTATTTACTGATCTGTAGACTTAGGCAATACAATAGCAAACAAGATAGTGTTCTGGTCTTCAGAGCATTTATTCTATTTGCACGACCTTTTTAGATAATAATATACTAACATTTGCTTGCCATATTTACAACAAATATTTTCCTATATTTTTTCTTATTTTTTAATATAGTACTTTTATATTTTATGTAGTTAAATCTGATCCACTTTCCCGTTTTAATAAAATCTTTTTCTTCCATGTTTAAACTCCATTTCCTCACCAAAATTTTTAAGACATGATTCACTTTATTTTCTACTTGTCTAAAGTTGAAACTTTTGTATTTAATGACTAATTTCATTTGTAACGTGTCACAGTGTGTGGGTGAGCTGAACACCAAAATTGGTCACTTTTTCCAAACATTTAACACTAATTCTTCTTTACTGATTTCTAAAAGTGACAGAGCTGTGATTAATGGAGAGGTGAGGTAGGGGATATTGAAGGACAGTTGGAATTGCTCAGTTTAGGAACTCGTATGGGAAATGTTGAGAAAGGGAGGAATATATAAGGCATTAACGAGGAGGGCTGTTTGGAATGAAGGGTCCATATATTGTAGTGATACCTAAACCAGGGATGGATATACCTATTGACTAGAGATTTAAAGAAGTACTCATGCCTGGGCCCTACCGTTAGCAGGGGTTTTTGTTGCCATTGATGATTTTTTTTTTTTTTTAAAGAAACAAAGAAGTGGAGATATTTAAAAAAATAATTTTTACTAACCTTCAACAGGTCAGCTTCTTTCTTCTCTACTGTGTTAATTCAAAACACATTGCCCAAAGATTTTGCCCCATGATACAACCAATACAGCAAACCATGAAAATTCTAACCCTTACTTTACAGTGACAAACTTGACTGGACCATTCATATCGCTACCATAAACCCTTGAATGGCCATGCTTAATATTCCAACTCTAAAGCATTTGCGAGCAATATTGAGAGTTTCTGAATCTAGCTCTTTGTATCAAAATCTTGAGTCTTACATGTTGCAATGCTGTATTTGGGGAATAAGTTGATGCAGTTGGAAATGAATAGCTTTTTTTGCCCTGCACGTGGAGAAAATAAATTATTCTGCCTCATAACCACATCTTGATACATGTCTGCACTTTTGGAGTAAATCTCCCTTCAAATAGTAAATGTTTTCTCTTGACAATCGAGGGAGAATTTGAAGAGTGCCTTAGTCTACTCAATACTTGGGCTTCCCTTGTGGCTCAGCTGGTAGAGAATCCACCTGCAATGTGGAAGACGTGGGTTCAATCCCTGGGTTGGGAAGATTCCTTGGAGAAAAGAACAGCTACCCACGCCAGTATTCTGGCTTGGAGAATTCCATATCCATGGGGTTGCAAAGAGTCAGACACGACTGAGTGACTTTCAAAAATAATAGTATTAGTCTACTCTAGACGTGATAACAGAATATCATAATCTGAGAATGTCTTATAAACAGAAATTCTTCACAGTTTTGGAGGCTAAGAAGTCCAAGATTAATGTGCTGACCATTAGCAGTTTACACAGCAGGTCAGGGTTCACTTATCTTTAAAAAAAACTCCTCCATCCTGGGAAAGATTGAGGGCAGGAAGAGAAGAGGACAACAGAGGATGAGATGGTTGGATGGCATCACTAACTCAATGCACGTGAGTTTGAGCAAACTCCAGGGGATAGTGAAGGACAGGGAAACCTGGTGTGCTGTAGTCCATGGGGTTGCAAAGAGTCGGACGTGACTCAGTGACTGAACAACAGGCACTGATGATGTAGAAAACTGTGAAGAATAAAGCGAGTTCAATAACTAGGGAGCAGATTGAGAGAGTTGTCAATGCCAAGTTGAATGCAGTTGCAGGCCCAGGAATCCTCTGGGGGAAGAGTAGAAAGAACATGGTGGACTTTGGATTCCAGCCGATGTAGGTTTCAATCCTATTTTTGCCACTTGCAGACAGACTGTTATCTGGGCAGATCACTGGTCTGCACTGAGTCTTATTTTCCAGCCCTAAGCAGACTTAATAACATTTACCTAATAGTGTTGTGATGATTCAATGGGAAATTAAGTATAAAATGCCTGGCTCAGCACCTGATGCATTAATTCGCCCCTCTTCCTCTTGAATGAATCTTTGGCCCACACAGGGCTGCTTCGGGATAAACTGATGTAAGGCACTTCCAGAGAAAACATGCAAATATGTGTCAGGATGAGAAACAGAAGGAGGTCCAGGTTGTCCTTTAAGCCCAGAAATTCCAGAAACCTTCAAAGAGCCTGTACCTTTTAGGAGAGGAACTTTTCTTCCTTAGAGAAATGGAGAGATGTTTTGAACGTCACCAAGGCCTTGCCTTCGTAAACTAGGCAAAGACAAAAATCTGGCTCCACTAGAAGCCACCTCTACTCAGCAGCACAGATAATCCCAGCCCCTGGGCAGCTTAGCCTGTAAACCAAGGACAGCTGTTGTGAAAACAACACAGGCGTAGTCATTTTATTTAAAAAAAAAAAAAAAAATCCTAATACAAATCTGTTGACAGTGCAAAGAATCTCCTTTCTCAAGGATGGAAAATGCCCTTCCTTCTCAGAAGATCCACCTGCCTTAACTTCATTTCATTGATATTCATTTGGTGACTTGACAAATATTTATTGATATCATTTCTGTTTGACAACTACTTTGGAACTGGCCTCTACATAGGGCTCATTTACAACTAGTTTTCCATGCCTCCCTACATTTCAAATTGACACCAAATATTTACCTTGGGATTGGATGCTAATCAGTATTCCTTGGAGGTCATTCATCCAAAAGGCCGTGGGGCCTGGTGGAAAGGAGAGGGGTCTGGAATCAGACACACATGGTTCAAACCTTGACTCTGTCTTTAGGGATGAGCTGTGTGACTTTAGGCCAATCTCTAAAACACTCTGAGATCCAGTCTTATTTTTCTCTAAAATGAGACTGACTTTCTTACTCTAAAGCCAGTGCTCTCTTCCTGGAAGAACAGCATTTTCTTGGGTGAAGTGGAGGAAAGAGCTCATTCATTCTAAAAGACAGGAACTTGTGTGGTACCAGAGAGGAGAGAGAAAGAGCCCAGCTGCCTTCAAGGTGGATGTGTTTGGGAACAAGGAGAGATATCATTGGGACAGCAAAAGATAGGCCCTTCTGCCCCCTGGTCACAGCCCACTTTGGGACAGGTGGCTGGGAAGTCCCTGTTGATGGAGGGGCTTTGAGCTACAGGGGGATGAATGCACTAAGACTGATATCATAACTGAGTTGAAAGCTTCCTATGTAGAGTTCTCATCTGCATCACCTTCATTGGATGTCAGAGAAACAGACCAAGAGAGGGATGGTATTTTTTTTTTTTTTACTTGAAGAAAGAACAAGGGAACCTAGGCTTATTGAAGCAAGAGGGGCTTAAATTAGATAGTAATACTGACTTGCTCACTATGAGAAAAGTACAAGCTTATCCTAGCTCACCAAGGAGTCTCTTCCCTGAGTGACTTGGAATCTGTCGGCTGGCAGAGACTCAGAGGAGTTTGTTCATCCATTAGTGATTCTCAAGCTCTTCTACATCTCTGGACAAGCCTACCAAATCACCGTGAGGATCATTGTGTTTGAAAGTTTCATGGTAAGCTCCTGGCTTCCTCACTCTGATCTACTCTCCTCCCAGCAGAAAACTCTTCAGAGGCTAATTCAGAGTTGCAGACAGCAGGTTGCTAACTCTGGCTGCTGGGTTCCAGGTGATGTCCCAAAGCCAATGGAGATGCTGTGCTCTGAGCCCAGACACTAACTGTTCCTAGAAAATGAGGGGCTGAGACTGACCAGAAGTCACAGACTCTGAACTGTAGACTCCCTTGTCTACCTTTCTAAAGGTTGAGGAATTCAACCCAAGTGATACAATATTGCATTTACATACAATTCTGGTAGCACTTTAAGACTTAAGAATTTTCAGAGCATAAAGCCAGCTGTAAAGAAACAAGTCTCCAATGCAGCTAAACTTCAAGAGATAACCAGGTGTTAATGGTTAGGGACATAGTGGGATTCAGTTCACTGACCTCTTACTAGGTGCTGGGTCTTGGGTTGGGTACTGGGTAGAGGTGGGAGAGACCCAACAAGACTGGTGATGACAGGGATAATAAACATGTGCAAAGAGTTGACCATACCCCAGGCATTGGGTTCATTTGTTCATTTATTCATAAACAGTAGGGGCTCCATAAATACTTGTTGAATGAACTATTCACTTGCCCTGGTTACACTGGCCTCTTCTCTGTTCCTCAGATGCACCCCAGGGCCTTTGCATCACTCTTTTCTCTATCTGGAAGGCTCTTGTTCCAGACGTTTGCATGAATGATCCCCTCAATTCCTTCACTTGACTCCAATGTCACCTTTTCAGTGAGGTCTCCCTGACCACCTAAGCTAAAATTACAACCACCCTCTCAATCCCAGGGGCATCCTGGTCCTTTTCCCTCACTTTGCTCTTTGCCCTTAGCACTATCCAGCATTCTGTTTGTTGTTCAGTCGCTCAGTTATGTCTGACTCTTTGCCATGCTATGGACTGAAGCATGCCAGGCTTCCCTGTCCTTTACCATCTCCTGGACCTTGCTCAAACTCACGTCCATTGAGTCGGTGATGCCATCCAGCCATTTTGTCCTCTGTCTTCCCCTTCTCCTCCTGCCTTCAATCTTTCCCAGCATCAGGGCCTTTTCTAGTGTGTTACTGCCTGGTCTCTCTGCTGGCATAAGAGCTCCATGAGCGCAGGGACTTTGGGCAGCTTTGTTCACTGCTCTTGCCCCCATGCCTAGGTCAGATGCTCAAATCTGCTCAATGTATGAATCAAATGAAATGGTTTCTTAGTATCAATTATCCACCCAACAGTAAGTACTAAGGATAGTGCAATGAACGAGGCAGACAACAGTTTTTGCCCTCTAAAGCATGTATGCATGCCAAGTTGCTTCAGTCATGTCCAACTCTCTGTGACCCTGTGGACCATAGCCTGCCAGGCTTCTCTGTCTATGGGATTCTGCAGGCAAGAATACTGGAGTGGTCCTCTAAAGCAGAGTTCCCCAACCTCTGGGATCTAATGCCTACTGATCTGAGGTGGAGCTGATGTAACAATAATAATAATAATAATAAAGTGCACAATAAATGTAGTGTGCTTGAATCATCCTAAAACCATCCCCACCCCCAGGTCTGTGAAAAAAAAAAAAACAACTGTCTTCCACAAAACTGGTCCCTGGTACCAAAAAGGTTGGCGATCACTGCTCCAGAAGACCATGGCCTGGTGGGGATAAGATATCACACTAATTACACAATAATATCTCCACCTTGCTGAAATATGGCATAGTGGGTGCTTTACTGATATTATTTCACTGAAATCTCACCACAACCTTAGGTTGTTGGTACTATAAGTCACAGTTTATGGATGCTATTTTAGTTTTTATTTTCTAGCTGAAAATACACAGATAGGCTCTGAATTATAGAAAGGCTGGTTTTATCTAGTTGGCCTATATTAATGATAATCACTTATATGTTCTGTTGTTTAGTTGCTAAGTTGTGTCTGACTCTTTTGCGACTCCATGGATTGTAGCCTGCCAGGCTTCTCTGTCCATGAAATTTCCCAGGCAAGAAGACTGGAGTGGTTGCCATTTCCTTCTATGGGGCATCTTCCCAACCCAGGGATCAAACCTGTGTCTCCTGCATTAGAAGGTGAATTTTTTAGCATTTGAGCCACCAAGGAAGCCCTGTCTATGTGTAACCTAGTTAAAATGGTCTTTTTTTTCATACTCATTACTTCCCATGAATCCTGTGATGTATTTGTCCTGCTCTGTAAAAGAGGACTAGAGAAGTTAAAGAACTAGCTGGAGGGACCCTACCAGACAGCATCAAACCCAGTCTGTATCCTCACCACTCTTCCTCATTCTGAACAACCCAAATGATTGAGGGACTAATTGGGGTATGGGGTGGTCAGGGACTAGATTTTGCTAGTGAAGGAGGCAGTTGGGATTTCCAGGCTGAAGGGCTGGGGAGAAGATCTTGAATAGAGAATGAAAGCTTGCAGGTGGCTATAAGTCAGGGAGAGGTAGGCTGAGTAGAATCCTAGATGAGTGAGGAGGCATAGTTCTCAAACTCCCATCCCCTGACACACTCTTGGTCATTGTGGTTTGACTCTAACAAGGAGACCTGGGAGATTCTTGAGCCAGGGGCAGGATGAAAATGGTCTCTGAAGAATAGCTTTTGCAGCTACTTCTCCATCCCATTCACTGAAGAATACATCTCGTCTACACATCTCTTCAGCTTTTTTGGTTAAATTAGCAAATTATCTAAATCTATTATAAGACATTGCATTTCCACATTTCTACCTCTAAGCTTTCAAAACTTTCTTTCCTCATCCACGAAGAATAGGTACCCTGAAAGGGGAATGCTGAGAATCAGAGGTCTAGCATTCTCAGCGACAGACTGTCCTATGCATCCAATGAGCAACCCATCGTGGACTGAGTGCCTCCTACAATCCAGGCAAACTGCCTGGGACTAGGGCTGAGAAAAGGAACGGATGACAGTCTCTGCCCTGAAAGCCTCAGTGTGAATGACAGTAAGCAAACAGGCGATTACAGCACATCACACAGAGTAAGTGCTATGACCCATCCGGGAGCTGGGACAGCACCAGGGAGGGACATCTCCAGGTTGGGGGCGGGGCAGGAAAAGGAAGCTGAGTACCTAAGAGAATATGGCAAATTAGGGCAACTCTAGGAAAGCTTAGCCTGGCTAAACAGAGGGTAAGAAGAGATTTGAGGAAGAAGGGAAGCTGGAGAGAGAGAGAAGTAGGGGCCAGATTATGAAGGGTTTGTAATGTCATGCTGAGGCACTGGTTCTCAGAATTCTTTTTCCTACAACACTCCTGAGGGATGAAATACAGCCCTCCCTTGCCCTTCCCAGTTTGAGATTCATGGTGCTTATTAAGAGTCTAGATTTCTTCAGAAGTCTGACTAGCCTTGGATCAATTACCTCATCCTGCTAAGCTTTGTCTTCTTATTGGTCTACACAAGCATGTGCTGGTTGAGGGTACAAGCTCAGGATCAACTTGCCTGGTCTTTAGCCCAGACGACACCCACCATTCTCAAGCTACGTCACCTGTATAAGAGCTGTTCACCCTCTTTGGCAACGTGGATCGGTACCGCCATGGTGCCTACATCAAAGGCTCACCGAGCATGAAAGGAGGCAAAGCATGTGGCGCTCCTGGCACGGTGCCTGGGGCGAGCGGGCAGTAAGTGTCAGCTAACAGAATACTGCAGCGCCTCTGAGCCTCCCGGTGTTAGCAACCATCCTGTCTTTGTCATGCCCATTCCCATCATTGTTACCATCATCATCATCAACACCTTCATCATCTCCATCTTCTTGACGCTGAAGTTCTAGGAGGTCATTTCTCATTGGGTTCCTCCCCTCCACTGTCCTTCCTTTCATAAGACACTGTGGTTATCTTATGAAAGAGAAGGCCCTACATAGATGAATTTTAAGTGACGAGAGAGTCATCATATTCACTGAGTTCCTGTTATGTGTCAGACATCGTCTTGAGTACTGAGGATATGAGGATGAGCTAAATGAAGTTCCCAGTCATGGCACTTACTAACGAGAAGAGACATACAGCAATGATTCAATAAGCATATAGAGAGTATATCAGAGAAAAATAAACCAGGGAAAGAGGGATAGGCAGGGTCTCAGGTTGGGCAGTTGTTACTTTATATCAGATGGTCAAGGAAGAGCTGGCCTAGAGGTGACATTTGAATTGAGGAGGGGAAGACCACCACCTAGTGGATACCTTAAGCAAGGAGTCCAGTAGGAGGGTCCTTCAATAACCCAAGTGTGTTGGGTGATGACTTGGATCCATGGGATAATGGTGGTCACAAGAAGTGAGAGATGCTAGATAAAATTTGCTAATATATTGCACTGGGTGTGGGGGGATGGGTAAGAGGAGAGGAGTCAAGGATGATTCCTGAGCAACTGGACAGATGTTACTGACACGTGCTGGATGAGGAAGACCACGAGTGGACGAGAAGATCAAGTGAGTATTCATATTGCCTCTATGAGGTAGGGATTATGGTTTTCTTCCATAAAAACTAGGACCCAGTGAAGTGAAGCCTCATATGGTGCTGGGAGTTCCAAGAAATAATTCCCCTACTGCATGGAAAAGGCTTTGGAGCTAGGGAGCTCCTGGGACTGGGGACCACTGAGACTAACAGACACCCTGTTTGCAGGGCATTGAGCCTCGTGCCTTGGCCTCTTGTCAACTTGGAATAGAGAAGCAATCGAATAGGGGCTTTATCCCAGGGACGGGGGAGCCTGGTGGGCTGCTGTCTATGGGGTCGCACAGAGTCAGACACGACTAAAGCGACTTAGCAGCAGCAGCAGCATTTAGCCATTCTAACTGAAATGCAGAAAACCAAAGGGCTGAAGGCTTACAGAGCTCTAGGTAGCTGAAGATCCTTGCAGGTGAGGGTGTTCAGAAGCATCTTTGCACAAGCTGGGGGAAAGGAAGAGATGTCTTTAGCTCCTCCTCTTTTCTACCTACATTCCTGACCATCGGACATACTTTATGGAGGGTGAAATGGAAAAGGCTCAGGGAAGAAATCAGGAGACAGGAAACTTCCTCTAAATGCTTGTTGACAAAGAAAACAGGATAAAAGAATGGAAATCCCCAAGAACCGTGGGAGTCTTCTTGTCCTAGAAGGTATGCTTCCACGACTACTTACCAACCTCCTCCTCTGGGTGTAGCTGAACACCATGGTGGAACCACAATCCAGAGGGAAACAGTGCTGCTTTTTCAAGTTAAACCCATCAGACCTTGTGGTCTATAAGCCACAAATGGTACTGGGAGCTCCAAGAAATAGTGATGAAAGAAAAATGTTGAAATCAAAACATAGAAGTTCTGTGTGCAGCTAGACTTTCAGTGACTCTACCTACTCTATTCACTGAGTCCTGCCATGGGCCCAGGATCATACAGTGTCTCTCCTTTAACTCTCACAACAACCAGGTAAAGCAGTTTTTTTTTTATTACTTCTGAAGACACAGAGGTTCAGAGAGTTCACATTCCCCCATCAGTCGTGGAGCTGAATTTGAACTCGAGTTAGTCTATTACAGAGCCCGTGTCTTAACCATTATACTTCACTACCTCCCAAAAGGAAAGGGGTGAGAGGTACACACTAATAACAGTCCATCTCCCATCCCTTTATTCTTCCAGGGCTTGGTGGAGGCAGAAAGTTAAGAAATCTGTCATTTTAAAAGTAGGCCTATGTTTTCAATCAACTTTTAAAAATTAAAAAATGTAATTATTTCTCATGATAATCAGACTACTGGGAATTCCACGGTGGTCCAGTGGCTAAGGCTCTGAGTTCCCACTTCAGGGTGCCTGGGATTCAATCCCTGGTCAGGATACTAGACCCCACGTGCTACGACTAAGTGTTAGCAACTAAAGGTCCCTTGTGCTGCAACTAAGACCTGGGACAGTAAAATAAATTTTTTAAAAAATTAAAAAAAGAAATACAATTGATTGAAAAAAACTAGATGACTATTTTCTATAAGAAATAGATTAATAATAAGAAAGGCCTTTAGAGATACAGAAATGGTGACCTTGAAATCCAGAGAAGAGTAGAAGTATACTTCTCAAGGTCACAGAGTTTGGTGGCAGAAGTAAGGCTAAAAAGCAGAGCTCCTGCCTCCCAGGCCAGAGCTTGGCAGAGCCCCCAAAGCCGCTTTGCAAATTATCATTACCTCTGCCCTAACAATGGATGATTGCTTGAAGGATGGTTACTTTTTTGTGCATGAGAAATTTGAAACACAATCTGCGGAAGTTTTTAAACAAGGTTCTTCTAGCATCTTCTGATATTAGTCTTCTGCTTTCTTATGCCATCTCCTTTCTCCTCTCCTAGGTCAGAGTCATAGGCCTTGTTGAGCAGGGAGTTTTCTATCAGAGCTCCTAGTATTTAGGTGGAGTGGGGACACTATGAGGCAAATAAATTGTATTTCTAGTCCAGAACCTGCTTTAATCTACTTTGGCCTCCCACACTAATAGCAACTCCTGTGCTGGCCTGGCCAGCTTCTGCGAACCTCTGCATCCCGGACCCGCTCCACCCAGCTCATCTCTCTTTCCTAATTGCAGCTCACACCCTTGATGTCAGACAGATGTCCTGGGTTCACCCCCCATTTCCACCACAGAAATATTCTCCCTGCTCTCCCCCTATGCAAATCTATTCTTCAAGCCTTTGTTCAAGAGCTTTCTACCTCAGAAGACTTCCCCAGGTGCAGCCCAATGGTTTGCTTTCCAAGTTCATTTTCCATTTATAAGTCTGGATGACACAATTTAGCCTTCAAAATATTTCTGCAAATTTCTCCAAATGGAATGCAGGCCCTTTGAGGGCCAGCACACAGGTTCATTCTCACTAGAGATTTTTAAAAGTATCTTATAAAGTGAGATTCATAGAGATATAGGCTATGGTTGCTTCCTATCCTCAAAGAGAGGAGACTCTAGTACTTTGCAGATATATATCTGGTATATAGCAGACCCTCAACAAAGGTTTGCTATGTTGAACTAACGTACACAGTGCTTTGCAACTGTCTTCTGTGTCTCAGTCTCATGAGAGGTATCATGTGGTTTACAGGGAAGGTTTCAAGAAAGAGAGTATTTGAACGAGGCCTTAAGGATAGGGAGTGTTTTTTTAAAGAAGGAATTGAGAGACGTTTCCAGGGAAAAGAAACAGGGTTGCTAACTCACAGGCACACACACAGACAGACACCAAGATTAGTGGGAAAGGAGCTTGTAAAGTAGAGCTCAGTACCTGCCCCAGTATTAACTGGCCTTTTTGAGCGTGAACAAACTGCTTAATTTCTCCATGGCCTAAGATCCCCTGGAGAAGGAAATGGCAACCCACTCCAGTATTCTTGTCTGGGAAACCTCATGGACCCAGGAGCCTAGTGGGCTACAGTCCACCGGGTCGCAAAGTGTCAGATTGCGATTTAGGGACTAAACAATATTAAGCCGCACAGGCTCCGCAAGAAGCAGATCAAGGCTCAAATTACGGTTACGAGAGATCTTGGGACAATCAGTTGGGGTGGGGCTCAAGCTCAGTTTGTCACCCATTAAGTAGGTAAAATAATTTCTATATTAGAAGATATCAGTGAGGTTTGGTAGAACATATATGTAAGTTGGGGAGCACAGAGCCTGGCATTAGTTTATTTCCTTCCACCAAAGTAGGCGTGGAAGCCCTGATATGCCCTCCTCTCACTGCGGCCGCCAGCACTCAGCACAGAGCCTGTCCTTAGTGGGGACAGTGGACACAGTGCGGGGCGGGGGAGGTAAAGAGAAAATGGAGTTGAAAGGGCTTCAGAAAAAAATCAACAGAGTCGACAGCGAACTGGCTGGGCTAAGTGGGCCGCTCATGACTCTTCCCTTGAACAGTCTTCACGCAGCCTGAGAATATTTGCTAACTTTTCCTAAACATGCCTTTGGGGCCAACTGGTTTTCAGAAAGCCCTTTCTGCCTCGCCTTCAAACCCCAGGAAAGAGAGAAGGTCCAACCCCCGGAGGCGTGGAGGGTGGGATAGGGGAAGAGTGAGGGGGGTTGGGGGTTTCCCCAGCTCCCCGGAAAAAGGAATGGGGGTCTCTTCCTGCCCCTTTACTCCCACTCCCAGGAGCACGGCTCCTGGGGCGCCCCCCATCATTTCCTCTTTTCGCAAGGGTCCAGGAGGGAGCGGGGCTCGCGCTGAGTCCTCAACACCAGATTTTGCCCGTCTCCTTCACTTCCGACCTGCCCGGCCGCCTTTCCCCGGGGCACCCGGGGCACTCGGGGCCCCAGCTCAGTCGCCAGTCCGGGTCCCAGTTGACCCAGCCCTTCGCCACCTCCCTATGGCCACCTCGGTAGCCGGTTCCCGCCTCTTTAGACCCGGCCTGGCCGCCCCCCCACCTGCCCCCTACAGCCGCCTGCCCTGACCTCCATTGACCCGGCTGGGATACCATCGTCGCCCCCCGCCCCCACAGTGCCCCAGTAGACCCCGCTCGGCCACCACCCTCCCCTCCGCCGAACCCCCAATCCCCGGACCTTTCTGCTGGGCCGCCCCCTTCTTCAGCCACCCTCATCCCACCCCGGCTCCCGTAGACCCAGCTGGGCCGCCGCCTTCCCCTAAATCCCGTCGCCCTATCCCAGCCTCCGTAGACCCCGCGGGGCCGCCCCCCGCTCGGCCCTCCCTCTTTGGGGTCGTGGCGGCAAGGGGAGGGGCCGCCCGCCGGCCCCAGCGTGCGTGGCAGGCGCTCCGGGCTCTGCTCTGCCGGCCTCCCTTGCCGGGAGGCGGGGTCGGCGCCGCGGCGGCGNGAGGGAGCGGGGCTCGCGCTGAGTCCTCAACACCAGATTTTGCCCGTCTCCTTCACTTCCGACCTGCCCGGCCGCCTTTCCCCGGGGCACCCGGGGCACTCGGGGCCCCAGCTCAGTCGCCAGTCCGGGTCCCAGTTGACCCAGCCCTTCGCCACCTCCCTATGGCCACCTCGGTAGCCGGTTCCCGCCTCTTTAGACCCGGCCTGGCCGCCCCCCCACCTGCCCCCTACAGCCGCCTGCCCTGACCTCCATTGACCCGGCTGGGATACCATCGTCGCCCCCCGCCCCCACAGTGCCCCAGTAGACCCCGCTCGGCCACCACCCTCCCCTCCGCCGAACCCCCAATCCCCGGACCTTTCTGCTGGGCCGCCCCCTTCTTCAGCCACCCTCATCCCACCCCGGCTCCCGTAGACCCAGCTGGGCCGCCGCCTTCCCCTAAATCCCGTCGCCCTATCCCAGCCTCCGTAGACCCCGCGGGGCCGCCCCCCGCTCGGCCCTCCCTCTTTGGGGTCGTGGCGGCAAGGGGAGGGGCCGCCCGCCGGCCCCAGCGTGCGTGGCAGGCGCTCCGGGCTCTGCTCTGCCGGCCTCCCTTGCCGGGAGGCGGGGTCGGCGCCGCGGCGGCGGCGGCGGCGGAGGCAGGCCCCCTCCTCCTTCCTCCCTCGCCCGGCCTCCTTCCTTGCCCGCCCGCCCGCTCTCGCTCTCTCTCTCTCCGCCGCTCCGACGCCAACAGCGCCCGCGTGCTGCTCGCCCAGCCCCGGGGGAGCCCGAGGAAGTTTCCCCGGCCCCGCGTCCCACTAGCTCGCCTCGCAGCCCGCGGCCTCAGCCGCCGCCGCGCCCGCCATGCCCTCGGCCAAACAAAGGGGCTCCAAGGGCGGCCACGGCGCCGCGAGCCCCTCGGAGAAGGGCGCCCACCCGTCGGGCGGCGCGGATGACGTGGCGAAGAAGCCGCCGCCGGCGCCGCAGCAGCACCCGCCGCCGCCCGCGCCGCACCCGCAGCAGCAGCACCCGCCGCAGCATCCGCAGAACCAGGCGCACGGCAAGGGCGGCCACCGCGGCGGCAAGTCCTCCTCCTCCGCCGCCGCTGCCGCCGCCTCGTCCTCCGCGTCCTGCTCGCGCAGGCTCGGCCGGGTGCTCAACTTTCTCTTCTACCTCGCCCTGGTGGCGGCGGCCGCCTTCTCGGGCTGGTGTGTCCACCACGTCCTGGAGGAGGTCCAGCACGTCCGGCGCAGCCACCAGGACTTCTCCCGGCAGCGGGAGGAGTTGGGTCAGGGCTTGCAGGGCGTCGAGCAGAAGGTGGGTACCCAGGCCCCCCAACCTCCGTGCTCCCGGCGGCGGCGGCTTCCGCACCCACAGCCAGGCCCCCTCGTGCCCTCCCGGCGGGGGCCCTCGCCGGCCCAGGCCGGGTGTCCTCCGCCAGCGGCCCGAAGTCCCCTCGCCCCGGCCCTTTGGCTCCGAGGCAGCCCCCAGACCCTCTTTGTTAATGGCCGCTGAGGGATCGCCCCGAGGGATGGACCGCTTCGAGGATGTTCCGGCCGCCTGGGAGGGTGGGCCAAGGGCCTGTCACAGGACATTAGCGGTGACCTGTAAGGAAGCCGGCAGGCTCTGGGGAGCTCATTCTTTTTGGATTAGGAACCGCTGAATGGGCAGAGTTGTCTGGAGAGGAGCTTGGAAGGGAAACCAGCGCATCCGTGGAAGCCTCGGGCAAGGCCGCACCTCTGCTCTCCCCGTGGGAGACATCTGAGCCAGATTTTAATGGACCCGGAGCCTGGGGAAAGAGAAGCTAGTAATGTTACTCATTTGTATAGTTCTGATGAAATATTTCATCTCGTTAGGCCCCCTGCGCTTTATTAGACCAGTGTACCTAAGTGGGCCTTGGAAGTATGGTAGCATATTTCAGCCTTAAAGGAGAGGAACGGTCATAGATACTAGGTCACACTAGTGAATAATACAGAGGTACATTTATATGGTGTTTAGAGGGCTTACTCACTTATTATCTAATCCTCATAGCAACCTTGGGAGGGAGGGAAGGAGAGAGGACGGGCAGTTTTGACTCTGTTTTCCAGACCAGAAAATTGAGACTTAGAGCTTAATTGATAAAGACTGCAACTGGTGAGTGGCAGGTTGCATGACAGCCTTGAGACCACTGAGGCCTGTTTCAAGTTCGGATGGATCCACCTTTCAACAGGAAGCTGCTTAGGGTCTGCCTTTGCTGATTTTTCTTTTTACACCAACCGCAGCGCCTTCAGCCTCATTCCCCCTCCTCCGTCCTCCACTCATGTCATTGCTCAATGAAACTTGGTTGCATGATTGAAACAAAAAATCCCGCCACCACTTCTGAGCCCGGAATTGCTGCCTCCTTTTCCCAGCATGCTGCCGGCCCTGCCAAGTTTCTATTGACTGTGTAGAATATGCAGGACTAGGAATTTCCTCTTAAGACTGACGGAGCAACTGGAGTGAGTCATTTTGCTCCATGGTGCAGGCCAAGGGAGGTGACTTTTTGAAGGGAATTAAGTAGGCAGCGCTGCTTTGCCTATCTGGAATGTCAAAGCATTCTTAAAAAATAGACATACTGCTGAAGTATCATCAGTAGGCTCTCTGTTTCCTCTCTTGATCACCCGCTTACCAATCAATCATAGTATTTGGTGAAGTCTGATAGTAACATGGCTCCTGGTAGGCCCTGTGGAGGGTGCGAGGGTGCACAGGACAAATCCTATTTGTGAAGCAGCCCACAGGTAGGTTTTGGTTGAGGGTGACTGCTGTGTGAGTTCAGAAGAGAGAAGGTGGAGTTTGCTCAGACCCGTGACCCAGTGGCCAGCATGGTACCAGTCTAGATCTATATGGTGGTGGATAACTGTTGAGAGATGGCATGAGGAACACACAGGCTGGTTTGGCGGACACTACATGGCCATCCTGCCCTCAGCAGAGTAACATTTAGAAAGCTGTGAGAGGGGAGGCTGAAGTTAAGGCCCAGATGTTGGAGGTCTTGAGTTGAGGCAGGAGAAATTGAGGTTTATTCTCTCTGCTTCCTCCCTGCCCCTCCCTTATTCTTCCATCTGGTTCCATTCTTGCTCCATCTCAGCTTTGTACAGATTCCCTTTCCTCTTTGGGTACTCAGTTCTCCCATCTCCACAGTAAGGGGAGGACTCTTTCCAGGTTTTCAAGAATCCTCCTGGCTGTAAACCATTGAAATTATGACCTTTCTTATTTAGTAGTGTAGTCAGGCTCATATTTAATGCCTCATGTTTATTGTGCATTCATTTGACTCTCATGGTGCCAACAGGTATTGATAAGTACTGATATAATCCCCTTTTCATAGACCGGAAAAGTGAACACCAGGAGGCTGAGTAACTCTACATGGTTACACAACCAGCAAGTAGCAGTGCTAGGATTCAAACTGCAGTGAACTCCTAGAACACGGTTCACCACTTACCTATTAATTTTGTCATCTTTCCCATGCCTTGCTTAGTACCTAGTAGGTGCTCAATTAATGTTCATTTCATTGACTTGGAACATTTGCCACATAGGATCTTCCATTGCATGTGGTCACTTCTCTCTGGATCTCCAGGGTGGCAGTAGATTTTACTTTGCCTTAAGGAGTGAGTAGTGATGGATGGTCCTCTGACAAACTAAGTTGGAGCACCTTATTCCTCTGAGGATGAGGGTTTGATTCTTCTCAGAGACATCTTCTTATGTATTATTATTATTCATAATTAGTCTTCATTGAGGGCCAGGTGTTCCCAGTTACCCTCTGAGACATGAGCACCGTTGCACAGATAGGCCAGCTGAGTCTGGAGCAGTTGTGTTACACATTCAGGGTCACATGCAGACCCTCAGTGGTGGAGCTGGGGTTGGAATCAGAGCAGTGTGACTTTGAAGCATGCTACTCCACTGCCCTTTTGGGTGCCCACCTGATCTTGTTCTCAGATGCTCTCAGTTCTGGGGCATGGCCCAGGTCTGCTGAATGGGCTGAGAGGCTGCCCTGTTCTTAGCCTGAAGATTCAGTAGGCACAAATTGGTGCAGGGCTTCAGAAACCCTGGTTCTGCTCTAGGCCCTCTGAAGGGCTTGGGTTGGCTTGGCAGATCCAGGGTGACATACAGTGATTTTGGGAGTAGGCTTAAGGCCGGTGGGGTCAGTTGAATGAGACTAAGAGCTGTTTGTGGGCGAGTGAGTTTTCTGGTCGTATTTCTTTGTTCTCTCGTCTTGCTCTGGGCTAGGAGTCGTGGCTTGAGGCTGAGCAGCATTTCTAGGCACTCAGTGCACTTTGAACATGCTTCTGCCCGGGTGTATCACTGGAGGCCAAGAGTGCAGTTTCTAAACTCAAAATTCTTGGATTCTGACGCTCAGCTCTACCACTTCCCAGGCTCCTGCTTTGTAAAATGGGGATCAGTAGGAGCTGCCATGAGATTATTATGAGGGTGGATTGAGATGATATCTCTTAAATTTGCATAATTATTTACATCAGATTCCTGTTGAATATCAGCCACCACTAACTAGTCCCTTACCCCTGCCTCTACTGTGAGCTCCTAGGGGGCAGGGATCCTGTCTTAGTGTCACCCTGCTAGGGCATCTTGTCCACACTTAGTGGGCCTCCCACGTATGTTAGGGAAACATAATATCACTGCATATTGATTATAATGGGGTCTTTACATGTGAAGATGAACGGCTCAGAAGATGAACAGTACCAACATAGGGAGACACTTTCTGTGCTCTTTTCATTGGTTTCATCTGTCATTTCTGATCTAGTCCCCTTCCTAGCCATCTGTAAAGAGCCAGTCCAGGTTAGGAGTGACAGACGGGTTGGGGGAAGTGGACCAGCCTTGTCTTCATCAGGCCTTGCTCTGTAAATTCATTCATTTTATGATTCATTCAGAAAACACTGATGAACACCTACCATGTTTCAGGTGCTGTGCCTACCTGTTGACACCTCTGTTCTGAAATCTGTGCTTAGAACAGGCAGATTCTGTGAATGAATAACCTAATTTCAGAGGAGAGCTGTCTCTGGTACCTTCTCAAGGTGTCCTTTATGACTCAGGTTATATTTGGTTGAGCAGGCAAATTGTCTAGTATTCTGGAGTCCCTGAGAACCTTATTCTAATCTACTTTAAAATCACAGACTGGTAGAAGCAATAAAGGACTTAGAAACCAATTTGTTAATAGATGAAGAACTCGGGACTTGGAATTTGAGTGTGACTTCCTTGTGCTCACAGAGCTGGTTATTGGTGGGACTGGAACTAGAGCCTAGGGTACTATTAATAGTCCTGTAGTGTTTGCCCTTTGTCATTGGGCCAGGGGTGGGCTAGGAATCTCCAGACTACTCCAGAAAGATGGAGTGATAATGAAGGTGACAGTTACTGTTTACAGGTTGCATGGTGGTAAAGAATCCACCTCCTAATGCAGGAGATACAACAGATGTGGATTTGATCCCCTGGGTCAGGAAGATCCCCTGGAGGAGGAAATGGCAACCTGCTCTAGTATTCTTGCCTGGAAATTCCCATGGACAGAGGAGCTTTGAGGGCTATAGACCATGGGGTCGCAAAGAGTCTGAGCAACTTGGGCACAGCTATGTGTTAGGCCCAATTCAAGCGCTTTATATATATTAACTCACTTTATTCTCATAAAACAAGCTACCGAGTTAGATACTATCTTTGTTTCCATCCTGTGGCTGAGGAAACCAAGGTATAGATATGCTAAATTACTTCCCCATGATCACACAGCTAGGAAGTGTCCAGGCTAAGATTTGAGCATAGGTGGTCCTATTCTAGAACCCACGCTATTTTTTTTTTAAGCCCTTCATTATGGAAATGTTCAAGCATTAAGAAAATAGATCAGTATAGTGAACCCTACTTCCAATAATCATCAATTTTTTGTTATTTTATTTAATCCGTTCACCACCCTTTCCGCCTCTCATTTTGTCATGCTTAGTTCTGCTCAGCAGTTCTGACTGTTTTGGCAGGCCATTAATCATCATACTCTCAGCCTCTCAGGACATTAAACCTGCTCCCTGGAGTGGTTCCCCAGTCAGACCCTGTTTAGGGTAGAATTTATTTAGAATGAGTGTATAGTGGCAATCAGTGTCATAATGTGTTCACAAGCCAGAAAATGTTGAGGGTCACTGGTCCACTGATCACATTTTCAGTTGAGGACGTGACTTGTTCAGGGCCAAAGAGCTAGAACTACCAAGCAGAGACCTGAACTTGGTCTCCTGCCTTCCTGCCCAGTGTCTCCCATGTGCCTCAGCTTTATTTCTATGAAAACTTGGGACCTTTCAGTTGCAAGAGCTAAAAATTCAGCTAAAACTGCCTTAAAGAAAGATGGAGGGAGGAAGAGAGAGAATTTTTTGGCTCAAACTTACTAGTTCCAGAGTAGATTCCTTCCAGAGTACATGCCTTCAGTGTGGCTGTCTCCAGGGATTTAAATTGTATCTTTAGAACTTGATCTTGCGCTCCCTGAGTTCTGCTTCCTTCTGTGCTGGCTTGATCTGCAGGCAGGCATTGATCATGTGCTGGTCTTAGCTGTTCCAGGCTTCCCTCATTCTATAGCTAGCAATTCCAGTAGAGAGAGCTTTCTTTTCCCAGTAGTTTTAAGAGAAGTTATGCAGTTGACTTGCCAGGCCACATGCCCATCCCCTAATCACTGTAGTTCCAGGACTGGGTGGGGAAGTGGGTGGATGGAAAGCATTGGTTGGTCAGGCCTAGAGGGCTTGGGCTGGCGCCTTTGGGTCCCTCAAACCAATGGGCTGTGTGTAAGGATGGTTCCCCAAAGGAGAAGTATGGTGCTTTCTGTTGGAGGGGGGACCTTTAAGCTGGGCAGATCAAAGAAATACAGCTGAATCGCGTAAAACCCTTCAGCGGTTCTCGGTGGTTAACATCTGGATTTTGGTTACAGGTGCAGTCTCTGCAAGCCACGTTCGGTACTTTTGAGTCCCTTGTGAGAAGCTCCCAACATAAACATGATCTCACAGAGAAAGCCGTGAAGCAGGGGGAGAGCGAGATCAACCGCATCAGTGAAGTTTTACAAAAACTCCAGAATGAGATCCTCAAAGACCTCTCTGATGGGATCCACGTGGTCAAGGATGCCAGGGAGCGGGACTTCACTTCCCTGGAGAACACAGTGGAGGAAAGGCTGACGGAGCTCACCAAGTCCATCAATGACAACATCGCCATCTTCACAGACGTCCAGAAGAGGAGCCAGAAGGAGATCAACGACGTGAAGGCCAAGGTCGCCTCTCTGGAAGACTCGGAGGGATACAAGCAGGATCTGAAAGCCTTGAAGGAAGTGGTTAAGGAAATACAAACCTCGGTGAAGTCCAAAGAGAAGGACATGGAGGCCCTGAGAAGCACCATCCAGACCATGGAGTCAGATGTCTACACGGAGGTCAAAGAACTGGTGAGCCTCAAGCAGGAGCAGCAGAGGTTCAAGGAGGCGGCTGATTCGGAACATCACACCCTTCAGGCGCTCACGGAGAAAATCCTCCGGGCTGAGGAGTCTGCTGCCCGCTTCCCCGAGGAGATCAGGAGACTTGAGGAGGAGCTCGGCCAGCTCAAGGCCTCAGCCCTCCGGCCAGAAGAAGACGGGGCCTTCAGACCCTCCGAGGCCTTTGAAACGCTCCAAAAGGAGAGCCAAGGCTTGGACTCGCGGCTGCAGAGCGTGGAAGATGGGGTGCAGGCGGCGCGGGCAGCCTGGGCACGCCAGGCTGAGAGCCTGGAGTCTCTGCGCATGCAGAGCGAGGAGCAGGCACGGCGCCTGGCGGAGCTGCAGGAGCACGTGGCCGGCCTGGGCCCCGCTGCCGAAGCCGAGGGGGGCCTGGCAGGCACAGTGCGTGGCCTCGGTGAGGCCCAGCTCTCGCTTGCCGGTGACGTGGACGAGCTGAAGCGCCACGTGGCCAAGCTCCCTGGCGCTGTGGAGGCTCTGCAGAAGGTGCAGGAGCAGGTCCACATGCTGCTGGGCCGCGAGGCCACCGCCACACCCCCCCAGGACCTGCTGGACAGACTCTCCTCTCTCGACAACCTCAGAGCCTCCGTGGGGCAGGTGGAGTCGGACTTGAAAATGCTCAGGACTGCTGTGGACAGTTTGGTCGCGTACTCGGTGAAGATCGAGACCAACGAGAACAACTTGGAGTCGGCCAAGGGTTTGCTAGAGGACCTGAGGAATGACCTGGATAGGTTGTTTGTGAAAGTGGAAAAGATTCACGAGAAAGTCTAAATGGATTGCGTGTGCAGGGCACGGATGGCCAGTGCAGTTTTTCATGACCAAAAAAAAAAAATGTTGATGGCCTCCCCCTCACCTCTCCCCCCACAGCCAGGTCCCTCCACAACCGCACCACCAGGACCTCCCGGGCCGTCCACGTTTTTGTGCCCGGTTAACTTATTTATGATGGTTATCACGCACCACTGGTTGTGCAAAAGTCTTCTGCTTCAGCTTTGGGGGTGGGGGTTTCCTGAAGGCACAGCTTCTGTGCCTCAGAGGCACCTTCTAGAAGGGATGTCTCTCCCTAGTGACAGGGAAGAACTGTAGTGGCTGCAGTTGAGGATTAACAGAAGCAGATTAACCTCAAAAACCCTGCCTGGCTGGCAGATTTCAAGCAAAATGTCGGGGGAGGAGGAACTTTTCTTTCTAATTGTCTTTAAGGAAAATTCATTTTATTTTATTTTTATTTTTTTTTAGTACTTTCTGGCCGAGGTTCTCATGAGATGTCGCTCACTTCTTGTCTTCCACTTCAAACTGGTTACAACTCATTAAAATCAACTCTGAATTGACGGGGGGACAAGCCCTCCATTTTTAGTTGCATCAGCTGCTTGATGGTCGCCTTCTGTGGGGAAAGGTGTCTTTTCCATTCCTGAACCATTTCACGATCTCAGTGGTAACTATGCAAAGAATTCAGACGGTTCTGAATGTGAAGGCACACCCCCCCCCCCCCAGAGTCCCCTGTGGCTGACCTGTGTCACCTCTTGATAAGGCCCCAAATAGTGCGTTCAGAATAAGGGTTTAGAATCCCTGAGAGTCCTTGGATTCCTTCAGGAAATGTATTACGAGAGCTGCTCATAAAGGCATAGCCTGCCTCCTCAGGGAATGGAGGCCACTGTCTCTCTTTGATCACGATGTTCTTGAAGAGGTTTGCTGTCAGCAGACCCCATCCATCGGTGAAGAACGTGTGCATTTTCTGTAGTCATTTGCTGTTTCCCTTCCCCCTTTGAGCTGTACTGTTCTTTAATGGCTGTCTTGCCCTTTAAAAAAGAAAAAAAAAGGAAAAAAAGGAAAAAGAAAAAAAAGGTTTGTTTAGTTTACTGTGAAATGAACTGTATGGCTTATTTACAGTATTTTTAATTCTTAATAAACACTTGAGCTTTGTTATGACTTTTCCAGAGTGGTGGTTTTCTGAGAATTTGGTAACTTTTAATGATATATTAATGTGCAGTATTCAGAATTAGAAAGATGGGTAGTTTTCAACTGTAAACTTTTTTTTTTTAATTCTTCAATCAAGATGTCCTCCCTGTTAGGACTGGGCACCTAGTTCTGATTTGACTATTAGTAGGTTTCTTTATAGGTCATTGCTTGACCCCAGTGCTTAACTATATATAGCAGAGGGTTACAACCCTGGCTTTCTGTTAGACTCTTGGAGCCTTAAAAAATACCTGGAGCCCTTCTCCATAGATTTTGGATTCAGTGGGTATTGAGGGCTGGCACTAGCGTTTTAAAGGCCTCCTAGCTGAGGGACTTCCCTGGTGGTCCAGTGGCTAAGATTCTCCACTCCCAGTGCAGGGGACCCATTTTCGATCCCTGGTCAAGGAGTTAGATCCCACATGCCATGGTTAAAAGAGCTTGAAGGCCACAGCTAAGACCTGAAGTGAGTGAAGTTGCTCAGTCGTGTCCAACTCTTTTGCGACCCCATGGACTGTAGGCTACCAGGCTTCTCTGTCCATGGGATTCTCCAGGCAAGATTACTGGAGTGGGTTACCATTTCCTTCTCCAGGGGATCTTCCCGACCCAGGGATCGAACCCAGGTCTCCTGCATTGGAGGCAGATGCTTTAACCTCTGAGCCACCAGAGAAGCCTGGTGCAGCCAAATAAGGAAAAATAAATGTTAAAAAAAAAAAAGTAAAGGCTCCCTAGCTGATTCTAATGTGCAGCCAGGTTTGAGAACCAGTGTGTTGATTCATCTGTGTGACCTTTGGCCCTGTGCAAACCTAGGAATGTTGACTTCTCAGGTTGCCATACACCTACCACTCTATAACAAAGGATACTGTTTATTGAATTGAGTACCTGTCTGCCAGGCATGGTGCTTAGCACTTTATAGGCCTCTGTTTATTCCTTCTAATATTCCCCAGAGGTAGGCAGTATCATTCCCAGTTTTATAAAGGAACAACAGGCTTGTAAACAAGCACAGTGTACAGTCATTAGCTAGGAAAGGGCAGAGCTGAGGTTTGAACCCAGTCCCTGCTCTTAACTGTAACAGCATCGTCCACCTTCCACCAGCACAAGGGCAGGGCTGCATTGACCTGTGCAACACCTGCTATCTGTTGGTTCAGAGACTGCATTAGCTCTTTTCTCTCCCAGAGGGAGAGAGGGCATGGGGGAGACCAAGACCTGAATGCATATGGAGCTTCAAGCTTCCACTCTGACTGGAGGGCCTCTCATCTCTGAACTTCTCTGTCAGTCATTCTGCATCCTGGGGTCAGCATCCCTAAACCTTCACGACTCTTATTTTTCCCAAAGCAGTTTGTGCATCAAGATGGGCCCTTTATTAGTGTTAGCTGTTGTGTCTATTTTTATTTTAAAAGTCAAAGAGTTGATGTGTATGTTTTAGCAACTCATTTTGCCCTCTTTGGGAGAGGGTGCTGAGCAGGGTAAACCCCCACGTTTGGAGCAAATTAAATTTTGATTCCTTCTCAGGTCGGTTGGTTGCATGAGGTATATTCTTGCTCTTTTACCTTCGTTTCTGCAGTCCCTAATCTCAGACTGTGGAGTAGTTTAATATATTCTCATTTAATATTCATAGTTGAAAACATCTACTGGGGTCAGAGAAGTAATTAGATATAAATTCAAGTGGTAAAGATAGAAGGAATGCATTATGAGATCTTACCCCAAATAACGATCACAATTCAGTCTTATTCATGTGTCTGCTCACTCATTCATTCAGTGGACATTTGTTGAGCCCATAGCCAAACATTTTGCCAAATACCAGTGAATGCAAGATGCACCTGACAAGATCCTTGTCTTTCAAGGACCTATAGCTGAGTGGAATGGGAGTGGCAGTCCTGAAAGCTGGTAGACAGCATAAGGACTCACAGGGGCTATAGCCAGGTCTAGTGGGGTACAGAAGAGAGAGTGGCAAGTTCTGCGAGAGTGGGGCTGGGGAGGTTAGAATAGACTCGCAGAGGCCTGCGGGAAATCAATTGGAATGTGTCTGTGAATAATGGGAACATTCAGGAAACATGAGGCTGCCCCACCCATTGAACAGGGGATAGGCAAAAGTTATTGAAGGCCTTGATTAAACTGGATGATTCAGGGACTTCCCTGGTGGTCAGGTGGCTAAGACTCCATACTCCCAGTGCAGGGTGCCTGGGTTTGATCCCTGGTCAGGGAACTAGATTCCACATGCCACAACTAAAAAGATCCTGGATGCCATAACGAAGATCAAAGATCCTGCATGCTGCAGTTAAGACCCGATGCAGCCAAATAAATAAGAATAAATACTAAAAAACAAAACTGTGGACAACCCAGCACCAGGATAATCGACTGCAGTGAAATTCCCCAGGCAAGACTGGCAGCATGCCGGTAAGGAAAGTGGTACCGTGTCGCATGGCACTAAGGATGGTGATGATGATACCTAACAGGATGGCTGTGAGGGTTGCATGGGGCCATGGGTGGAGAGGGTTTAGGTTAACACAGCATCTGGCTATAGCAAGAACTCCAGGGCTCATTCATGTGCAGCCTCACCAGAGGGTGAAAGATTGAAATACTTCTGTGAGGCTTGGTAAACACCTGCAGCCCTGAGTGCCTTCTTTTGGGACCACTAACCTTCTTACAGTCTGGCAACTGGCTAAAATATGGATGTACTGGAACCTCTAGGACAGTGCTTCAGCCTCACGGCCAGCATTAATTCTGATGACTGTGCACCCATGTTTTGACAGTGGTTAAATATTTAGAAGTCACCCTAAGATTTCCACAAAAGCCTGTGGAAAAGACCCCGATGCTGGGAACGACTGAGGTCAAGAGAAGGGGCACCAAGAGGAGGAGATGGCTGGATGGCGTCACCAACTCAATGGACATGCATTTGAGCAAACTCTGGGAGATCATGAAGGACAGGGAAGCCTGGCAGGCTGCAGTTCATGGGGTCACAAAGAGTCAGACATGACTGAGCAACAAGAAAATGTTTTCTTCAAAGCATGATTCTGAGCTATGGATCTAAATATCCAGTAACATCGGGACACACTGCACCCCCCCGCCACCCCCTGCCATCTCACAGTGTTCAAAACTAAAGTCATTGTTTTTCCCTGGAATCAGTGTCACCACTGCTCCCTCGTTGCTTGAACTAGAAGCTCAAGAGTCCCTCCTGTCTTCCCAACTTTCCCTTTTCCTGTCCTTCCACATCCTCTTGGATAGAAACCTAGACACAGCCACTCCATCCACATCCCCCAGCCTTTACTCCATCACTGGATGGTCCCTGAATTCCAGCAGCAACCCCTGACTGCACCCTCTGCCTATTAATACGGAAACCTGGTTCATGCGCTCCCTATTCACTCACTGCTTGGAGAGCACCGCTCTTCGTGGAACGAAGGGACGCCAAGGAACAAGACATGTGGTTCCTGCCTTCATGAGGTTGACAGTCTAGCTCTGGGGAGGCAGGAAACGTGGAAAGAAACAGAGCTAACTGTACAGACTGCAGCCCGTATCTTGAGGGATATGAAGCTCCCAGTTGGCCTCTTTGTCCCCAGCCTGGTTCCCATTCAGGGAATCCCCAGTGGGGAACCGGTGTGATGTTTCTCAAAAGCTTTGAGAAAGCAGATGTCTCAGAAGTCAGCCTGTGTCCTTTCCCCCACTTAATCCTTCAGTGTCTCCGCTTTGGCTTCAGAAGAATATCCCAGTTAAAAACCTGTGCTCTTAGAGACACAACAGCTCACATATGATATGATTCCACGTATATGAAATATCCAGAATAAATCTGAAGGCAAGCTGATGGTTGTGGGGGCAGAAGGAGGGGAAGGAGCTGTGGAGCGCATCTGCTTAGCAGGCACCAGGTTTCTTTTGGGGTGATGAAAATGATACCATAATGGTGGTGGTGGTTACACAACACTGTGGTCACACTAAACTCCACTGAATGATTCACTTTAAAATGTTTAACTTTGTTATGTGAATTTCATCTCAATTAAAAAAATGGAAAAAACAAAAATAAAACAGAGGAAAAATCCTGTGCTCTGAATCACTCTAGAATTGATTTCTTCACTGAAAAATACCCAGTACTTCTTGAGCTTACTTTTTATTGAAGTATAACATGTGAGCTTTAAGGCATACACATCAGAAGTACACAGCTGATTGAATTTCTACATGTGACACACCAAGTGCTAACCACCAGATCGAGACAGACGTTTCCAGTACCTCACAAGCTTCCTATGCCCCATAGTCATCAGTTCCCAAGGTAACCACTTTGCTGACTACCATCACCATAGATTACTTTAGTCCATCCTTGACTTTTATATAGATTGAATCATATCACATAAGACCTGGAATTCCTTAAAAAAAAAAAAAACTTTATTGAGATATAATTCACACAGGACAAAATTTATTAAAATATACAATTGCTCTTAGTGTATTTACAGAAGGCTGAAGACACTCTTATTTGCTAAATCTTGCCCCGTCACATCCTTAAAAAAATGCACATAGTAGGTGTTCAATAAACAGCATCTGTTTGCATTCATAAGGTTTTTTGAACTGGACAAAAAATTTTAGGGTCTCCATCTTGCTAGTCAACAACTCTGAGAGGACAAAGAAGTGTGAAGACTGGTAGAAACCACTCCCCTCTCGGGCTGGGTCCAGAGGGGAGAAGGTGAAAACCGCAGAGGTAGGGGCTTTGGCTGCCTGTCCTCCCCTGCAGGCTGCATCTGGTCAAGACTGGACTCCACAGGCTGCCGTTTATTTTAAACAGGGCAGAACTGTATTCACTCTGGGAGACAAGATGAAGGCTGAGGTCTCCTTCCTTGAGAGAGTCCCACACATGTACGTAGGATCACGTATAGGGCGGCATGCAATGGTAAAGGGTTGCAGGAGGGACCGATGGGGCCTTGGACCTCTGTGTTGCCTGCCCAGCATCAGTCCTCTCAGGTATGGCAACAGCTCTTCTCTTATTCACAGAATTACCCCTTCCCATTCCCAGTCCACTGCCATTTGATGAGACTGACTGTGATAAACACATGACCCAGGATTGGCCAGTGAGAAATCCCATTCTCCTGGTTTGATTTGTTTGAGATGAACAAGCTGACTGAAAAGACACACAAAGAAATACTACTAGTGTAGACCCCCAAGGACTACACTAAAAAGATGCACGAAGATCTTCTTGATCCAGGAATCACTTCGGGGTCTCCTGCATTGCAGGCAGGTTCTTTACCATCTGAGCCACCAGGGAAGCCCTATACAACCTGAGAGTTAAATTTTATCTGGGGCAAAATGAGGACTGCAGCCCAGAGACAGCACCTCAGATGGATAGCTCCGAGAGACAGCTCCAAAGAGGCAGTGTGGGAGGGTCAATATATAAGATTTTGGTGAAGGGGGAACTTAATGCAATCAAGTGCTTGTTTTATAAATGATTTTCTCCTAGTCATGAGGAACTGATGTCACCACGAAGGGATTTGGTGATTTTCTAGATATGAAGAGATGAAAGGATTGGGATCATGAAATCAATTCCTGAAAATATCTATCTAAAGACCTGTTCTACCAGTTTACCTGGAGCACAGAGTGCCTCACTCCCCACCCTGAATTCCCCTCAGAGGGTGCTGAAGGTTGGCAGCTGCAGCAGCACAGGGTTCACTCTCCACAGAGGCTGATGGCACATGCCCTTGCTGTTGTTCAGTTGCTGGCAAACGCTCTTGGCAAGTGTCAATTTGTAGTTGACAAACACACGTCCCAATCTCACCCATTGCTGCTGGGACTTTCTAGAAAGGGGTGCCCTTTGTCCACTGGCTGGATTTAAGCCCACAGCTGCTAGGGGCCATCTTATGTGGAGAGATCACTGAGAATGAAGCTGGTATAGAGGAAAGCAAATCCAAGGGATGGCAGTAACTGGTTCCTGATGACATAGAATGAGAACCTGGATCCAGCTGTGCCCCAAAGCTCCAGAAGCCACGTTCTTTACTACATGGAATTGTATACCATTATGCCAACTTTTGGCTTCCCCGGTGGCCAGTGGTAAAGTATCTGCCTGCAGTGCAGGAGACTTGTGTTCAATTCCTAGGTCAGGATGATCCCCTACAGAAGGAAATGGTAACCCATTCCAGTATTCTTGACTGAAGACTCCCATGGGTAGAGGAGCCTGGTGGGCTACAGTCCATGGGGATCACAAAGAGTCTGACACAAGTTAGTCACTAAGCAATGACAACATGCCAACTTTCACATGGACACAAAGTGACGTGGAGCCATGCAAATGATGAGCATACTGCTTATAACTAAAAAGACTATTGCTGTTTAGTCACTAAGTCATGACTGACACTTTTGCTACCTCCATGGTTTGCCTGTGCTAGGCTCCTCTGTCCATGGGGTTTCCCTGGTAAGAATATTGGAGTGGGTTGCCATTTCCTTCTCCAGGGGGTCTTGCTGACCCAGGGATTGAAACTACTTCTCCTTCTTTGGTAGGTGGATTCTTTACCACTGAGCCACTAGGGAGGGAAACCCTGTAAAAGACTGTTCAGTTGCTCAGTCGTGTCTGACTCTTTGCTACCCAATGGAGTGCAGCACACCAAGCTTCCCTGTCCATCACCAACTCCCAGAGCTTACTCAAACTCATGTCCATCAAGTCAGTGATGCCATCCAATCATCTCATCCTCTGTTGTTCCCTTCTCCTGCCTTCAGTCTTGCCCAGCATCAGGGTCTTTTCCAGTGAGTCAGTTCTTCGAATCAGGTGCCCAAAGAATTGGAGTTTCAGCTTCAGTATGAATCCTTCCAATGAGTATTCGGGACTGATTTCCTTTAGGATGGACTGGTTGGATCTCCTGGCAGTCCAGGGGATTCTCAAGAGTCTTCTTCATCACCACAGTTCAAAAGCATCAATTCTTTGGCGCTCAGCTTTCTTTATAGTCCAACTCTCACATCCATACATGACTACTGGAAAAACCATAGCTTTAACTATATGGACCTTTGCTGGCAAAATAATGTCTCTGATTTTAATATGTTGTCTGGGTTGGTCATAGCTTTTCTTCCAAGGAGCAAGTGTCTTTTAATTTCATGGCTGCAGTCACCATCTGCAGTGATTTTGAAGCTCAAGAAAATAAAGTCTCTCACTGTTTCCATTGTTTCCCCATCTATTTGCCATGAAGTGATGGGACTGGAGAGTCCCTTGGACTTCAAGGAGATCCAACCAGTCCATTCTGAAGGAGATCAGCCCTGGGATTTCTTTGGAAGGAATGATGCTCAAGCTGAAGCTCCAGTACTTTGGCCACCTCATGCGAAGAGTTGACTCATTGGAAAAGACTCTGATACTGGGAGGGGTTGGGGGCAGGTGGAGAAGGGGATGACAGAGGATGAGATGGCTGGATGGCATCATGGACTCAATGGACGTGAGTTTGAGTGAACTCCAGGAGTTGGTGATGGACGGGGAGGACTGGTGTGCTGCAATTCATGGGGTTGCAAAGAGTTGAACACAACTAAGTGACTGAACTGAACTGAACTGAACTGATGGGACTGGATGCCACGATCTTAGTTTTCTGAATGTTGAGTTTTAAGCCAACCTTTTCACTCTCCTCTTTCACTTTCATCAAGAGGCTCTTGAGTTCTTCTTCACTTTCTGGCATAAGGGTGGTGCCATCTGCATATCTGAGGTTATTGATATTTTCCCCAGCAATCTTGACTTTAGCTTGTGCTTCATCCAGCCCAGCATTTCTCATGATGTACTCTGCACATAAATTAAATAAGCAAAACAAGCAAATAAGTAAAAGACTGTAAATACCTAAAAAGTCTGGTAACCTAATCAATGACTACTTTATCCCTTGTTCAATCAACGTACTTCAAAACAATAATAAAAATGAATAAATCAGAACCTGTGTATCAATGTGAATGGATTTCTTAACTAAATTCTGAGTGGGAAAAAAAACAGAAAAGAAAATACATAGTATGAGAACTTGTATATAAAATTAAGAAAGCATACAAAATAATACTCTATATTATAGTACAAAGATCAAAAAGTAGCTAGGATACTGACTATCCAAATTCACATTGGTTTCTTAGGTTAAGTGGGGATTACTTGGGCATTCATTATATTATTCTTAATATCTTTTTTCTTCTCTTAACAATTTATTATGAAAATTTAAACAAAAAAATGGAAAGAATTTTCCAGTGAACACTGGTACATTTACCATTGAGATACTACAATGAATATTTTACTATCATATACATATATAATTCCCATATGTGTGTGTGCGTGCTAAGTCATCTCAGTTGTGTCCGACTCTTTGTGACCCCATGGACCCTATCAGGCTCCTCTGTCCATGAGATTCTCCAGGCGAAAATACTAGAGTGGGTTGCCCTGTCCTCCTCTAGGGGATCTTTCCAACCTAGGGGTTGAACCTGTGTGTCTTACGTCTCTAGCATTGGCATTAGTGGGTTCTTTACCACTAGAGCCACCTGAGAAGCCCCATTTCCCCATACTTATATACATATTTTGGCTGCGCCACATGGCTTACAGGATCTCAGTTCCCTGACTAGGGATTGAATCTAGACCAAGGCAGTGAAAGCCTAGAATGCTAACCACTTGGCCCCCAGGAAGCTCTCAGTCTCTCAATATTCTTGATAATTTTTTGCAGAAATGTTTTGCAATGAAAATTTTTTAAAAAGGGGTAAGAAACACAAAGGGAAACATTCATACTTTAAATTGAATTATAACTAACAGAAAACACTATATTAGTTTTGGGTGTTACAACACACTGATCTGATATTTTTATACATTATGAAATGATTACTACAAGAAGTCTAATAACCATCTGTCACTGTCCAAAGTTGTTACATTTTATTGACTATATTCCGTATGCTATATGGGCTTCCCAGGTGGCATTAGTGGTAAGAACTTGCCTGCCAATGCAGGAGACGCAAGAGACGCGGGTTCAATCCCTGGGTCAGGAAGATTCCCTGGAGTAGAGAGTGGCAGCCCACTCCAATATTCTTGCTTGAAAAATCCCATGGACAGAGGGGCCTGGTGGATTATAGTCCATGGGGTCTCAAACAGTGGGACACAACTGAGCGTGCATACACACACACACACACACACACACACACACAATGTTGTGCATTGCATTCCCATGACTTATTTATTTACCTATTTCATCTCTTCCCTCCATCCCCTGTCACTCTGGTAACCACCAGTTTGTTCTCTGTATCTATGACTGTGTTATTTTGTTTGGCTTTCTAGATCCCACAACTAAGTGAGAACATAGGGTATTTGTCTTTCTCTGTCTGACTTGTTTCACTTAGCATAACGGCCTCCAGGTCCATCCACACTTGTCTTGCCTCCAGCGGCAAGATATCATTTCTTTTTTATGGTGGAGCAATATTTCATTGTATACACCGGCCGCATCTTCTTTATCCTTCATCTGCGGTAGACAGGTTGCTTCCATTTCTTGGCCACTGAAAATAATGCTGCAATAAACATACACGTGCACATATCTTTTCAACTTAGTGTTTTTGTTTTCCTTGGGTAAATACCAAGAAGTGGAGCTGCTGGATCACCTGGTAGCTCTATTTATTTTATTTTTTGAGGAACCTCAATACTATTTTTCATCGAGGCTGCACCACTTCATATTCCCACCCACAGTGGCAGGGCTCCCCTTTTCTCCACACTTCTGCCATTTGTTGTTTCTTGTCTTTTTGATGATAGCCATTCTGACTATCAGAATGATGTGAGAGTGTGAGATAGGGAAACAAATGATCATCTCTGTATCTTTCATGAGGAGCTATATTTAAAGATAATTAATTACTTTTCATGATAGTCAAGCTAAATAGCCACATGGCAGGCCTTGGAGAGCTCAGGCTAAAAAAGTATTCCCCATCTCCCTTATTTTACAGACCGAGGGCCGGGGTACTGAGACTCAGGGAGAGGAACTTGCTCCCCAAGTTCAGAAACTAATTGTTAAGGAGACAGGGCTAGTTTCTTCTCTCCTCTCTATTTGTTTGGGCTCCACCCTAGGCCTAAGCAAATTTCTGAGTCCAGAGACAAGCAAAGCTGAGTCCCTGCAAGCAGGAACTGCATTCTGGCAGGAAGGGGAGTGGCCCCTTGGCTGGTGCTCAGCATACTGGTCCTGAGCAGCCAGGAGCAACACCTGTTGGGCAATGGGCTGTGGGGAAACCTCAGCCTGTCTGTGTGTAAATACCTGATAGTGTTGAAATGCCTGTTATTAATCCGGTGTAGTTGCCCAGTGTGACGGTGCTTTTGTTGTTATTGTTCAGTCACTGTCGTGTCCAACTCTTTGAGACCCCACTCACTGTAGCTCAGGCTTCCCCAGTGGCTCAGTGGTTAAAAAAAAATTCCACTTGCAAAGCTGAAGCCACAGGAGACATGGATTTAATCCTTGGGTCAGGAAGACCCCCTCCTCCCCCCTCCCTCCCNCCCCTGGAGAAAGGAAAGGCTACTCACTCCAGTTTCTGGCCTGGAGAATTTCATGGACTGTGTAATCCATGGGGTCACAAAGACTCAGACACAACTGAATGACTTTCACTTCACTTCACTTCAGGTTCTGGTGGATAACTTATTTTCTTATGAAATATAAACATATGAGCCTGGCAGCAGAACTTGAAACTATCTTTCATCAAGGGAGTGATATACACATAAAAATCGAATTAGCATTTAATGGCTAGGGGCTAGTTACTTCAAAAGAGACAGTATGCAGTCTAGGCACAATAGGTCTGTCCTGTGACTGCTTTAGCAGTATTTCATCTTTTTTTTAAAAAAAACTCAAGTCAAGGTTATATTTATTTCTAAAACTATTAGAAAATAAATATATACCAATAGAGAAAGAAAGAAAATGTAGATGAACAAAAGAACAAAATAAAAATCACTTCTCTTGCCATTGCCTAAAAACAACCAACCAGTCTGTGGATATGGTTAGACTAACTTTGCAAATTTGTTTGGTCTTTTTGTTCATCTATAAACTCTAGCTGATATAGTTTGTCAATTCAAATAGCCAATTTATAAGCATGAAAGTTACCAATATGGAAAGACATGCCACAATTGAGTACTAATCATTAGCTTGTAATGGAATGTTATCCAAAAGAATAATTTGGAATAAGAAAATATTAATTGAGGTTATTGATAGTAAGAAGAAATTTAGTGGGCTTTCCTGCTAGCTCAGATGATAAAAAATCTGCCTGCAATACAGGAGACCTGGGTTCAATCCCTGGGTCAGAAAGATCCCTTGGAGAAGGGAATGGCTACCTACTCCAGTATTCTTGCATGGAGAAATCCATTGAGAATTCCAGAGGAGCCTGGCGGGCTACAGGCCGTGGGATCACAGAGTCAGACACGATTGAGCAACTTTCACACACACAGAGTGCAGTAAAAAGTCCACTCACAGTTAGCTTTTATTTATATATATCTAAAAACAAATTCACTCTAAAGTTCAAAAATATAAAATTCCTTCAACACACTCAAGATCATTATGAGTTTTAATATATTTCTGCACTTTTGGTTCACTTCAGAAAAATGAGAAAATAGTAGAAGAGAATAGAAGAATATTTATTGATAATCTCACCACACAGAAATAACCATGATGAGTGTTTCTTATCATTTTTCAGGACTTTTTTTAAATGTAGAAATACAGTCATACCTTGAAAAAGATATACATACGTAATCTTTTTTTTAAGTGAGCATTTTGCATGTTAAATATATATATGCAATGTCATTTTCAGTTTTTGTTGGATAATTTATTTTTTCAGATTCTTTCAGTTGCAAGGAACACAAAACATATACTGCCTCAGACCAAAAGAGGAGAAGTCTTAGGCAGGCTCTCTGTTGCCCAGATGGCTACCAGCCTTGCTGGAATAGTATCTTCTCAACTCCCAAGTCTAGCAGCAGTGGGGAAAAGCCATACCTCCCAGTGTTCTAGTCCTGGAGTTCACTCTTAACTAGACCAGCTTGGATCCAACTGCTGAACTGGGGTGTAAGCCAGCAAAATCAAAGCCATCTTAGCAGAATGAGGGAATATGAATGTTGACAGAGGCAAAAACAGCCTCAGTCCACTACAGACATTTTCAGCTCTTTCCAACGATTTGCCTTCATGAACTGGATACCCCAGGCACTATCCTTGACTATTCATCTTTAGAAACATGACTGTTTATTTCCTTGGGGTAAGTAATGAGAAATTAGCATAGATAGATAAATAGATAGATAGAATTTGTTTTTTTGGCTGCTATCTCGTGGCATGTGGATCTTTGTTCCCCAGCAAGGGATTAAACCCACACCCCGTGCAGTGGAAGCACAGAGTCTTAACCACTCGACTGCCAGAGAAGGCTCGAGCATGGCATATTTTTTTAATGAATTTTATGCCGTTTGCCAAATTGTCTTCCAGAAAATGCTGCCAACTAACCTGTACTTTGGAAAACTGCCATTTAACCTATACTTTGGAAATTCTGTTGAAAGTTCTCTCACATTTTTTTCTTAAAGCTAAAACATATGACTTGAAAATATTGCCAGTCCAATTCTATAAAATGAAAGTATTTTGTACATTGAAAACAACTCAAACAAATAAAAATTTCCTACTATCCTTACTGTTACTCCTAGGCACAATTTTTATCTTGTACTGATTTTGTATTTATCTTGTATTTTGTATTTATCTTGTATTTATTTTGTATTTATATTAATTACCCCTGAAAATATAAAACATTTCATATACACATATCTATTGGTTTTAGGGGGCTTCCCAGGTGTCACTAGTGGTAAAGAACCTGCCTACCAGTGCAGGAGACGTAAGACATGCATTCGATCCCTGGGACGATCCCTTGGGGCAAGGCATGGCAATCCACTGCAGTATTCTTGCCTGGCAGGCTACAGTCCCTATGGTTGCAAAGAGTCAGACATGACTGAAGTCACTGAGCTCACTCGCTCAGACTACAGCCCGCCAGGCTTCTCTGCCCATAGAAGTCTTCCCAGGTAAGAAGACTGGAATGGGTAGCCATTTCCTTCTCTAGGAGATCTTCCCAGACCAGGGATCACACCTACATCTCCAACATTGACAGGCAGATTCTTTACCACTGAACCACCAGTGAAGATGCTTACTGTCCTAAAGAGTCAGTCTTAGAAACTCAGGATCATAGGTCTACATTTCTCATGCACTGTATTGTCCTGGTTTATTCTCCTTGGGAGGTTCCCAGTTGAAGTTTTATTTTTTTGGCAATGCCAAATCTTAGTTCCTCCACCAGGGATCAAACTCATGCCCCCCCGTGGTGGAAATGTGGAGTCCTTACCACTGGACTGCCAGGGAATTCTCCCCAGCTGAAATTTTAAGGACTGAAGGCAGGGAGGAAAAGGACCTAGGGATCAGAAAGTTGGTTTAGTTCCATCTGCTGGCCTGTTTTTCTTTGGATAATTCATCTTCTCTCTCTGGGCCCCTGTCTGCCCTCCTGTCTGTAAAGTGAGGCAGGTGATAAAATGATCTCCAAGTTTTCTTCCAGCTCCAGCTTCCCTTGACTTCATCATTTTACATAATTCTTTGGGAGCATATTGTGGGTAGCAGGAGAGCTGATGGAAAAAGAACTTGAGCGTGGGCAAATCCCTGAAGGGCAGATATGACTTCTGTGTTAACCAAGGCTGTATTCCTAGCTCTCATTTGTGTCTGGCATAAAGTAGGTGCTCAAATACTTTATTACCAAGGTGGAGATAGTGATTTGTTAGTTTTGCTATTGGCAGTAGCTGCTAGACTAGGCTGACATATTGGGCAATTTCATCCGAAGTCTGTTTACTTAGCAGACTCCCTGATGTGCCAGGAGCAAATCTAAAGTATCTCACTCTCTTGAACTTTTTCAGCGGAGGTGTAACCCCAAATCTGTGAGGCTGATGGCTGTAAGAACCAGAGATGCCACTTGAAGTGAGAATTTAGCGCCATCTAGTGTCTCAATTTCAGCTTCAGCATTGAAGCTGAAACTCCAATAGTTTGGCCACCTGATGCGAAGAACTGACTCATAGGAAAAGAACCTGATGCTGGGAAAGATTGAAGGCAGGAGGAGAAGGGGAGGACAGAGGATGAGATGGTTGGATGGCATCACCGACTCGATGGACGTGAGTTTGAGCAAGTTCCCGGAGTTGGTGATGGACAGGGAGGCCTGGCGTGCTGTAGTCCATGGGATCACAAAGAGTCAGACACGACTGAGCGACTGAACAGACTGAGTGTCTGAACTGGGGATCACAGGAATGATTTCTTCATTTTTCTAGGTATTCTGTTTCATAAAGGAGAGATAAATCCAGCTGTGCCAATTAAAATATACCAAGAAAACCCACTACTTAAAAGACTCATGAATGTATTTACATGTGCTGCTGCTGCTGCTGCCGCTTCAGTCGTGTCCGACTCTGTGCGACCCCATAGACGGCAGCCCACCAGGCTCTCCCATCCCTGGGATTCTCCAGGCAAGAGCACTGGAGTGGGTTGCCATTTCCTTCTCCAATGCATGAAAGTGAAAAGTGAAAGTGAAGTCGCTCAGTTGTGCCTGACTCTTAGTGACCCCATGGACAGCAGGCCACCAGGCTCCTCTGTCCATGGGATTTTCCAGGCAAGAGTACTGGAGTGGGGTGCCATTGCCTTCTCCGATTTACATGTGACATGAACATTATTGTAACATGTATATTCTCCCCCTACTTAGCTCCCTCTGAAAACTTAGATAACAATAAAAGGTTTTGTTAACAGGAGTCTTTTGTTAGTAGAAGCTTAGAAAGTCCTTAAGGCTCTATCCCTCCCACATCCAGCTAGTTCAGAAGGGCAGGTGCTGACCCTTAAAGCAGCTCAGTCTGGAGCTGACTGCTTAGTTGTTAACATAAGTATCTGAGTTTTATGTCACGCATTAATTAAAACACATTTCTTATCTCACTCAATCCTGGTGATTATCCTAGGGAGTAAGAATGACAGTCTCTAACTAGCCGATCATTCACTGCAGTTGAGAAAGTTTCATTACTTTTCCTTGACGTTATACAGTAATTGTTGGGGTGAGGATTCAGACTCACATTGGTCTGTCTCTAACAACTGTTTTCTTTGTACTAAAGATCACATTTTTTTTTTTTTAACCAAAATGATACAATTGACATCCCATATTAACCATAACTTTCTTGGGCTTCAAAATCACTGCAGACAAACTGCAGCCATAAAATTAAAAGACACTTGCTCCTTGGAGGGAAAGCTATGACAATACTAGAGTGTGTATTAAAAAGCAGAGACAACACTTTGCCAACAAAGGCCCATATAGTCAAAGATATGGTTTTTCCAGTAGTAAAGTACAGCTGTGAGAGTTGGACCATAAGGAAGGCAGAGCGCTGAAGAAATGATGCTTTCGAACTGTGGTGCTGGAAAAGACACCTGAGAGTCCCTTGGACAGCAAAGAGATTAAACCAGTCAATCCTAAAGGAAATCAATCCTGAATATTCATTGGAAGGATGGATACTAAAGCAGAAGCTCCAATACTTTGGTCACCCGATGCTAAGAGCCGACTCATGGGAAAAGACCCTGATGCTGGGAAAGATTGAGGGCAGGAGGAGAAGAGGATGACAGAAGATGAGATGGTTGGCTGGCATCACCGACTCAATGGATATGAATCTGAGCAAACACCTGTATATACTGAAGGACAGGCGAGCCTGGTGTGTTGCAGTCCAGGGGGTCACAAAGAGTCAGACATGACTTAGCAACTGAAAAACAACAACAATGTCCAAGGATACAACTCTACATACTTGTATGGTGTATATAATACTGATGGTTAGAAATTGGGTTCTGGAGCCAGATTATCTGAGTTTAGATCCGTTGGACATAGAGAAAGATACTGATGGGCTCCAAGCCTCCATTTCCCATTATAAATGGGGATGATGCTAAGAATACTTACTTCATAGGGTTGTGTGACCCTTAACAGAGTCACTACATCTCAGGTGCTGAGAGCAGTGCCCTTCACACAATAAGGTGCTTCGTAAATATTACTTCAAAATTGACTGTAAGGCAGGGAGTTGAAAATATCAGTTCAGTTCAGTTCAGTTGCTCAGTCTTATCTGACTCTTTCTGATCCCACGGACTGTAGCACTCCAGGCCTCCCTGTCCATCACCAACTCCTAGAGTTTCCTCAAACTCATGTCCATTGAGTTGGTGGTGCCATCCAACCATCTCATCCTCTGTCGTCCCCTTCTCCTCNAGTAGTGTCTCCTTGTTCTGGTCTCAAGGCCCCATGGGTCTGCTCTCCTCTGGATATCTTTTCTGTCTCACGCAGGAGTCTTGGGTATTTTCTGATGACCACCCACACCCCTTTAAGAATATAGGGAACTCAGGACAACCTCTGGCCCTATACGTCACTCCAGCATTTCTACCCCATTGTTGATACAGAACAGTGGAAGCAAGCTTACAGATGCCCTGCGCTTCCTCCATCAAACAGAGCACAGATCCCTTCCACTCTCAGATCTCCAAACTTACAAGGATTTTCTTGCATATCTCCAGCAGACACACCCACACCTGTGAGCTGGCCAGTGTAGGGAGGATTCAAAGGATGCATCATTTCCGTGCTGCATCTAACTCCTTTTAACTCTTCAACCCTCCTCTATTTGGGTTGAAGGCTTTATTTGTTGGCTTGGAAGAGAGGAGAAAGTGGTTAGAGAGAAAGCAGGGAGAAATGGGTGCTGCTTGCTCATATTTTACTTGAGTTTTCTTCTGTTTATACCTGAACGGGCTTCCCAGGTGGTTCAGCGGGTAGAGAATCCACCTGCAATGGAGGAGGTGGAGACGCAGGAGACATGGGTTCAATCCCTGGGTCAGGAAGATCCCCTGGAGGAGAGCATGGTGCTCCAGTGGGAGGGCATCCCACTCTAGTATTCTTGCCTGGAGAATCCCATGGGCAGAGGAGCCTGACAGGCTACGGTCCATCGGGTCTCCAGGAGTCGAGCACAACTGAAGTGACTAAGCACACACATGCCTACCTAGATAATGGATTCTAAAGCCAAGGAGTTTGTGCCTTTGTTTTCTGTTTCTGCACTGTTTGGATTATTGGAAACTAGAGCTGCCATGACAAAGTACCACAGACTAGGGGGCTTTAACAACAGAAATTTCTCTCTCATCCCAGAGACTAGAAGTCTGAGGTCAAGATGTCAGCACAGGTGGTTGCTTTTGAAGGCCCTGAGGAAGAATCTGTTCCATGTTTCTCTCCTGGCTCCTGGTGGTTTGTTGGCATCACCCTGCTATCTGTCTTCACCTTTTTATAGCATTGTCTCTGTGTGCATGCCTGTCTCTGTATCCAAGTTTTCCTTTTCATGAGAACGCCAGGGACTTCCCTGGTGGTCCAGAGGTTAAGAATCCACCTGGAAGCCAGGGGACACAGGTCCCATCCCCGCTCCTGGAAAATCCTCACACACAGTTCTCTAAAGAAACTTGACTAATACTAGTACAGTACCAGGGATTAGAATTTCAACGCACCTTTTTGAGGAACACAGTTCAGCCTGCAATAGAAACTATTCAGGGTACAAGTGAACGACGTGTAGCCTGGGCTGAGGGAAGTATCGCGTTACTGTTATGCATGCGCTGTACTCCAGGTCTGCCGCCATTGCCAGTGGCCCTGCTTTACAATCCCACCAGCCATGTGAGAGGCTTCCAGTTTCTCCCCATCCTCCATTTTCTTAATCTATAGGTTTTCCCCCTGCCTCTTTTTCCTCTTGTAAATCATTTTTTGTTTATTAAACTGGGTCATTTTTCTTATGGATCTTCCCACAGCCTATATTCTAATGATTATATTCCCATGCATTGTTTAAAATGTTTATGTTTTTGCTGTATTTCCTATTAACTCTCTCATTCCAGGCAATGCACCTCTGACTCCACTCAGGCCTTCCATCTCTACAAGAGCATCAAGCCCTTCCTGTCCCAGGGCCTTTGCACTCACTCCTTCCTCTGTCTGGAACATCCATCTCCTTCACTGGCCCCGGGACTGACTCCTTGTCAACATGCAGATCTTCAGTTAAATGTCCCTCTTCTAAGAGACCTTCTTTGACCACCAACTCCTGATCATTCTCCCTCCAAACCCCCTCATCCCATTCATCTGTGGAGCTGACCACAGTTTTCACTGTGTATTTCTTCATGAGGCTATTTATTTACAGCCAATCAGAATGTGAGTGCCATGAAGCAGGGCCCACATCTGTTTTGTTTCTGACTGCAGTCCAGTATGGGTCACAGCACCATTAACTTGTTAAACAAATGAATTCATCAACACAGGAATGTTGGACCTGAGCTCAAACAAGTGGCAGGATTCTGTGTATCAATCCAACTCCTAGATCCCAGACCGAGGCTGTTACAGAGAAGACAGTCATAAATGAACCACCCATTGTAAGCACAGGAATCAATTAAAGCCCTGTTTACATTTCTTTGTCAAACATAATCACCTAGTGTTTGAATTAAGGTCAGGCTCATTGTTTACAGCCTCAACTGAATGTCCAAATTTGATAGGGATTCTACAAGCTTCAGTTGCTTGATTCCCAGGCGGAGGGCCTAGCCTTCCTTATCCAGATATGAAGAGCTAGGAGGTACTGGTCCCTTTCAGGTTTGTCCTGTAATATCCAGAGATGTTCTGCATCTTTTCCCATCACAAGATAGGTGGGGGCAGAGCAGGAAGCCCATGGACTTGGACTTAACCTGGAACCCTGCTCCTCTATTTACGTGCTTTGTGACTGGACAGGTCGCTTAAACCCCTGACTCTGCTTCCTCATCTGCAAGGTAAAAATAATAGTACTTTCTCCCTTGCAGAGTTCCTTGTGAGAATCAAAGGGCGCATCTGTGTGAAGTATCAAATTCTGGGCACATTGCAGCTGCTCAGACACAGTATCATTGCATCCCACAGAGAGGCACTGAGTGCTACATTGTTGCCAAGATTTTTAGGAAGATCTTTCCATTTGCTGATGCTTACACCACCATCATAAATGAAGGAAGGAAGGAAAGGAAGAAACCAGGAGAGGAAAGGAAGGCAGGCAGGAAGGAAGAGATTTTTCCTTCAGGTTAAAAATTATTACCCTTTACAAAATCACTGTAAACAAGACCTTCATTGATAAAATTTCCAGCTACTGTTGTTGTTCACGTANAAGGAAGGAAGGAAAGGAAGAAACCAGGAGAGGAAAGGAAGGCAGGCAGGAAGGAAGAGATTTTTCCTTCAGGTTAAAAATTATTACCCTTTACAAAATCACTGTAAACAAGACCTTCATTGATAAAATTTCCAGCTACTGTTGTTGTTCACGTACTTTAAATCTTTTTTTGAAGTAGCAGGGTATACATTATCAAAATATTATAAATGAGACTTGCACTGCACGTATAAGTTGCAGTAACCAAATTTATAGTGATGGAAACAGACGCCTTATATCACAGCTATCTCGATAACAAAAGCGAGCATTCATGCAGTGCCTTCATGTGCTAGAAAAGGCTCGACATATTTACTATATATTAACTCTGGGATTTCTTTGGAAGGAATGATGCTAAAGCTGAAACTCCAGTACTTTGGCCATCTCATGCAAAGAGTTGACTCATTGGAAAAGACTCTGATGCTGGGAGGGATTGGGGGCAGGAGGAGAAGGGGACGACAGAGAATGAGATGGCTGGATGGCATCACTGACTCGATGGGCATGAGTCTGAGTGAACTCCGGGAGTTGGTGATGGAAAGGGAGGCCTGGCGTGCTACGATTCACGGGGTTGCAAAGAGTTGGACACGACTGAGCGACTGAACTGACTGAACTGAACTGAACTCATTTAGTCTCTACAATACCACTGTGGGACAGCTGTACTAATATTATCTTCCTTTTCACTCGATGAGGAAACCAAGGCACAGAGAAGTTCAGGAACGAGCCCAGTGTTACAAATCCAGGAAGTGATGGAGCCAGGTTTCAAACCCAGGCAACTCTGCTCCAGAGTCTGGATTCCCAGTCACTGTATTGGTAGCCTGTCTGTCTCCGCTTATTGAACTACAGAGAACACCCACATACACAGATAACACACAAATAGAACAGTGCCCCTTGCTCCTAGCACTTCTCTATTAATCCTATCCCTGTATTCATCAGGGAAAAAAACTAGCTGTGTGGGAGGCGTGTACGGGAAGAAGCCACAGACCTGAGGATCACACCTGGTTTGGTTTGGTTCTTTCTTTTGTTCATTTGCTGTTTGCTGCTATAGCAAGAAGTCCTNTTGAACTGAAGCTTTATTTGCTCATTCATTCATTTATTCATTTTAAGCATACTTACTAAGCATACAAAGTACTCTCATATATGAGGCTTTGTGAAGAACATATAACATTTAAAAATGTAACCCCTCCCATTAAGAGAGAGAATGAAATAATTATCATGATATCTGCTATTCAACTGTCATTATACTAGTAAAATTAGAATCAGTATCAGACACATAAAAGTCATGGGACAGGAGCCACGCTCTGATCGGCAGCATTCTATTTCATTTGCTCCCCAGGTGGACAAGTCTTCAGAGAATCTTTCCATTCATTCAAAACTCATTTTTAAAGCCTTTCTTCCTACTAAGGTGCTAAAGCTGAAATATATTAAAGCACCTCTCTTTCTAGAAAACTCGGTAACCAACTTGGATTTTAATACTTAATAGAGATAATGTACCAGAAGGAGGGTTTGAAAAAATCACATGGGAATGAATAAGGTTTGCTTTTGATGGAAAGGGCAAATATGCTTTTCTTAAATTTCAAAAATTACACTGCATTTGCTGACCCTGTTTGAAATACCAAAAGGATGTTACCAAAATGCCTTTTTTCATTTGAGAAATTTTATGGGCTGTTTGATATAAATAAAACAAGGTATTCAGGAATTATGGGTTAAGCTAAGGGTCTGCAAACTATGACCAATGGCTAAATATAGCCTGCCCCTTGGTTTTACAATACAGTTTTACTGGAACATAGCCAAATTAATTCCATTGCATACTGTCTCATTCAAGGGCTTTTTCTGGGCTGAGTGCAGATACAACCTCATCTTCAATATTCCCATCATGGCCATCAACAGTCATTTAACCCAGAAATTATATAAGATTCAGAAAAAAAAAACCTGAAGTAAAAATATGTGTCTTTGTGAAAGACAGAAATGGCTACTATGGACATCACTAAGTATTAGAATAGTTCAAATCAAAACTACAATGAGGTACTTACTCACACCATCAGAATGGCCAGCATTAAAAAGTCTACAGATGACAAATGCTGGAGAGGATGTGGAGAAAAGGGAACTCTCCTATACTGCTGGTGGGAATGCAAGTTGGTACAGTCACTGTAAAAAAACAATATGGAGATTCTTCAGAAAACTAAAAACAGAAGTGCCATATGGTCCAGCAATCCCACTCCTGGGCATATATTTAGATAAAACTATAATTCAAAAAGATACATGCACCCTAATATTCCTAGCACTATTCATAATAGCCAAAACATAGAAAGAAACTAAATGTCTATCAACAAATGAATCAATAAAGAAGATGTGATACATACATACAATGGAATACTACTAAGCCATAAAAAATGAAATAATGCCATTGGCAGCAACGTGGATGCAACTAGAGATTATCATATTAAGTAAGTTAGAAAGAGAACAAATACCATACGAAGTCCCTTACATGTGGAATCTAAAATACGGCACAGATGAACTTACTTATGAAACAGAAACAGAATTACTGACATAGAGAACAGACCTGTAGTTATCAAGGGGTCAGGGGAGAAGGAAGGGCTAGGTGTCTGGGGTTTGTAGATGCAAATGATTACATTTAGAATGGATAAACAACAGGGTCCTAATGTATAACATATGGAATTGTATTCAATAGCTATTAATAAACCATAATGGAAAATAATATAAAAAAGAATGAATATATGTGCATAACTGAGTCACTTTACTATACAGCAGAGATTGGCACAACATTTTAAATCAACTATACTTAACTTTTAAAAATTGAAGGAAAAATATTTGTCTTTGTGGCCAGCCCAAAATAAATAATTTTAAAAGTTTATGAGCAAACAAATATTTATCTATCTATATTTTCATATTATTGGTCAGAAGTACAGTACTTTTTGCATGATAGCAGCAGAGCTTTGTCATGGCAGAAACCATATATCAGGCAAAGTCTAAAGACTGATATTGACATATATTCACTATTGATACTATGTATAAAATAGATAATTAATGAGAACCTACTATATAGCACAGGGAACTCTACACAATGCTCTGTGGTGACCTAAATGGGAAGGAAATCCAAAAAAGAGGGCTTACATATGTAAACATAGTTAATTCACTTTGCTGTCCAGTAGAATTAACAGAATACTGTAAAGCAAGTATACTCCAATAAAACTTAAAATCTTTTAAAAAATATTTATTATCTGGCCTTTTAAAAAGTCTGCTAACTGTTGCTCTAAACCATCAGACAAATTCTTGCCAAATAGCCATACTCTGCCTGGACTCTTTAGCAACTGCCCCTTCAGAACAGCTTACCGTGGGAACTCCAACAGAATCAATGTGGCTGGGAAAAATTAGATAATGCTGTTCTTGGAATTGGTTACATTTACAGCTGATATCACTAGGAAGCTAATGATTAAAATCAACTAATTTCATTTAGGTCTCTCTAAGGATAAATTGCCAACATCCACTGGATCATGGAGAAAGTAAGAGAGTTCCAGAAAAACATCTACTTCTGCTTTACTGACTATGCCAAAGCCTTTGACTGTGTGGATCACAATAAACTGGAAAATTCTGAAAGAGATGGGAATACCAGACCACCTGACCTGCCTCTTGAGAAACCTATATGCAGATCAGGAAGCAACAGTTAGAACTGGACATGGAACAACAGACTGGTTCCAAATAGGAAAAGGAGTACGTCAAGGCTGTATATTGTCACCCTGCTTATTTAACTTATATGCAGAATACATCATGAGAAACGCTGGACTGAATGAAACACAAGTTAGAATCAAGAATGCTGGGAGAAATCTCAATAACTTCAGATATGCAGATGATACCACCCTTATGGCAGAAAGTGAAGAGTAACTAAAAAGCCTCTTGATGAAAGTGAAAGAGGAGAGTGAAACAGTTGGCTTAAAGCTCAACATTCAGAAAACGAAGATCATGGCATCTGGTCCCATCACTTCATGGAAAATAGATGGGGAAACAGTGGAAACAATGTATTTTGGGGGGCTCCAAAATCACTGCAGATAGTGACTGCAGCCATAAAATTAAAAGACACTTGCTCCTGGGAAGAAAAGTTATGACCAACCTAGATAGCACATTGAAAAGCAGAGACATTACTTTGCCAACAACTGTCCATCTAGTCAAGGCTATGGTTTTTCCAGTGGTCATGTATGGATGTGAGACTTGGATTGTGAAGAAAGCTGAGCATCAAAGAATTGATGCTTTTGAACTGTGGTGCTGGAGAAGACTCTTGAGAGTCCCTTGGTCTGAAAGGAGATCCAACCAGTCCATTCTGAAGGAGATCAGTCCTGGGATTTCTTTGGAGGGAATGGTGCTGAAGCTGAAACTCCAGTACTTTGGCCACCTCATGCAAAGAGTTGACTCATTGGAAAAGACTCTGAAGCTGGGAGGGATTGGGGGCAGGAGGAGAAGGGGATGATGGAGGATGAGATGGCTGGATGGCATCACTGACTTGATGCACGTGAATCTGAGTGAAGTCCCAGAGTTGTTGATGGACAGGGAGGCCTGGCATGCTGCGATTCATGGGGTCACAAAAAGTCAGACACGACTGAGCAACTGAACTGAATTAAAGACAAAGTCCTTCCATAGCTCAGGCTCAAAGAACTCTTTGATATAAAAACAAAGTTTGTATAATCAAAAATGTATAGGTCCACAGAGTGATACACTTACACTCGGGATCTGTCCTCTGCCATATCTGAGACTGCTCATTCCTTGTTAGTCTGGGAGCTCAGACTAAATAGTGTATCACTTGTCTCCATCAAGCTCCTTGTTTTAGAATTTCACATACTCCTTTCACCCAGAACATGTATCTCAAGTCATTTTAACACACTTGTGTGATTATTAGATTAATATTTGTTCTCAAAAAAAAATCTATAATCGTTATGATAATTGTCACCATGTCAATTTCTTGTTCCTTAACAGATTCCTTGAAAGGACTGATGAAGCTCCAATATTTTGGCCCCCTGATGCTAAAAGACAAGTCACTGGAAAAGACTCTGATGCTGGGGAAGAGTGAAGGCAAAAGGAGAAGAGAGTGGCAGAGGATGAGATGCTAGAATAGCATCACTGACTCAGGAGACATGAGCTTGAGCAAACTCCAGGACATAACGAAGGACAGGGAAGCCTGCCATGCTGCAGTCAATGGGGTTGCAGAGTCAGACATGACTTGGCAACTGAACAGCAACTACAACAACATACTCCTTCCTTAGGAATTCCTTATATTCCTGAAGAACTTATTACAGTGTGGGGCACAAAGGAAATCCTCAGCAAACATCTTTTGAGTTATATTTATTGTCTATTTAGCAACAAATGTTTATTGCTGTTTACCCCACATAATACTAGGTTGCAAATTTNCAACTGAACAGCAACTACAACAACATACTCCTTCCTTAGGAATTCCTTATATTCCTGAAGAACTTATTACAGTGTGGGGCACAAAGGAAATCCTCAGCAAACATCTTTTGAGTTATATTTATTGTCTATTTAGCAACAAATGTTTATTGCTGTTTACCCCACATAATACTAGGTTGCAAATTTCTTTTTGACTCTTCTTCTCGGAGCCCGTCAATGGGGACCGCAATTATCAGAAATTCAGTGACTCTTCTTTGATAAACTCAAAGTCCAATCAAGTGTGATTTAACAATAACCGACTAGAGATACCATCTTTGCTACTCATTTTAGAGACAATGATGTCACCCAGCAGCTCAAAGAAACTTGGTGGCAGCTGTTATTTCACATGAGTGATAATATTTTCATCTCCTAGTCTTCTAAAATAAAAGGCCAGTAGACTGTAAAAACAGCATGAACCATTCTACTACCAGAAGGCCACTGCTTCCTTGTCACCCAGCAATCACTTATGCTAGATTCCAACGGTTCGCTGTGTCTTTCAGTGCTCTTTAGAGACATTTCCTAGCTGAAATGCAGCTAGGAATCGCAATGACAAGTAGCATTTTTTTTTTTTAGTAATTTCCATGTTAATAAAGATTTACAAATAGGACCACCACAAGGGAGATGAGAATAAATGATGCTAATAGTAGCAGTGAGAAAGGAAATGTAGAAATTACCTCAGTTTTTATCAAAATATCTTCCATGGAATAGTCATACGGTAAGTAGCTCCGCGAAGGAGGAGTTCTATGATCACGTGAATTTGGGGAAAATCACAAAGAATGGGACCATCTTGAAGATGGGCAAAGTGTGTTACCATGTTCAAAACTTCAAGAAACTTTCTACAGTTACAGAAATGTGACACAATTCATCTCAAGAAGTAGAAATTGCTAGTGCTCGGTCACATCTGGGTTTTTTTCTACCCTTCCTAAGCAAAAGAAGAGTCTCAACCCTTTGCTATACGGTGGAANCAAACATCTTTTGAGTTATATTTATTGTCTATTTAGCAACAAATGTTTATTGCTGTTTACCCCACATAATACTAGGTTGCAAATTTCTTTTTGACTCTTCTTCTCGGAGCCCGTCAATGGGGACCGCAATTATCAGAAATTCAGTGACTCTTCTTTGATAAACTCAAAGTCCAATCAAGTGTGATTTAACAATAACCGACTAGAGATACCATCTTTGCCACTCATTTTAGAGACAATGATGTCACCCAGCAGCTCAAAGAAACTTGGTGGCAGCTGTTATTTCACATGAGTGATAATATTTTCATCTCCTAGTCTTCTAAAATAAAAGGCCAGTAGACTGTAAAAACAGCATGAACCATTCTACTACCAGAAGGCCACTGCTTCCTTGTCACCCAGCAATCACTTATGCTAGATTCCAACGGTTCGCTGTGTCTTTCAGTGCTCTTTAGAGACATTTCCTAGCTGAAATGCAGCTAGGAATCGCAATGACAAGTAGCATTTTTTTTTTTTAGTAATTTCCATGTTAATAAAGATTTACAAATAGGACCACCACAAGGGAGATGAGAATAAATGATGCTAATAGTAGCAGTGAGAAAGGAAATGTAGAAATTACCTCAGTTTTTATCAAAATATCTTCCATGGAATAGTCATGCGGTAAGTAGCTCCGCGAAGGAGGAGTTCTATGATCACGTGAATTTGGGGAAAATCACAAAGAATGAGACCATCTTGAAGATGGGCAAAGTGTGTTGCCATGTTCAAAACTTCAAGAAACTTTCTACAGTTACAGAAATGTGACACAATTCATCTCAAGAAGTAGAAATTGCTAGAGCTCGGTCACATCTGGGTTTTTTTCTACCCTTCCTAAGCAAAAGAAGAGTCTCAACCCTTTGCTATACGGTGGAACCCTAAGGCTAGTTTCAATCAATGAAATGTGAATGTGTGTGTATGTGTGACTGGTGTCACTTTCAAATTCAGGCAAAGAAAGGCTTCTGTGTGGGCTTCCAGATCAGTAATTTCCTACAAGGAAATCATGAGTGCCATGATATTCCAAAGACAGAGCCATTTGATGGGAATACATCATGTCACTGAGTCACCCCATGCAAGCTGGCTGCCCTGGGAAGTTACCCAGGTACCACAGGACTTCGAATAAGCAAGAAAAAAAATCCTTTTTAAAGTTAAACCACTGACTCTTCAGAATTCATTTGTTACCACAACATAGCCTACCGTCATTTATCAAACAGTTATTAAATTGATTTAACTACAGAATTCTTTATTCTCACAAAAATATATATCACAAAGAAAAATTATTACAGGGAAATACACTTGGAATCCCCAGGATATATAAAATAGTTTTTTTTTTTTTCTTCCAGAAACCGTGGCTAAAAACATTTTGAGCAAATACAGACCAATCTGAGAGAGAGGGGGAGAATTCAAGAGAGGAAATTCAAAAGTGGAAGAGAGGTATAAGAGCAGACAACTNCAGGGAAATACACTTGGAATCCCCAGCAGATATAAAATAGTTTTTTTTTTTTTCTTCCAGAAACCGTGGCTAAAAACATTTTGAGCAAATACAGACCAATCTGAGAGAGAGGGGGAGAATTCAAGAGAGGAAATTCAAAAGTGGAAGAGAGGTATAAGAGCAGACAACTGGGATGAAAATCCAAAAACCAGAGTTCTCCCTGCTTCTGCATCCCCTACAGACTTTCTCAGTGTTGTAGATCCAATGTTTCTTCCTTCAACAATCCATTTAACGAGTATTCATTGCATATATCCCAAGGGTATTGCATGATACAAGACACAATTTGGAATTGACACTTTACCCCTGTCTTCCTTGATTATTCTCTCTGGTGGGCTATTTTCTCCAGCAAAAAGGTACTGTCTATCAGTCTCCTGACATTTACCTCAAACTGCTCTGTTTTGATGGTGGCTCCATGGTAAAGAACTGACAGCATATGAAACAACTGACAAAGAATTAATTTCCAAAATTTACAAGCAGGTCAATACCAAAAAAAAAAAAAAAATCAATCCAATCAAAAAGTGGGCAAAGATCTAAACAGACATTTCTCCAAAGAAGACATATACATGGCTAGTGTGTGTGTGTCTATGTTAGTTGTTCAGGCATGTCTGACTCTTTGAGACAATGTGGACTGGACTTGCCAGGTTCCTCTGTCCATGGGATTCTCTAGGCAAGAATACTGGAGTGGGTTGCCATTCCCTTCTCCAGGGGATGTTCCCCACCCAGGAATTAAACCCAGGTAATAAACACATGAAATGATGCTCAACATCACTCATTTTTAGAGAAATGCAAATCAAAATCACAATGAGGTATCATCTCACACCAGTCTGAATAGCCCTTGTCAAAAAGTCCATAAACAATACATGCCGGAGAAGATGTGGAGGAAGGGAACCCTCTTACACTGTTGGTGGGTACAGGCACTATGGAGAACTGTACTATGGAGAAGTCCACTATGTGGAAATTCCTTAAAAAACTGGGAATAGAACTGCCATACAACCCAGAAATCCCACCGCTGGTCATATGCCCTAAGGAAACCAGAACTGAAAGACACACATGTACCCCAGTGTTCACTGACCGACTGAGCAATCAAGTATGCATGCAGGCACACACTCATGCCCTATCCTGAGAGCCATTCATTCACTTCTACTGAGCAAAGGCTGGAAACTTCATGGCCTCCTACACCTCCCAGTACTTAGGCTGCCACCTGGCAGTGGCTTTGACTATCACTGTGGAAGCCAAAGACTGCAGCATCAAACCACAGGGGANTGCTGGGAGGGATTGGGGGCAGGAGGAGAAGGGGACGACAGAGGATGGGATGGCTGGATGGCATTATGGACTCGATGGACGTGAGTCTGAGTGAACTCCGGGAGTTGGTGATGGACAGGGAGGCCTGGCATGCTTCGATTCATAGGGTCGCAAAGAGTCGGACACGACTGAGCGACTGAACTGACTGAACTGAACTGTGAGATGTCAAAGCAAGAGTTTTGAAAACTACACGCAGACCAAAAGGGCTATTTCCCTCCACTGCCAGAAGGGGGCAGTGTAGTGCAGAACACCGAGAGGAGATAAATACCTGGAGCGGAGGGTTCTAGTTCAGACTCTGCCTGGAAGTAGCAGTGATCTGCACAATAAGCTTGGCCCCATTTTCCCTGATGTTCAGCTTTAAGGTTTTGCGGTTCTATTAGGAGAGAATGGGATGAACTAGCCAAGAACTCCAAGTTGGCTTATGTAAGTAAGAAACCAGAAATGGGGGAGGGTGGGTAGGGGAGGGGTGAAAATGGGGTGGTGGTGTGCACAGCTGAGAAGTTCCTTTTGTGGGGGATTCAAAGCCTCTCTATGGGCTTCCCAGTAAAGAATCCACCTGCCAGTGCAGGAGACCCAAGAGACAAGGGTTTGATCCCTCATTGGGAAGATCCCCTGGAGAAGGAAGTGGCAACTCACTCCAGTATTCTCACCTGGAAAATTCCATGGGCAGTGGAGCCTGGGTGTCTATGGGGCCCCAAAGAGTCAGACATGACTGAGTGACTGAGCATGCATGAAAACCTCTCTACTGAATGCAACAGGTGGAAAAAGCCTTAAAACAGCTCTTTCAGGATCAGATGCTCAGGTTGGGCGGCCCCATCAAACCACCCCAAGGAGTCTGGAATGGATCATCATACCCTGCCCCTGTCCTTGTTGGTGCCAAAGCTTAATCCCCCCAAAAACATTTACAGTTACAAACAGCACTCACTGGTGGTTTGCCCATCTCTGCATTGTGTAATAGCCAGAGCCTATTTTTTTCTTGATGGAAATTCTTTCCGGAAATAATGGCCGATGCAGAGCCTGCGGTGGCCTCAGGGTGCCCCTTGGCAGAGGTTAAAAAGTGAAGTCAGTAGGCAAAGCCCTTTCTGGCTCAGCAGCTCCATGAAGTTGCCTTGCTTGCTAGGGTTTAGAAGCCCCATGAGATGCCTGGGAGACCCTGATGATTTGGGGCAGGGACATTTTCCACTGAAGTCATTTGATTGGTGCCCTCAGAAGTCAGAGACAGTGAAGTTGTATCTTAAGAGAGCACCAAGGGAAAGCTTGTCCTTAGGAGCCTGTGTGCATGCATGCTAAGTTGCTATAGTCATGTCTGACTCTTTGTGGTCCTATGGACTGTAGCCTGCCAAGCTCCTCTGTTCACGGGATTCTGCTGGCAAGAATACTGGAGTGGGGTGCCATTTCCTTCTCCCGAGGATCGAACCCGCGTCTCTTATGTCTTCTGCATTGGCAGGTGGATTCTCTGCTACTAGCTCCACCTGTTATGCGTCTNCGGAAATAATGGCCGATGCAGAGCCTGCGGTGGCCTCAGGGTGCCCCTTGGCAGAGGTTAAAAAGTGAAGTCAGTAGGCAAAGCCCTTTCTGGCTCAGCAGCTCCATGAAGTTGCCTTGCTTGCTAGGGTTTAGAAGCCCCATGAGATGCCTGGGAGACCCTGATGATTTGGGGCAGGGACATTTTCCACTGAAGTCATTTGATTGGTGCCCTCAGAAGTCAGAGACAGTGAAGTTGTATCTTAAGAGAGCACCAAGGGAAAGCTTGTCCTTAGGAGCCTGTGTGCATGCATGCTAAGTTGCTATAGTCATGTCTGACTCTTTGTGGTCCTATGGACTGTAGCCTGCCAAGCTCCTCTGTTCACGGGATTCTGCTGGCAAGAATACTGGAGTGGGGTGCCATTTCCTTCTCCCGAGGATCGAACCCGCGTCTCTTATGTCTTCTGCATTGGCAGGTGGATTCTCTGCTACTAGCTCCACCTGTTATGCGTCTCTGCTGCTGCTGCTGCTGCTGCTGCTGCTGTTGCTAAGTCGCTTCAGTCGTGTCCGACTCTGTGCGACCCCATAGACGGCAGCCCCCCAGGCTCTGCCGCCCCTGGGATTCTCCAGGCAATAACATTGGAGTGGGTTGCTGTTTCCTTCTATGCATGAAAGTGGAAAGTGAAGTCGCTCAGCCGTGTCTGACTCTTCGTGACCCCATGGACTGCAGCCCACCAGGCTCCTCCATCCATGGGATTTTCCAGGCAAGAGTACTGGAGTGGGGGTGCCATCGCCTTCTCCGTAATGCATCTCTATTGGTCTCTAATTCTGCCAGACTCACTAAAAAGCCAGCTGCAAAAGCATAAACTCTGGGCAGGGTGCCTTGTTCAGAAGCCTCTTACCAAGCTTCCCATCTCCCAGCCTGTTCCTACGTCCATTAGCTGTGGACCTCTTGCTTCACTTCCTGTTATTACCCTTGAATTTCTTGGAGGTGGTGGAGGCAGGAGAGCCTAGAGGCTAGGAACACAGGTTCTGGGCCTCGGCTGTCTGGGTGTGTGACTCAGGGCAAGTTCCTTAACTCCTCATTGCCTTGGTTCCTCACCTGTAAGATGGGGGTGATTATAATAGTACCTGCCTCACAGAGTATGTGTGAGGATGAAAGTCCTTAGCACTTATGAGGATGAAAGCACTTAGCACCTATACTACTAGTACTTAGTATAGGTGGGCACTTGGTAAAGATTTGTTGAATATATACATTCAGGTCTACATTGCAGAGACTCATGGATGCAGAGGAAAAAAATCCCAGAAGAAAACGTATTTAAAAATCACTGTCTCTACTTGAGGTGGATAGGGGGACTGGATTTGCTCACCTGTCTGAAACAACTAAATACTAATACACAATAAGTGTTTACTGAATGTTTGCTATGGTTATTGTTTTCATGCTTCAACTCCCGCTCACAACAAGTGTGTGAAGCCTGTTAAACTATTAGCCTCATGTTACTGCCAAGGAAATTGAGGCTCAGAGAGGTTCCATGACTTGGCCGAGGTCACTTAGCTCATCAGGCAGGGGAAGAATCAAGAGCTGAACATTCGAGAAGCTGTGTTCTGGACCATGCTATCATGTCTGGGCGTGCAGCCGCGTGTTTGGTGATATCTGCTGAATGACCGACCCCAGCCACCTGGAAGGAGACCGTCTCCATCCTTCCCCTTCCTCCCTTTTACCTTCAGCCTCTTCCTCCTTGGGTCTGCCCAGGCAAGTCTTGAACATGTCCCTGTCTCTCCTGTTCAGAAAGAAAAGAACAGAAAATAAAACCTCCAGTGCTTATATCCTACCTCTTGCCTCTGCCCACAGGCCCCCTTCTCGGAGTCACCTGTGCTTGTCTCCCTACCTTCTCTCAGTCCAGCGATCTGAGTTCCCCTCTGTGTGGCCACACGGTTCCTGCGGAAGTCACCAGTGGTTTCTGAGATCTTCCCGTTCTCATTTCCCTTGATCTGGGTTCACTAGACATGCCTGCTCCCTCCCTTGCTGTCCATGTTACCTCACACTTCTGGTTTTCTTCTTACTTCCTTGGCTACTCCCTCTTGGGATATGTGCCATCTCAATCAGACCTAAGGGCTTGACCATGGGCAGTCCTCTCTCCTGGCTCTATCCTCTCTTCCTGGGTGATGCCCTCTGTTCTTGGGCTTAACATGCCACCTGCATAGGCTGAGGACACCACCATTTCGTCTCTAGCCTTGAACTCTCTCCTGAGTTCTGAGCCGGCTCTGGTTAAGGGCACTCTTGGTGTTTAAAGACCTCGCAGCAGACTATCTGTCTTTGGAACCCAGTTTCTATTTGGGGAGATGAGACAAGCTGTTCTCTCTTCTGTTCTCTCTCAGCCATTCACAAACTTTCAGCCCAGAGCTTGGACTCTTTGAGGTGCAGAGATCATCAGAAGTCGTTTACACTTTTGCTGAAGAAACTGATCATCCAGGGTTGAGATAGCAAGCAGCCACAGGTGACAGTGCCCCTGGCAGCATCCGTAATGGGCCGTTTTCACATGAACTTTGCTTCCCTCTTGTCTGAAAGTTTCCAGTGACTGGGTCTCTAGCCTTTCAGATGCACCAGTGAGCCACCAACTATCTCTCCAATCCAGGGGAGAGACTGCAGCCAAGATCTATGAAAGGTTCAAGCTTACTGAATTCATTGTGCCCCTTTGAGACTCTCCTCCAGTGAGCCGTAACAGAGTAAAGGTTTCTTCAGCTCCCTGGTTTCTGATGTCAGAAGCATGAATCTTATACTTCCCCTCTTCTGCACTCTCTCATCCAGTCACCAGATCTCCCTGATCCATCTTTCTAAACATTTCTCGAGGACGTTTCCTGCTCCCCACTGCCACCACTAAGGTCCAAACCTGAAAAATAGTGCATATATCCCAGTACTCGTGGTTTTCTCTCTTCCCTTCTTCCCATCCTCCCTTCCTCCCGTGGTGTTTTCTCTTTCCCACTCCTGGTCCTTCTCCACCCACTTCCACCAGCACACCCTCCCTTCTCCTTATACCAGACTTTCTTTTTTCTTTATCATCACTGTTTCTCTGTCTGTAGTGTTTAGGCACATGATCTTAAAAAGTGCCTGGTTGGGGCTTCCCTGGTAGTCCAGTGGTTAAGAATACACCATGCAGTGCGCTAGTTCGATCCCTGGTCCAGGAAGATCCTACATGGCACAGGGCAACTAAGCCCATGCACCACAACTACTGAGCCTGGGAGCCCCAGCTAATGAAGACACATGCCCTAGAGCCCATGCTCCACAACAAGAGAAACCCCTGCAGCGAGAAGCCTGCATGCTGCCATTGGCGAGTAGACCCCCTCGCTTCACCACAACTAGAGGATAGACCCTGCTCGCCACAGCTAGAGAAGAAGTCCGCAAAGCAATGAAGACCCAGCACAGGAAAACTGTCTTTTAAAAAGTGCCTGGCTGACTCGAGGGCTCCCTTGCGAGACTGTTTCCTATTAAGGCCAGGACGCCCCAGCCCAGCCCCAGCCCCCAGCTCTCATTTCTGTCCTGCCCACCTACCCGGCCCGGTCCCTCTCTCCCCATCAGCCTCGGCTCTGGCTCAGTACAAGGAGGGCTCCCTTTAGCAGGTGTGCCCCTGGTGACCCGCCTGGCTGCTAAAAACACGGCTCCTACTGGCAGGCGGGAGCTCTCCACGTGGCAGAATGTTTATGGAACTTATCCTCGGAAAGATCTGATCTGGCACCTGGCAGTTTTAAACCACCAGGAGGGATCCCAAAAAACAACTTTTTTTTTTTCCACTTTCTCCAAGGAGCATTATCAAAAGCAAAGGCAAATGACATTGTTTATGGAGAAAAAAGAAAACCACACGAAACCACCAACAACACTGGGTAATTATAGAGGGTGAGCGAGACTCTGTCAGCAGTGGTAAAAGAAGGCTGTCTTTTTTTTTTTTTCCTTTGGTACTTTTCACGTTGGAGGCAAAAGAGCCACGCTCTGCTGCATTCCTGTGGATGGTCCCGTCTTTTACTAGGATGGATCTGGTCGGGGAAAAATCTTTTGGTTCTGAGTAAGGGTGGAATGCATAATACGTGTTTGTTGGAAAGATCATAAATTCCTTGGCCCTGTCTGGGCTCTGGGGCTCTGGGGAGTGGTGATTCTGAAGTTCCTGGTTCAGTTTCTGTGCCATCTGGCTCTGGTCTGACAGAGGTTCAGTGACCCTTGGCTTCTGGGTAATAAAGCTCAGTGTTTATACTTCTCCCCTCTGTGAGAGCTTCAACTACCTGCTGACCTGCCAGGTCATGTATCTTAGATGTTAGCAGTGGAGAGTTAGGGATGGGAAAGCAGGCAGGCAGGGACACTTTTAGAGAACATGCACAGAAGGGCCTTATATTGTTTCCCCGTGGCTGCTCTAACGAATGACAGCAAACGTAGTGCCTGAAAACAACACCGGTGTCTTCTTTCACGGTGCTGGAAATTGGAGTGTGAAATTGATTTCCCTGGGTTGCAATCAAGGTATCAGCAGGACTGTGTCCTTTCTGGAAGAGCCTCTGTTTCCTCTCCTTTTCCAGCTCATAGAAGCTCATGGCCCTGCCATCAGTCTTCAAAGCCAACAATGTAGCATCTTCGAATGTATGTAGCATCATTCTGACACCCTGCTTCATCACAGCATCTCTGACTCTTTTAAGGACCCCTGTAATTACATTGGACTCACTGAGATGATCCAGTAAACTCCCCATCTCAAGATCTTGAACCTAATCACCTCTGCAAAGTCCTTTTTGCCACACTGGGTAGCACATTCACAGGCCTCAGAGATCAAGATGTGGGGATCTTTGGGGGGACCATTATTCTGTCTGTCACAGGCCTCTCAGAAGCGGAGTTGCCTTAAGTCATGTGATGAGACCCAGAGGACAGAGGGGACTTGCTTTGAGTCAGAGAACCTGTCATTGACTGAGATGTGACTCAAATCCTAGTTAGGACTCCTGTCTTACCATGATATTTGGATTTAAGAGTGAACTTTTGAGGGCAGATGGGGGATCCTTGCCATGCAGATCTTAGCCTTCTTAAAGAGAAAGCCGTGAGACAGGTCAGATGGCGTTGGAAGGGTTGGTCAAAAAATTATATGTTGGGTATCACTTTGTGCAACGATTATGGTAAATGATGAAAGGCCAAGCTTCACAAAATCATTTGCAAAGCCCATACAATAGGGATTAACTATTAGCTCCTTGCTACAACAAAGAAGACTGAGGCGAAGGGGACTTTAAATATATTCAAGAAAGCAGTGAAGCTAGGATGTGCATCAGGTCTGTCTGACTTCAAAACCCATGTTCTTAGGACTTCCCTTAGGAGGCCTAGTAGCTAAGACTCCATTCTCCCAAAGCAGGGGGGGCTAGGGTTTGATCCCTGGGCAGGGAGCTGGATACCACACGTAACAACAAAGGATCCCACTTGCCACAATTAAGACCAGGACCAGCTAAATAAATAATAAATATTGAAAAAAAAAAAGTTCAAAAATTGTCCTCCTGTACTTGCTGCCTTGCCTCCATCTCCTGCCTGGCGTTTATCACCATATACGTATCATGCTACTGTGCTGGTCTCTCCCACTGGAATGCAAGCTTCCTAAAGAGAGGGGGCATTTTCAGTTCCTTTTTTGGTCCAGGATTTCACTGGTGTGTGATCAGCTTCTGGCATACAGTAGGCATGCCTGCACACATATGAAATAAACGAATATGTGCAGCTGGATGTCATATTCAAAATGTGTCATTATTAGAAAGTAAAGGCATGGTCCACTTGGGATGGATGTTTGTTATAAACTATCAGCACAGTCTCATGGGAGCCTTTGGCTGAATATCAGCCTTGACTGGGACGCTAAATGCAGAATCTGAGAATGTGACACTGAGAATCATATGCTTTAGCAGTACAGGCACGTGCTGGGAACAGGCACTGCAAGGGCTAACGTCTTGTCCCTGTAATTAGCTGAAGGAAGGGGAACTCACACCTGCCGAGTATTTCATCTGGAGCAGTCCTGGGCTGGGCCTATTATTTCGTTTAACTTTATGGTCTCTGTTGTTTTATTTCATATGATCCCCAATTGCACACCCTGACATTCTTTTTCCTCTGGGCCTCCTCTTTCCTCTCTCTGCGCCTGCTTTAGCAGTGCACCTGGCAGGTAAGAAGGTGCTCCTGGGGCCCCCGTGGTTGATTAAAACCAGCTTAGGAGAAGTGGGCTGTTACATGGGTCTGGTTGAGAGCAGCGCCTCTGGCAAAACCAGAAAAGGCAACACCAAGAGGGCTGAATGGGCCCCCTTTTCTCTCTGTATTCACACCTCATCCTTCCCTGTCACACGTGACACCTGGAAGATTTGGTGCTGAAGCTGCCTGGCTGATCCACAGGTCCATACATACCGGCCTAGACTGCTTATTCTTTCAACTCACTGTTATTATTGATTTATTGAAGTAGTGGCTTGAGAATGCTAAGTCTGTCCTTTATGAACATTGGCTTGCTTCAAGGTCAGGCCTCTGGGTCTGGCTTGGAAAGGAACTTGAGCATGAACTTCACAGACTACGTGCTCAGTTCTTCCTGGACCTGCTCACAAGACTCCCCAGTGTATGAAGGGGTAAGTCCAAGAACTTGGTGGGGCTTGGGTTCTGTTATTAGAAAAGACCGTGATGCTGGGGAGATTGAGGGCAGGAGGAGAAGGGGACGACAGAGGATGAGATGGTTGTAGGGCATCACCGACTCAATGGACATGAGTTTGAGCAAGCTCCAGGAGTTGGTGAAGGACAGGGAAACCTGGCATGCTGCAGTCCATGGGGTCACAAAGAGTCAGACACGACTGAGAGATTGAACAACAACAACAAGGCTTTTAAAAATCATTGTTGAATTCCCTGTTGGTTCAGTGGTTAGGAGTTGGCGCTTTTACTGCTATGTGTGTTAGTCACTCAGCCGTGTCCAACTCTTTGCAGCCCTGTGGACTGTAGCCCAGCAGGCTCCTCTGTCCATGGGATTCTCTAGGCCAGAATACTGGAGTGGGTAGCCATTCCCTTCTCTAGGGGATCTTCCCGAGCCAGGGATCAAACCAGGGTCTGCTGAATTGCAGGCGGATTCTTTACTGTCTGAGCCATAAGGGCCCAGATTTAACCCCTGGTCAAGGAACTAAGGCTCTGCAAACTGTGCAGCATTGAAAAAAAAAAAAAAAGATGCTAGAAGTGATGGCCGCAGAAAAGAATAGAGGCTTCAGAATCAAAAGCTGTGGCAGGTCTTATCTGGGAGGTGGATTTTATTTCTGTGTTCCTACCCCACTATCACAGGGCATCACAGCTAGAAATGAAATTATTTAGTCAGTCACATCAACACATGGCATCTTCCATTTGTCCAGGCACCAGACCTGCAACTGGGTGCAGCAGTGCACAAACAGAGATGATGTATTTTTCCCGTCATTCATTTAATGATTATTTACTCAGTGTACACTGAGAGCCAGACCCTGGGCTGGGTGCAAGGAAAGCAGAGATTGATAAGACACAGTCTTTACTTTGTAAGCTATTGGTTAAGAACATGAGCTGGGGGCTTCAAATCCCAGACCTGTCTCTTTGTAGCTAGTTGACCTTGGACACGTTGATTCAACTTGGTATTTAGTTTCCGTGTCTGTAAAATAGAAATAAGAGTCCCCATCTTATAGAGTTGCTGTTATTAAATGACCTAAATGTTAGGTCTTTGGAATAGTATCCAGTAAGTGTTCAGCAAATACCTATTATTATTATTAATAATTCTGTTGTTAATCTAACCGGGAAGATCTCACAATGTGATATAGTCTAGAATGAAGGGTTGTGGAAACAAGGTGGTGATGATGTAGTCATTAAGTCATGTTTGACTCTTTTGAGACCCCACGGATTGTGGCCAACCAGTCTTCTCTGTCCAGAGGATTCTCCAGGAAAGAATACTAGAGTGAGTTGACATTTCCTTTTCCAGGGGATCTTTCTGACCCAGGGATCGAACCAGCATCTCCTGCCTTGCAGGTGGATTCTTTACCACTGAGCCACCAGGGAAGACTTACGGAAATACAGAGAACAATAAGTTCTGATGGATCAAGAAAGTTTCATGTGAAAGGGGATTTTCAGGGTCAGGAGTCAGGGTAGGAGGGACAGAGGAAGAACCCTCAGCAAAGGGAACAACGTGAGCAAAGACACAAATTGTTTGGGAACTCAGGGTGTGTCTAAGAAGACCAAGATTTGGAATCATAGGAGGCGAGGCTGGGCCAATTTTGTGGAAATAACGTGCATGCTGGAGCCAGGCAGACCTGAATTCGAATCCTGATTCTGCCACTTCCTGTCTGGATACTTTCTGTTAAGTGACTGAAACTTTTAGGGCCCCTGCAAAAGGGGAATGCTTTTGCCTGCGTCATACAGCCCACGAGAGAAAAAAGATGTCACTGAATTGTCCCCCAAAATCACTGTCTATTCTTTCCCTCTTTTATTTTGTGAAACTACAGACCAGTTTAGAGTTCTCCTCCATGATTTCCAAATAACTGCCCCCAGAACAAGCCTGTGTTCACAGATTCCTTGCAGCCAAGCGGAGATGTTGGCTGCATTCTCCTTTTCTTTCTGGCTCTTGCTGGATTGTCTGTTTCTGTTTGCGCTGTCTGCGCTGCTGTATTAATTGCCACTGGGGACTCTTTTTTTTTTTTTAATTATTAATTTATTTGGCTGCCTCAGGTCTTAGTTGCGGCACGCGGGGTCTTCTATTGTAGCACTCGGACTCTAGTTGTGTTCATGGGCTCAGGAGTTGCAGCATCTGTGCTTAGTTCCCCAGCAAGGGATTGAACCCTCATTCCCTGCATTGCAAGGCAGATTTTTAACCACTGGACCACCAGGGAAGTCCTCATGGTGGACTTTCAGTCTTGCAGCTATGTCAGTAAACAGCTCCTTTGTGTAGATGCTAAGTGGCTTCAATCATGTCTGACTCTGCAACCCTGTGGACTGTAGCCCGCCAGTCTCCTCTGTCCGTGGGATTCTTCAGGCAAGGATACTGGAGTGGGTTGCCACACCCTCCTCCAACGGATCTTCCCAACCCAGAGATCAAACCTGCATCTCTTAACGTCTCCTGCAGGTGGGCTCTTTACTGCTAGCCCCACAGAGCCCCTTTGTTTCCAGAGCTCAGGCATGAATCAGAGACAGTGCAGGGATAGGACTTCATGCTCAGATTCAACCTTTGCCCCCGCATAACACTGGCCTGTTGCCCTGGACCCTGTCTGCTGTGCTTTCACTGTCTTCCATTGTTCTTAAGCTATGTGTGTGTATGTCTGTGTGTGTGTGTGTGTATCTCTGTGTGTGTATGTCTGTGCATGCATATGTTCACACGCACCCACATCCCCAACCCATTTGGGTGGTTTGGAAAAAGCCCATAAATCCCTTTTCAGTATCAAAGCTAAAGTATTAGATGCAGCTAATGTTACTGTGGTTAGCTGCTTACGCACTAAATGAAAAATATATTTCAGTTCTAGGTTAGTAAAAATAAAGATGCATTTTTTTTCCTTCTCCAAATTTTTGTACTCCCTGACTTCTATTTAGGCACTTTGGGATATGTGGCCCCCAGATGTCCCAGATATATCTTATGCTCCCTCAAAACTTAGTGGCTTAAAGCAACACTTTTATTCTGCTGTTCCACATGGTGTGAGCTAGAATCATGGCATTTGCCTGCCATGATTCTAGCTGTTATGATCAGGAGGCTCCAAGAACCTAAGAAGTTCTTATCCTCTTTGATGGTTAGACCAAAAATTGGCATGGTGTGTCACTTTCACTGTATTCTATTTGTCAAAACAGCCACAGGCCAACTCAGATTTAGGGGAGGTGAAATAGTATCTGCCTCTTGATGGGTGAAGTGTAAAAGAATTTATGGTCATCTTTCATCCGTCACACCAGGTTAAAAATCTTTGATCCCTAAAGTGGCCTATTTCCTAGGGTGCTCCCTGGTCCCTCATGCAAATCAATTTCTGGCAGGCTAGTCCCATCAATCTGCTGAGTAGCCACACATGTCAACACAGTAGGTTGAACGTGACTTATATGCCTTGGCTGCAACTCCCTCACGTTCCTAGGACGTGCAAAGATCGGATGTGATAATACATGTCAAGTCCTTTGTATAGTAACTCATGGTCAGATAATGTCAGCTCCATTTCCATTCCTGCTCTTTTTTAAAACAGACTATTTTATTTTTGGTTTCACTGGGTCTTCATTGGTGCGCATGGGCTTTCTCTAGTGGTGGCGAGTGGGGGCTACTCTTTGTTGCAGTGTACAGGCTTCTCCTTGGAGTGGTTTCTCTTGTTGTGGAGCACAAACCCTAGAGCAAGGGCTGCAGTAGTTGTGGTACATGGGCTTAGTTGCCCCGTGGCATGCGGGATCTTCCTGGACCAGGGATTGAACCCATGTCCCCTGCATGGGTGTGCAGATTCTTATCCACTGTGCTACCAGGGAAGTCCTCCATCCCTTTCTGTGTTCACAGAATAATAGCGAACATTCTTAGAATTCAGAGAAGGAAGAGATCATTTCATGTGGGACATCAGGAAAACTTCTGCAAGGCTTAACAATAATAACTAATATGTATTTGGTGCCTTCTTTATGCCATATCCTGTGCTAAGTGCCTTATTGGCTCATTTCATTTCGTCAAATCTTCTCTGAGTCTCTGAAGCAAGTATTCTTGTTTCCTCATTTTTCAGATGAGGAAACAGGCATCCAAAGACATTAAATAGCTTGTTCAAGATTACACAGTATCTTGGACTTATCTCTAATCAGCGATCGAGATAAGATTTGAAGGCAGGCTCATGCTTTTGGCCATCATAATATATTAGTTATCTATTGCTATGTTACAAATTACCCCCAAATGTATCAGCTTAAAACAACAACGAACATTTATTATCTCACACAGTTTCTGTAAGTAAGGAAATCAGGGTTTATTCATCTTGGGTGCTAAAGGTCCCTCGTGAGGTTAAAAACCAAACTGTCAGCTGGGGCTGCAGTTGCCAATATTCTTTTGGTAACACAGGGCAGTCTCATTCAGTGTGAATGAAAACTGCACAAAGGTGTGAATAAGAGAAGATGAAGGTCACTGGGGACTATCTTGGAGGCTGGCTGCTACAGTGTGCTCTTCAACACACAGGAAGTACTTGATGAGGTATGTCACATCTTTGGAATGGTGTTGATGAAATGGTAGGTTTTTGAGTTGGACCTGGAAGGCTGGACAGTATATTAATAGTTAGAAAAGACAGGAAGTAGGAGCTAATCATTTCTCTTTGCCTCTTCACTCCTAACTGTCACCATCGTTGTTAACTGACACGGTCATTGTCGTCGTCCTTATGACCATCATCATTCTAGAGATGTCCTAGACTACTTTCATAAGTGTTACAATTTATGATTTTAAAGATACGGACAGAAGTCCACACGTGTAAAAAGCTATATATATACTGTATAATGCAAAGCAGCAGTTATTTTGATGGAGTGAAAAGGGTGAATCTTGAGCTGTGGCAAACACCTGCTTGTTTGCACCCTGGGAAGCCTCTCTCTCTTGAAGCCTAGAAGAGGAGGGACTTGGTACCTTAGCTGAGGGCTGTGAGGGAAAAATCTTAGTAAACAGTGGGCTGGCTCCAAATGCGCTTGCTGTATGTTGTCTTGGCACCCTGGGTCTGTAATTTCTCATATACCAGGATGTTAAATTTGACTTTTTGGTGTTTTGGCAAAGTCCCCAAGGTTGAGACCGTCTGTGTAGTACATGCTAAGGGATTGTGAAATCAGTTTTTATTAAAAAAGGTTCTTAGTACATCACCCACATGAGTTAAGACACTTGGAGGACAAACAATGAGGTAGCAGTGGGGATGAATCTGGAGAGACTGGAGAGTGAGTAGTCAGAGTGGGGAGAAGGAGGGTGAGTGATTCTCTCTCCTTCCTCCACACCAGAGGAGGGGAATCACTTAGAAGAATCACTTGGAAAAATCCCTGGCATTGAAGGGACTTAGTGACTGGTGCACAACTATGCCTGGGAGGTCTGACTTTCTTCTCTGACTTTCTACCTGGATGAGAAAGAGATATAAAGACCATACTCGTGTAAACAGTCCTCCCAATGGCAATAGAAGCTGGGTATGGCCCTGAGAAGGAGGAGCCAGACTTGAGTCATGCTGAGAGGGTCTCTAGCCGAGAGATCCCTTGTGACTCCAATAGAGAGTCCAGGTGACTGGAAGTGAGGGATTGAGAGGTCAGCTGGGGAAGGCATGGCCCATATCAGGGAATTCGAGGAGGCCAGGAGGAAAAACAAGTGTTTGCACTTATGCATTAATGAGGACATTTGACCAAGACAGATGACCCTGGCTCCTTAAGATCGTCTCATCTTCCTTACCTCTCTCACCCCTCCTTCCTGCCAACAAAGCAGTGGGTGCGAGAGAATGGCACACATGCGTCCATGCTCAGTTGCTCAGTTGTGTCTAACTCTTTGTGACCCCGTGANTGTACTCCCTGACTTCTATTTAGGCACTTTGGGATATGTGGCCCCCAGATGTCCCAGATATATCTTATGCTCCCTCAAAACTTAGTGGCTTAAAGCAACACTTTTATTCTGCTGTTCCACATGGTGTGAGCTAGAATCATGGCATTTGCCTGCCATGATTCTAGCTGTTATGATCAGGAGGCTCCAAGAACCTAAGAAGTTCTTATCCTCTTTGATGGTTAGACCAAAAATTGGCATGGTGTGTCACTTTCACTGTATTCTATTTGTCAAAACAGCCACAGGCCAACTCAGATTTAGGGGAGGTGAAATAGTATCTGCCTCTTGATGGGTGAAGTGTAAAAGAATTTATGGTCATCTTTCATCCGTCACACCAGGTTAAAAATCTTTGATCCCTAAAGTGGCCTATTTCCTAGGGTGCTCCCTGGTCCCTCATGCAAATCAATTTCTGGCAGGCTAGTCCCATCAATCTGCTGAGTAGCCACACATGTCAACACAGTAGGTTGAACGTGACTTATATGCCTTGGCTGCAACTCCCTCACGTTCCTAGGACGTGCAAAGATCGGATGTGATAATACATGTCAAGTCCTTTGTATAGTAACTCATGGTCAGATAATGTCAGCTCCATTTCCATTCCTGCTCTTTTTTAAAACAGACTATTTTATTTTTGGTTTCACTGGGTCTTCATTGGTGCGCATGGGCTTTCTCTAGTGGTGGCGAGTGGGGGCTACTCTTTGTTGCAGTGTACAGGCTTCTCCTTGGAGTGGTTTCTCTTGTTGTGGAGCACAAACCCTAGAGCAAGGGCTGCAGTAGTTGTGGTACATGGGCTTAGTTGCCCCGTGGCATGCGGGATCTTCCTGGACCAGGGATTGAACCCATGTCCCCTGCATGGGTGTGCAGATTCTTATCCACTGTGCTACCAGGGAAGTCCTCCATCCCTTTCTGTGTTCACAGAATAATAGCGAACATTCTTAGAATTCAGAGAAGGAAGAGATCATTTCATGTGGGACATCAGGAAAACTTCTGCAAGGCTTAACAATAATAACTAATATGTATTTGGTGCCTTCTTTATGCCATATCCTGTGCTAAGTGCCTTATTGGCTCATTTCATTTCGTCAAATCTTCTCTGAGTCTCTGAAGCAAGTATTCTTGTTTCCTCATTTTTCAGATGAGGAAACAGGCATCCAAAGACATTAAATAGCTTGTTCAAGATTACACAGTATCTTGGACTTATCTCTAATCAGCGATCGAGATAAGATTTGAAGGCAGGCTCATGCTTTTGGCCATCATAATATATTAGTTATCTATTGCTATGTTACAAATTACCCCCAAATGTATCAGCTTAAAACAACAACGAACATTTATTATCTCACACAGTTTCTGTAAGTAAGGAAATCAGGGTTTATTCATCTTGGGTGCTAAAGGTCCCTCGTGAGGTTAAAAACCAAACTGTCAGCTGGGGCTGCAGTTGCCAATATTCTTTTGGTAACACAGGGCAGTCTCATTCAGTGTGAATGAAAACTGCACAAAGGTGTGAATAAGAGAAGATGAAGGTCACTGGGGACTATCTTGGAGGCTGGCTGCTACAGTGTGCTCTTCAACACACAGGAAGTACTTGATGAGGTATGTCACATCTTTGGAATGGTGTTGATGAAATGGTAGGTTTTTGAGTTGGACCTGGAAGGCTGGACAGTATATTAATAGTTAGAAAAGACAGGAAGTAGGAGCTAATCATTTCTCTTTGCCTCTTCACTCCTAACTGTCACCATCGTTGTTAACTGACACGGTCATTGTCGTCGTCCTTATGACCATCATCATTCTAGAGATGTCCTAGACTACTTTCATAAGTGTTACAATTTATGATTTTAAAGATACGGACAGAAGTCCACACGTGTAAAAAGCTATATATATACTGTATAATGCAAAGCAGCAGTTATTTTGATGGAGTGAAAAGGGTGAATCTTGAGCTGTGGCAAACACCTGCTTGTTTGCACCCTGGGAAGCCTCTCTCTCTTGAAGCCTAGAAGAGGAGGGACTTGGTACCTTAGCTGAGGGCTGTGAGGGAAAAATCTTAGTAAACAGTGGGCTGGCTCCAAATGCGCTTGCTGTATGTTGTCTTGGCACCCTGGGTCTGTAATTTCTCATATACCAGGATGTTAAATTTGACTTTTTGGTGTTTTGGCAAAGTCCCCAAGGTTGAGACCGTCTGTGTAGTACATGCTAAGGGATTGTGAAATCAGTTTTTATTAAAAAAGGTTCTTAGTACATCACCCACATGAGTTAAGACACTTGGAGGACAAACAATGAGGTAGCAGTGGGGATGAATCTGGAGAGACTGGAGAGTGAGTAGTCAGAGTGGGGAGAAGGAGGGTGAGTGATTCTCTCTCCTTCCTCCACACCAGAGGAGGGGAATCACTTAGAAGAATCACTTGGAAAAATCCCTGGCATTGAAGGGACTTAGTGACTGGTGCACAACTATGCCTGGGAGGTCTGACTTTCTTCTCTGACTTTCTACCTGGATGAGAAAGAGATATAAAGACCATACTCGTGTAAACAGTCCTCCCAATGGCAATAGAAGCTGGGTATGGCCCTGAGAAGGAGGAGCCAGACTTGAGTCATGCTGAGAGGGTCTCTAGCCGAGAGATCCCTTGTGACTCCAATAGAGAGTCCAGGTGACTGGAAGTGAGGGATTGAGAGGTCAGCTGGGGAAGGCATGGCCCATATCAGGGAATTCGAGGAGGCCAGGAGGAAAAACAAGTGTTTGCACTTATGCATTAATGAGGACATTTGACCAAGACAGATGACCCTGGCTCCTTAAGATCGTCTCATCTTCCTTACCTCTCTCACCCCTCCTTCCTGCCAACAAAGCAGTGGGTGCGAGAGAATGGCACACATGCGTCCATGCTCAGTTGCTCAGTTGTGTCTAACTCTTTGTGACCCCGTGAACTGTAGCCCACTGGGCTCCTCTGTCCATGGGATTTCCCAGGCAAGAATACTGGAGTAGTTTGCCATTTCCTCCCCCAGGGGATCTTTCCCACCCAGGTATTGAACCCGAGTCTCTTGCGTCTCCTGCATTGGCAGGTGGATTCTTTTACCACTGTGCTACCTGGGAAACCCAGGAACCCAGCAAAGGAGCTCAGACATTCCCTATCCCTGCTGAATCCTCCCAGCCTGAGTTGGTCCCAAGATGAGGCTCGGGGAGAACTCTTTAACTGGATGAAAGATTGGAAATTTGCCATTAGGCCAAATGGGACTTTATAAATTACCTGAAATGTGAAGTTATTCTTTAATAGCTAAGAGTGGCCAGAATAAATATAGGGTCAATTGACAGCACCCAAGACTTCCAAGGAATAGGAAGATGGAGTAGGTTTGTGGAGGCAGTGATGAGAAAATTGAATTGCTTTTGACTGATTTCAGTTCATTCAGGAAGATGGTTATATTTTGAAAGATGGTTCTTTTTGGCTGCATTTTCAGCTCTAGGGGGGCAAGAGTGCATGTTAGTCTTATTCACTGGGGAATTCCTAGCAGCAAGGATTGTGTGTAGCTCACTGCAGGTGTTCAGCAAAATTTTGTGTAATTGTGCTGAGTTGAGTTGAAGGGTTTGGATTAGAGATGGGTGAATGTGATGCATGTCTGTTGATTCAGTGGGAGAGAAAGATCCCTCATTTAGGATGCTGTGAGGAATGTATGATGTGATTGCAGGAGCTCCATATTGCAAGCCCTGGGTTCTAGGCTTGGCTCTGCTGCCAACAGGCTGATTACCTTGGGCATGATAACTAGAACTCTCTGGCCTCGGTTTTCTGGTCTGGAAAGTGAAGAGGCTATTTGGATTGGCAAGAGGATTCCAAACAAGGCGGTATATGAGAATCAACTGGGGGTGCTCTGTAAACACAGATTCCTGGACCCACTCCTGTCCCTTTTCCAATTGAGGTTGGTGGTATCTAGAACAGGGTCCCTAGATAATTCTGATGTACCAGGCAGCTTAGGAACCCATTGGCCAAGATGACTGCTAAAGTCTGTTCATGAGTCTGAATTGCTTTCTTTATCTGAAAAATGGGAATATTCTTAGTATTTGCCCCATGAGGTTGGTATGAGGATTAAATGAAATAACACATGGAAAGAGTTGAGAGCAGCTTCTGGCACATGTGACCTACTCAGTAAATAATAGCTCATGAACTATAAAAATAGAGTTTTGCCAGCAAAGTAGAACTGTCAACTTTAAAACTGGTTTTAAACCTATAAGTATAATGCCAAATCTTTTCTTGTTTTCCTTTTATTGTCTTACACATTTCCAGCCTAGGCCATGCCCTTTCTCTCTCTCATATGTTTGTCATTATTTTCTCTTTAAAATGTTTTCTTATCCCATCCACCCACAACCCACGCTTGTAGTTGTGTTTCTTCTCACACTGAAATTATGGACATTGCTCACTCATTTTCCAGTTCTCAGGGCAAGCTTCCACCAGTACCTCCACCCTGGTGTCCCTGAAATGTGATGTCTTAGAAAGTCCCTGGCATGCAAGGCAAGTTTTCTGTAAGTTGCAGAGTGAGTCGAACAAGAATGGAGGACAGTAGGTAACTCCACGTTCAAATTCATGGTCAAATCCTGATGGATGGAGGGGCTGCTGTTGTCCTGGTAAATGTTGATCTTGGTCAGGCTCGCCTTCCTGGCTGGTTTTCATTGCATCCTGATCTGGCTCAAGCCAGACATTTTGTGCTGGGCCAGCAGTTGTGAAATCCACAGCATATCCAGTGGTATTGTGTGTCTATTTTTAGACGCCATGTCCTCGGGGCCACAGAGAATGGGGGTTCTGTGGTATTTCGCTGCTTCTCTTGGGCCTTGCTGTCAGGGAGCTGACCTCATTTTTCACTTACCATCAGTAATTGACTGCAGAACCATCTCTGTGTTTCTCCAGAACCATCTCAGACTTTCTTCCTGCACCTTCCCATGATGAAGCTGCAAGTACACTGCCTGGTTTCCTGGATGGAAATGAATTCTGGCCTAAGGTACTGCTCCCATACAGTTTTCTATAGCTGCAGAGGATAGGCCCAAACTCAGTATACCCTGAGTCCTTGCAAGTCCCTGATTTTGATGAGCTGTTAAGGAACGGGATGATTAGAATTGGAGAGAGTGGGGTTGGGTAGACCTATTCCAAGGTTTGTCAAACCCAGTGCAAGGCAAGTGGTAGAGAAGGTGGTTCTCGCCCACCCTCTCTGTTATCACCCTTTGACAGATCATCATTGTAACACTTAGCCAGTCAACCTGTTAGTTGCTGGGGAATTTGTCTGCATTTGCTAGTAGCTTATAGACTGCTGTGGCCCAGGCATTTAGTGGGATCTCAGACACTACCTGTTGAGGGAATCTGGAATACAATACATGAGGAGTGGGTCTCATCTATCATTTATTTCCAATTTCACACTGGATTTAGGAGACGGTAGGGACTTTATCCTATCTGTGAATGAATACCAGCATCTATGGCTTTGGAGTTGGCCAGATGTGTTTTCGAAAGCTGGCTCCATAGCTTTGTGGCCAAAATTGATCTGTTTTCTTTCTGAGCCTCACTTCCTCATCGGTGTAATGGAGATAATAGCATTCATCACACAAAGCTTATCTTGAGGGTTGGATGAGCTAGGGTATCAGCTGGTGAAAAAATTCAGTCAAGAGAGACCCTCAGAACTGATGGTGACTCTGGGGGGAATTAAAATAGAGACATCAGAGCTGGAGGTAAGATGGTAGGAAGAACCAAAGATTATGGTAAAGGCCAGTGAAGAGTATAGAATGGAGCTGTTTCCCTCGGCTGGTAACCATTACTGTTTGCCTAGTCCATCTTTTCTTTTTGGATCAGAAACTTAGATGTCCAGGCAAGGAGACTGGAAAGTTCCTGACAGGCTTCCATGTACAATCCAGGGTACCCAGGACCGCTCCCCCTACCCCCTGCCCGCCCGATTCCACTGAGGCAGTCTCTGCTGGAAGCATTTCTGTAACAGGATGCAAGTCACTGGGTCCAGTGGAATTCAGGACAATGGGAGGCTGAACACAAACCCAAATGCTCTGCCCAGATCTGGAAGATCACTCCTGGTGGCATCAAGGTAAATGGATTTTTCAGACTGTGACTTCTCTAAAATTCTCAATGTCTATAGTAAGTTTATATAGTTTGTGTTTGAAATATGTTATATGGAATATTTGGCTGTTTGAAAGTCTAAGAGAGTAGTACCATAGGATGACCCATCTTCTCTTATATTCTGTGTATCCTCAGGGCTGCTACAAAAAGGGGATAAGAAGGACAGAGCAATGTGTCACTTCAGAAATATTTTTTAAAATTCCTAATTACCCAGGAAAGTGCATATAATAAACTTACACACATATCAAATCTATCAGTGTCTGACACCTTCTAGATATTCAAGAGCCATTACTTTATCTACTCCTCTAGGATTAAAAGATGGCAAAAAGAAAAATCAAGTCATAATAAGAGGAAGAAGCCCCAAACCCCCAGTTCTATATCTAAATCTGTTTTTTTAAATGTTGTAGAATTATAGTTTCTTAGATGTTTGATCACCCCAAACCTGTTCTCTGTTCTCACTAAATGCCTGGGAAATACCAGCTCAGATCATGATTCTGGAGAATTTCGTTTTTTCCTGACCATTATCCAGCAACCAGTGCAGGGAAGCACACTGTGTGGGTGAGAGGACTGCGGACATCTCTCCTCACTCACCAAGGTGGAACTTTGGGGGAGCGACTGGCGTGCAGGGAAGAGCTCTGGACTGGGAGCCAGGAGACCTGGGTTCTCACCCTCACGCTGCCACTGGTGACCCACATGACTGTGAGCAGGCTACTTTAATCCAGGACTCAGTTTCTCCCTCTGTCAAATGAACTGCTTGGATCAAATCACCTCCAAAGTCTTGACAGTGAGTCCTGTTACTGTTCTAATCAGTGACTGCCTTTCTCATAAGTGAACTAGATATTGGTGCCCATTGCCGCATAGATTTTGGTGCTTCCAGTGATGTTAGCTTGGCCGTAAACTTGCTTTGGCAGATGGAATGTGGGCAGACATGACAGGGTCACTCACTGAACAAGTTTTAAGAGCCATGGTGTGGTTCAGTTGCTGCTCTCTTACTCTCGGCCATGAGACTAAGAGGAGCTGCTCCCCAGCCTGGATCCTAGAACTCAGAAGACATCTGGAGTGGAGCCATGGAGCCGCAATCCACCTGCAACCAACAAGCAATGTGAATGAGAAGTGAATCTTGGTTGCTATAGGCCCTCGGAAGCTTGCGGCTGTCTGTGATGACAGCCTTATTTAGGGAAAGTGGGCTTGTGTGGTCTCTAGCTTTGACATTCTGGGTCTTCCTGCCTCCAAAGCAGGAGGTCATTCCCCTCCACACAGAAGGCATGCCCATTCTAAAACCAGATCATCTGATTGTGTCCATTAGGGCTCTTTTGGTTGCAAGTTTCAGAAAACCCAACTCAACAAGCAGAAGATTTTTTTTTAAAAAAGAGTTTAATAGTTTATTTAACTGAAGACTTCAGGATAAATTTGGCCCTTCTTCACCCATTGGTGCAGTATTATCATTAGGATGCCGTTTCTCTCCATCTCTTGGCGCTACTTTTCTGCTTTCTCATTTTTGCATTATCCTCAGGGAAGATAGGATAATGGACCTCAGGAAGATAGGACACCTTCTCTAGGCTAATCCAGTCTAGCCTAAAAATGACACTCTTTTACCAATAGTGCTTGCGGAAATCCGAAGAGTCACTCTGATTGGACCAACTTGGGTGAATATTCCTGAAACAATCCCTGGGAAGTCAGATGGATAGAGTTACTGTGACAGGCTTACTTCTAAATCGATCACTGTATGACCTGGGGGATTTTGTGCTCTGACTGACTGGGTTTGGGTCACATGCTATTGACCCAAGAGTTGTAGAAGAGTGGTTCTCCTAAAGGCAACTGAGCTACTATTGCCAGGAGAAAGGGAATATATGTTGGAAGAAAAATCAGTAAATGAGCATTATCCTCCCTTTGTCACTTGCATGACAGTGAGGAAAAAACTTAAACCATCCTCTCTCCCCATAATTTTCAGAACCAAATCCCAACTCTTTACTTTTTAATTTTTAATTTTTTTTTACTGGTGGATAATTGCCTTACAATATTGTGTTGGTTTCTGCCATACATCAACATGAATCAGCCACAGGCACACACGTGTACATATACGTACGTACATATATAGAGGGGACAAGTCCCAACTCTTTGATCTGGGCCTCGTTCACTTTGCTGACCTCACCTTCCTCCTCACTTCCAGTAAATCCCCCTTTTGGCCAGGTTAACTTTCTCAGAAATCAGCAGAGGACTATGGACATCTCTCCTCACTCACCAAGGTGGAAATTCAGGGGAATGGTTGGGGTGCAGGGAAGAGCACCTTGAAGCAAAATGAAAATATGTCAAAATAGAATTAGGAAAATTAAAAAAAAAATTTTTTTTTTGGTTAATTAACACTGTCAACACATGCATGAAAAGTTCACTGGGGATATAATCTCACTAAATGACTAGGAGGAGAATCCTGAATCTGTGATGATGAGGAGTTTCAAGGTGAATAGGCTTCCAGCTACACACACAGCCTCTGAACCCTGTCAGCTCTCCCCAGCCTAAAGGGCCCTGGGCAGCCTCACCAAACAGCTCTCTCTCTCTCTTTAGTTGCTAAGTCATGTCTGACTCTTGTGATCCCATGGACTGTAGCCTGCCAGGCTCCTCTGTCCATGGCATTCTTCAGGCAGCAATACTGGAATGGGTTACTGTTTCCTTCTCCAGGGGATCTTCCCAACCCAGGAATTGAACCTGGGACTCCTGCACTGCAGGCAGATTCTTTACCAACTGAGCTACACCAAACAGCTATGGTGCCTGAAAAGCAACTGATTTCCCAAATACTCTTCCCTAGCCTCAAATGCCTTTTCCCTGCCCCTTTCCTTTGTCTGCTTTAATTCACATCCTTTAAATGTAAACAACTTGCCTTTTAAAGACCACACCTGAATCTTACAGTCCAGGGGCCATTAATCTTTTAATGCCTTGGACCCCATTGGAAAAAAAAATGAATTTGTGACATAGTAACCTATGTGCTTCTTCTTAATGCATTAGATAACAAGATCCGGAAGCAAGTCTAGTATTTACCATGGTTTTGGTGTCGTGATGCACATACGTGCTCTTTCAAAGTTTCTGTCACAAATGAAATGTGATATGAGAGTATCTGTGATTATAATTTGTGCCAAAGTCATGGGTACCACTATGCCACTGTGGTTTGTTGCCTACACTCCTAGGAGAAGGGGCTTTCTCATTTCAGTTACAGGTTGGTGAAAATTAAGATAACATTTTTTTTTCACGTCCCAAATTCAAGGAGCTCTAAATTGTCTACAGACTGTAAGTTAATAATTCTGCCCTAGTCCAATATAGACAGTGGCTGCAGCCATGAAATCAAAAGACGCTTACTCCTTGGAAAAAAAGTTATGACCAACCTAGATAGCATATTCAAAAGCAGAGACATTCCTTTGCCGACTAAGGTCCATCTAGTCAAGGCCATGGTTTTTCCAGTAGTCATGTATGGATGCGAGAATTGGACTGTGAAGAAGGCTGAGTGCCGAAGGATTGATGCTTTTGAACTGTGGTGCTGGAGAAGACTCTTGAGAGTCCCTTGGACTGCAAGGAGATCCAACCAGTCCATTCTGAAGGAGATCAGCCCTGGGATTTCTTTGGAAGGAATGATGCTAAAGCTGAAGCTCCAGTACTTTGGCCACCTCATGCGAAGAGTTGACTCATTGGAAAAGACTCTGATGCTGGGAGGGATTGGGGCAGGAGGAGAAGGGGACGACAGAGGATGAGATGGCTGGATGGCATCACGGACTCGATGGACGTGAGTCTGAGTGAAGTCCGGGAGTTGGTGATGGACAGGGAGGCCTGGCCTGCTGTGATTCATGGGGTCGCAAAGAGTTGGACACAACTGAGTGACTGAACTGAACTGAACTGACATAAGATCTGGAAGCATTTTGTCTATTTCTCTGTATCATGTATCTTATCCCCTGCTTTCAAAGCTGAACTCTCAGCCTGCCTATCACCTGCCCTCCCTTCATCTACTTATAGGAGGGGTGAGGGCGATGGGGGAAGATGGAAAGGAGGTCGGACCTCTGCTGGCAGCCCTCAGCCTCAGCTTCAATCTCCAGCTCCCAGTGCCAGCTCAAACTGGAATACTTCACCCAATAAAATCCCCTCCTTTCTTAGAGAGAAAATCTAGTGTTTCTAAATTGTTATTTGCTGAGCTGCCCCTGATGCTGGGCAAGATTGAAGTCTGGAAGAGAAGGGGACGACAGAGGATGAGATGGTTGGATGGAATCACCAACTCAGTGGACATGAGTTTGAGTAAACTTGGGAGTTGGTGATGGACAGGGAGGCCAGTGGGCTGCAGTCCATGGGGTCACAAAGAGTCAGACATGACTGAGCAAGTGAACTGAACTGAACTGAGCTTGACCCTTGGAAGTCCAGTACTGAAAGAAGTGCTAGAAGCCTCTTTCTAAAGAGACAGTTTCTACCCTTTCCTGGTATTTGTAAAGTCTTCGCTAAGGAGACCAATGGCCACCTTTCCTCCCTGATCAGGGGAGTAGATGGCGGGGGGCAGTTAATAAGATAGTCCAGCCAGTCAGAGTATGTGACTAGTGGCTCAGTTGTGCCTGACTCTTTATAATCCCATGAACTGTTGCCCTCCAGGCTCCTCTGTCCATGGAATTTTCCAGGCAAGAATACTGGAGTGGGTTGCCACTTCTTACTCCAGGAAGCCAATCAGAGTTTTCTTTATTCTCTTTGTTACAAATGTTTTACCACCTAGAGCAAGTGCTTGATTGGGTCTCTTGCTTAGTCTGGAGGAATGGTAATCACTGACTAGTTGACTGTAAGTTACTTGAGCATGTAAACCAGGCTCTGTGTCCCAGTTTCGAGTATGCATTAGACATTCAGTATTTTTGGAGGAAAAACTTCTATGAAAAAGCAATAGTCAATGAAGGTTAAGGGGTCAAGAATGAAAACCTAAAATACCTGATTCTTGTTCAGTCCTAAGGCTTTCATCCAAACATTTTTCTTCATCAAACCAGTCTTTCTCTATTATCCTCTCTTACTCTCCCACCTAATACCATTTCCAATTAAGTGGTTTCACTTTATAACCTTGCACCAGGAAATGACATGAAACATAGACCTCCCAAATGAACACTCAACTCCCTATGTTCTGGGGAGAGGCTGAGAATACTTCATTTAGCAACTGATTAGTGACGAGAATACCGAGTTTCATATATTTTCTTTCTTACCACTGAAAGGGGAACAAATAAAAGTAAAAAGGCTGTGAAGCTTGTGCGTGCTTTTATCACTGGGCCCCTTTGCTCAGGTCTGAGGGCCTCCAGTGCAGTCATGCAGCCATTTGGATCAGATTTAATTTGCTGACTCTTCATTTGCCACTTATATTCCAGGCCATCTATTGGTTTTTCCTGGAACCACCTGGCTCACCAGGTGACGTGGCTTTTGTTATGGACTTTGGTTTATGGAGGTCTGGGGAGTTGCAGATTGTGAGGTAGTCCAGAAGTCCTAGAAGGTGGTTGGTTTGTCACACGAAATATCAAAAATTGGGAAATAAGAGGTATACTTTTAAAAATTAGGATATTTAACTACTTTACTGAATTTCCAACTTTTTTTTTTTTTTTGAATATTGGAAGGCCTGGCAATACTGAGTTCACTGTCTCATGTTCTAACACCTGGCTGGTATTGAGTCATAGCTGCTGTTACTGGTGCCTACAGTTACACTCTGCCTTCTATGTTTAAAATTCTTCAGGCTTCCTATTACTTTCAGGTTATAGACCAACATTCGTTCTATGGCCCACAAGGCCTGCATAGACAACTCCTGCCTGCCTCCCTGTCCTCATCTTATGCCAGAAATAATAAAAGCAGTCTTAAATATAGGGCTAAATATGTTCTGGACAGTCTCAAGAAAATCCTGGGAAGGAGATGCTTTTATTGTCTTCATATTATGGGTGAGGAGTAGGGCACAGAGATGTCAAGTAACTTATCCGAAAGCACACAGCTAGGAAGAATCATAGTCGGGATGCAGACCGGCCAGTCAGCCCCTTGGAAACTCCACTCCTAACCACTGCATTCCTTCTCTTTGCATTCCAGTCACATAGGTCCCTCCCATCACAGGCTTTTCTCATGGGTGTTGTTACTCGGCCTGTCCTGTCCAGATAATGCTGTCCTGTCCTTCCCCAGCTTTCCTCACCGCTGGATTTTTCCTCATCCTTCAGCTCCAGTTCAAATGCTTCTTCCTATGGGAAGCCACTTGGTGTCTGAACCTCCAGAACTCATAGTTTTGGTTCCTTTCCTCTTGAACAATGCTTTCCAGTAGAAGCTTCTATGATGAAGGACATGCTCTGTGTTTGTGTTGGCTGGTGTGACTGAAGAACTGAATTATTGACTATGTTTAATTTTAATTGAAAGTTGAATAAAAATCACCACTTGGGGCAAGTGGCTACCATCTTGGATGGCACAGCTTTGGAGTTTTTACCTCATGCAGGAATTATACTCTCTCACCCCTGCTGGTCTGATTTATGCATGTCAGTCACAGACTGTAAGCTTGATGAGGGTGGACATGACTTCTTTTGCTTCCCATTGTATCCCTGACCCTGTAGTCAGTGCCTGGCACATTACAGATAATGCCTGAATGACACATTTTATAGCTTTTGTCTCTGCTAGAGAAAAATGTGCTAGAGAGGGGCAGTCTGAACCCCACCCCAGGCAGAAGGTGGCTTTGCATCAGTGTGGACACTGGAAGCAAAGCTGTATATGAACCCAGGATCCAAATATGAGCTCTGTGAAAATGGAAAGTTTCCTTTTTCCATTAGGAAAATGGAGATGGTAATAATTGCTGTCTCGGAGGACTGTGATGCATAAATGAATAACTGCTGATAATAATAGTTAAGATTTCTTATGAGTTTATTTCATGTCTTCTAAGAGTTTCCTATGTATCATTTCACTCAGTCCTTTCAGGGAGCTGGGGCATGGAAGAGCTGGGTGACATGGGGGCATGTGGGTGGTACAGCGGTACAGCCTTGTTTGAGCTCACCTGTTCCCTTCCCAGCACCACCTCCTAATCATCATGTAAAAAGTGTCAGCTTTTGTTGAAAATCCTAGCATGTTTAACTGTTGTCCATTTCCACACCCCCATCTTTGTCCCCTCCTCCCCTCCCCCAGACCCCACCAGCTTCTCCCTGGTCCAGCTGCAACAGTGAACCCCCCTGCTGGTTTCTGGGGCCAGCTCTGGGTAGCCACTGCCTTTGTGGGGTCCAGGTGGCTGAGCCCACCTCACAATAGCTGCAGAGGCCCTGGAGCTTGGGGACAGGCAGGGTGCCAGGTGTTAGTGAATGGGCTGGCGGCCCAGCCAGTCTCTCTGCTGACCCTGCTGCTGCCCCCGACCTTGTGCGGCTCCATTGGCCACTGTGAGCATTGTCCAGCTGTGAGAGGTCAGCCTCTCTATCCTCAGGCGGGGTGCTTTCCATTTAGCCTTGTTGGAGACTCTTTGAAGGATTCAGACTGGGAGGCTGAGAAGTGGGTGGAAGGCAGAGTTGGAAGGAGAGGGGAGGAAGGAGGAGAGAAGGGGAGAAGGGAATGAGCTTTGTGGGTAAGAAGTCAGCTTGGTCCTGAAAGCAGGGCATTTTGGACTTTGAAGAGACCCTGATGCTGGGAAAGTTTGAAGACGAAAGGAGAAGAGGGTGGCAGAAGATGAGATGGTTGGATAGCTTCACCGAGTCAATGGTCATGAATTTGAGCAAACTCTAGGACATAATGAAGGACAGGGAAGCTGGCACGCTGCAGTCCATGGGATCCCAAAGAGTCAGACATGACTTGGTGACTGAACAATGACAACCTCTTAGGCAGTGCTTTGCAACAAGGCTAATGCAAATGAAACTAACACTTATCAAGAACTTGCAATGGGCTGGGCATTGTTCTGATCACCCTGCAAAGCCTCTGTTCTCTGATTTAATCCCATTTGACAGACGAAAGAACTGAGGAACAGAGAGGTTAAGTAACTTGCTCAAGGTCATACAGTAAATGATAGAGCCAGGACTCCAACACAAGCAACTGGACTGCAGAACCTAAGTCTTTATGAAATCATAAACCCAGATTATCTCACGTGCATATTGGGAGACCCAAAGATTCGTCACTGGGTACACCCTATTCCTTGTACACCTGGGACTTCAGAAATCTAGAGAGGAGGCATATTGAGGGTTTGCTCACGATCATACCTGTGACTGGAGATGAAGCTGGGTAAGAACTCAGTCCCTGACTCTACTTTAGACACATATTAGAAAAGTTCAGGATTTAACTATGCTAAAACAGTCAGAATTCCACCTCCCTGGTGAATTCAAATAGAGATTTCAATGACATATTTCTGGAAGCAGGTAAAATGAGGTGCTCTGTGAAAGATGGAACTGGAGGCGGGTGAAGTCTGGGTGGTGTCTGTGAAGAGTCACTGTGCATACTTGCTTACCAAAGGCAAGCTCTCTCCATCACTTGGTTTTGGAGTTTTGTCTGATTCGTTGGACCCTTGGTCCTTATAGAGAAGCACTAGCTGCGCTCAGCTTGGGAAGAACGGGGTAGAAATCAGACAGAACTGGGAGGCTGTAGGCATAGGGAGAGAGCCACGGGCTTCAGAGGTGGGCAGACTTGGGTACAGATGCTTCCTACATGGTGGCCTGTGTAATGTCGGGAAAATTCTTAGGAACTATTGCTTGCAATGTACAACAATAGCTCTCAGGACTGTGTGAGCCCAGACGGAGTCATTGAAATGCTTAACAAGTAACAGTCACCTTGACCAGGTATAGCTATTAATACTCTTAAGATAGTTAACCAATAGTTCCTAAAGTTCCTAAACTGTTCCTAACAGTTACTAAACTGCAGGCTTTTTTTTTTTAATTAAGAGGTATTACTTTACAAAAGTTTCTATAGCCAAATAAATTAGCCAATACAAGATATGCAGATTTCTTTCTATAGAACTTCTCAATGCCTTAGTTGAATTCTTCTCCAACTCTGTCTCTAGCCCTTTTTCTTAGGATTCTCAATTCTGATTTTTGAAAAAAGAGACATGGTTTTCTATTCATTTATTTTTAAATAACTTTTAGGAAGAATTTATTTTTGTTCACCTTTGTGGAATATTTTTCTTGAGTTTTAATTGGAGGATTACAACATTGTTTTGGCTTCTGCCACACATCATTGTGATTTAGTCATAAGTACCCATATGTCCCCTTCTGCCTGAACCCCTTCCCACCCCCACCCCATCCCACCCCTCCAGGTTATCACAGAGCTCCAGGTACCCATACAGCAGCTATATATTTTACACAAGGTAGTGTATATATAGGAGAGGGCAATGGCATCCCACTCCAGTACTCTTGCCTGAAAAATCCCATGGATGGAGGAGCCTGGTAGGCTGCAGTCCATGGGGTTGCGAAGAGTCAGACACGACTGAGTGGCTTCACTTTCACGCACTAGAGAAGGAAATGGCAACCCACTCCAGTGTTCTTGCCTGGAGAATCCCAGGGACGGGGGAGCCTCGTGGGCTGCCGTCTATGGGGTCGCACAGAGTCAGACACGACTGAAGTGACTTAGCAGCAGCAGCAGCAGCAGCAGCAGCAGCGGTGTATATATGTCAACACTACGCTCTCAGTTTGTCCCACTCTCTCCTTGCTCTGCTGTGTCCAACGTCTGTTCTCTATGCCTGCATCTCTATTCCTGCCCTGCAAATAGGTTCATCAGTATTATTTTTCTAAATTTCGTATATATGTATTAATACATGAAATTTCTATTTCTCCTTCTGACATACTTCACTCTGTGTAACAGGCTCTAAGTTCATCCACCTCATAGAACTGAGTCAAATGCATTCCATCTGTTTATTTTTGATGACTATTTCCCCTTTGGGCCCTCTACATCTTAAAGTACCTTAAATCTTTTGTGGTACTCTGAGTATTAGTTAGTAAGGTCTACTGAGCTAAAGGGCTGGTTGATATGTGTGTCATGCCAGGTGTCTTGGGGGACAAAACCAGCCTTTATGAGTGAGGGCTCACTATGTGTTGGTTACTTGATATACATAGTCTTATGTATGTTTCACAAAAGGCCTGTGTCATTTCATTATCCCCATTTTACAGACTGGGAAACAGATTCAGAGGGCTCCAATATTCAAGGCAATGTGTATAGTTTATACAGCTATACTTCAGGCTGATTCCAGAGTCTGCATGCCTGGAGTGGTGGTATAAGCACAGACTTTAGGGATGTCAGGAAATTAAAAGTAACCAAATAGAGAAATGAGAAGCTTCTTGGGCAAGGAAGGGTAGAGAAGACCCAGAGCGGGAGTGAGTTCACTGGGTCACACGATTTTCTCTGCTGAATGCTGGGGGCTGGGGAGATAATTGAATAAATAAAGAGCAGGGTCAAGTTTCCTGAAGGTTGACAAGCCAATAAGATGACAGTCCTCATCTAATTTAGGGGATGGAAAATGGGGGTAATTGAAAGAAATTGGCTATTTTTGTCGCCTTGGGCTGAGCCTTAGACCTTTCATGTGTTCAGTTTGGATTGGTGGTGATTTTCCTGCCCTATTCTAGTCTCTTTTTTTCCCTCTAATTTCTGAAAGATGGTCTTGGAGCCAGTTTCTGAGAGATGATGTTTTCATTTTACATGGGGTTGCTTCAATAACTTAATATTGCTTATTGTCACTTGCAATAATCCCTTGAATATTGGAAATAAGATCTTTAGGGGGCAGAAAAGCTTGCCTTCTTTCCCATTTGGGACTAATAATTCTTCTTCTTAGAAGAATGAAATGGAACTTGGGAGAATTAAGCCTAGAGAGGAAAAATGGAAAGTGGGCTAGAAGCCAAAGCATTGAGGTACAGTTCTAGCAGAAATGGGCTTCCCTGGTGGCTCAGATGATGAAGAATCTGCCTGCAGTGCAGGAGACCTGGGTTCAAGCCCTGGGTTGGGAAGATCCCCTGGAGGAGGGCATGACAACCCACTCCAGTATTCTTGCCTGGAGAATCGCCATGGACAGAGAAGCCTGGCGGGCTACAGTCCATGAAGTAAATCAGAGTTAGGACTAGAGGCATCACTTAGCTGTGTGACCCTAAGAAAGTCCTTTTACTTCTCTGGGTGTCCATTTTCTCATTTGTTAAAGAGAGGGTTGAACCAGGTCATCTATTCTAATATTTCACAACTTACTGTGTGGGCATGGGATGGATAAATACACAGTACAATCTCAGGACTGCTGGTAAGATCAGGCTTGGGGTGCTGGGGGTTTGGGTCTTTGGGGAGGCAAGGTTTCTTTCATGACATCAGCCTCAGAGGATTAGAGGTGCTCCCCCAAGTCTGGATGATATGCCACACCTTGCAAAGACCATGTGGCATAGTTACAAGGTTACAAGGTTTGAATCTCAGCTTGGCCACTTTACTAGCAGAGTGATCTGGCCAAATCCAAATGACATCACCATGATTTTTAAAAATATGGATACACAGATCGGCCTGGGAATACCTGGTGCCAATCAACTCTTGTAGTGTTTTTCACCTGTAAAACGGTTTCCAACCAGTTATTTTCTGAACACATGAAACTGAAATAATACAACTTACAGACTCATAGGGGCTTCCCTGGTGGCTCAGCGGTAAAGAATCTGCCTGCAATGCCTGAGACGTGGGTTCGTTCCATGGGTTGGGAAAATCCCCTGGTGAAGGGCATGACAACCCCCTCCAGTATTCTTGCCTGGAGAATCCCACGGACAGAGGAACCTGCTGGGCTACAGTCCATAGATTGCAAAGAGTCAGACATGATTGCACGACTTAGTACATAGGCTTTTTATTGATAGTAGATCAATGCAGCCTTTGCCTACTCTTCCCAGCTCTCATCTCATTCCAGTTACCTCTGGGCCTGGGATCATCTCAGCTAGTCTCTTGTCTCTCTTCCTTTACCTAGGAACACCTCCCTGTGAGCCCATAGGGAAGGAAGTGGGCCTTGAGGTACAATCTACAGAGAACTGAATTCTCCATGCCCCCTACACCAAATCCTCCATTGGCCTCCCTTGGTGCCCAATACCTTCATCACGATGGGGACTTCTCTGGCTGCCCAGAAGCAAGAGATCCAGACTTAATACTAGCAGGTGCAGTTTGTCTCCACCCTGGAAGATTCTGGAAGGGAACCTCTCTGAATCCAGGCTCCTCTGCCTGTGGGAGCCAATGTGTCCTTCCTCCCTGCCCCCCACAAAGTTGAGAGAAACCCAAGACAGTGTGCAAAGCACTCTACACTACCAGCCCATATGGGGTTAGTTGAATGTGATGGGATTTGGCTGTGGAATCCCTTCACCTGCTCAGGCACTCACCCCCCACTCAGGTCCAGCTGACTCTCACTCTGTAGAGCTCTTCCCCAGCATGGTCAGATCTCCTGTTTTTTTTTTTTTTAAGATAAGCTCAAACATCTGGATTTAAAAAATAACCTCCCAAATGTTAGCAAACTCTTATTTTTCCTTCAAGACCCATTCCAGTGATCACTTCTTCTGGGTAGTCGTTCATTCCCCTTGTCTCCTCTGAGTGCCCCCCATGCCTTTTGCCTCTCTCCATCATCATCGGGTCTTATCAGTTTGCGTAATCTCTCGTGGGATGCGTACTTGTCCAGATTTGACCCTGAGTTATTTAAGAATGACCCCTGGCTTGACTCACTTTCCTCAGGCCCCACACAGGCCTCAGCAGACTTTTAGAATGAATCGATGAACCAGTGATCGATGAAGAGCTAAAGCAGGCAGGTGTTCAGAGCTTGCCAACTCAAGGACCAGGCAAGGAAAAAAAATCCTTGAAGCTGGCTGCCCTTGGCCTCAGGCGCCTGGCTCTTTGTAACATGAACCATCTACTTTCAGTCCTATTACATGGGTTAAGCAAGTGTTAATTGCTCAGTCACGCCTGGCTCTTTGTGACCCCATGGGCTGTAGCCCACCAGGCTCCTCTGTCCATGGGATTCTCTGGGTAAGAATACTGGAGTGGGTAGCTGTTCCCTTCTCCAAGGGATATTCCCAACTCAGGGATAGAACCTGTGTCTCTTGCATTGCAGGCAGATTCTTTATTGTCTGAGCCGTTAGGGAAGCCCCGGGCAAACTGCCCCACAAAACACCTGGGCCCACTACTCTTATATCCTGGCACATCCCTATGTGCAGAGAGATTATATATCATGCTCTGTATAAAACAGCTACACTCAGGTGCAAAGAGAAAAAGAAACAGGATACAAATGATATCAATTGTTAGGGTAGCCAGGATCGTAGTGAAGTTCTTGCCATTAAAAAATGTATTATGGTTTCAATGAAAAATTTGTTTAGTTGGAAATAATTTTGATAGTGAAACATGAAGAAAGGTACAAAGAATATTATTCCTAGATATCTATGTAGCTGCCACCTTGAATTTCTGTTGATATTTTATCTTCTTTCCCTCAAATATTTTTATATGAATAAAATTTTAAAATTAAAGTGGAAATTCTCTTTCCCCTTCTTTCTTGGTCCACTTCCTCAGCCTCCTTCCTCTCCCCACCTTACCTCCTCACACACCACAGGCATTGACATCTCTTGTTTGGTGGGTCTTTTTGTACTTAGCAATGTTGTTTAGAATAATAAATACAAATAAGAGAACAATATCATTTTCCCTTTCTTTGTGTGCATGCGTGCTAAGTTGCTTCAGTTGTGTCTGGTTCTTTGTGGCCATATGGGTTGTAGACTTTCAGGCTCTTCTGTCCATGGGATTCTCCAGGCAAGAGCAGAGGAGTGGGTTGCCACGCCCTGCTCCACTTTCCCTTTCTTTACCCAATCCCTATTCTTTCAGATACCAGGATGAGTGGCTTGGGCTTCCCAGGTGGCGCTGGTGGTAAAGAACCAACGCCAGTGCAGAAGAGGTGAGAGATGTGGATTCAGCCCACTTCTGGGTGGAGAAGAGGCTGCAGGAGTGCGTGGCAACCCACTCCAGTGTATTCTTGCCTGAGAATCCCATGGACAGGTCCACAGGGTCGCAAAGAGTCAGACACGGCTGAAGTGACTTAGCACGCATGCCCACATGAGAGGCTAACTTCAGTTTTGGAAACTAGAATATTTTAGTAGGGATCACTAAGAAGAGTGTGGTCCTAGGAGATGCTGTTTAGGGCAGTGTGATACGTTCAATGGGGTTAAATGTGCCCAGTGCAGCCAGAGAAAGGACATGATGTTCAGTTTAACACATCGTGGGTACGTTAAATATGTAACCATATTCAACTTTTCCAGAAGCCTATGAGGAGAGTATTTCATCCCCATTTTAGAGAGGAAACTGAGGCTTATGGAAATGACAAGATAGCCCAGGCCACCCCGCTAACAATCACAGCTGGTTTTGAACCTAGTTCTGTCTAACTTCAGCACGCCTGCCTGTAGATGCCAACTGAGTGAAACGGGCTGTGAACAGATTCAGGTTTAATGGCTAAAGTTCTTGTTCTCATTAAATAGAACTTCCACTGGGTGCTCTGTTTTCTTTCACTCACTCAGAATTTTTCTGAAACTTTCTCTCCTTAGGGTAACATTTTCCATCACAAAAAGGTGATTTGTTTTGGAAAAACTGGGGTGAAAACAGCTTTATATTTCTTGCTTTCCAGAGAATGGAAAAACACATGCTATTTTGTTGTGTTGTTAATAGCTACTTCGAGAAACAACATGCAGACATTCACATAAATTATTTCTTCTTTGTTAATCACGCCAAATGCCATCCACAGCATTTCCAAAGAATAGCTGGGAACGCGAGTTAAGAAACTGAGTAATTTCTTAACATATTTACTTTCCTTATGAAATCTATATCCTCTACTTTAGGAAGACAAATGTGTTTGGGATTTCTCAACCTGGAGTTATTTCACATTTTCCGAGGACCAACAAACTTCCAGGTGCTCTTAGGGGACGTTCAAGTCTATGTGGCATCTTCAATTTAGCAAACTCATAAAATAGGCAAAGATATAGAAAAACAGATGAATGAATAAATGGCTAGTATTTTGCAATTAGAAAAGCATGTCACATATAGTATTTCATCCATAATCCTGAAGGGGAGGGGAGGAGATGTTATTCCCATTTTACAGAAGAGTCAGATGAGATGCTCAGAGGTTGAGTGGCTAGATTAGGTCATGTGGTTGGTGAGGGACAGGACTACCCCTTCACCCAAGGTCTCTGGATTCCAGGAACTATGCTCATTCACCAGAGAGACAGAGCGATGGGGTTTGAATCTTGACTCTGATGCTTATCAGATGTGTGCTCTAAACTGCATGTCTTCAACTGTAGGAGGAAGAACTAAGATGCCCATAACCAGAAGCATGGGGGAAGAATCAGTGAGCTAAGGAAAGACTTGAAAACAGATGTCTTAGATCAGGCTCACCAAGTAGTCTAAGCCAAAGATGGGGTCAATGGGAGAATCCTAACCCTAGCTTTATTTGTAATCTCATTGTTGTTGTTGGTTAGTTGCTCAGACTCTTTTGTGGCCCTGGGGACTCAGCCTGACAGGCTCCTCTATCCATGGGATTTTCTGGGCATGATTACTGAAGTGGGTTGCCCTTTCCACCTCCAGGAGATCTTCCTGACCCAAGGATTGAACCCACGTCTCTGCCTCCCTTGCATTGCAGGCAGATTCTTTATCACTGAGCCCCTGTGGAGGACTAGTCTCACTGTTTAGTAATTGATTTTTACCTGGCCACATGGCTGCCAGGTAAAACCTTCATTTCCCAGCATCCCTTGCAACAGATGACCATGTGATCAGGTTATGACCAATGGGATATGACAGGAAGTGAGAGGTCTCCCTGCCTTCTGTTTTTATCCTTTCTACTGGCTGGAATGCAGACATGGTGGTAAACCATTTTGGACCATGTAGATAAAGGCAACATCTCCATATTAGTTTTCTGGAGCTGCTGTAACAAAGTACGACAAACTGAGCAGCTTAAAAAACAGAAATTTATTGTTTTCTAGCCTTGTACTGGAGGCTAGAAGTACAAAGTCAAGGTGAGAGAGGGTCGGTTTTGTGCTTGTGGCCCAGCTTCTGATGGTTTGCTGGCAATCTTTGAATTTTCCTTGGCTTGGAGATGCATCACCCCAGTCTTTGTGTTTGTGGCATTTTCCCTGTGTGCATTTGTGTGTCAAAATCTTTCCTTTTTATAAGGACACCAGTCATATTGGATTAGGGGCCACCCTACTCTGGGATGAGCTCATCCAAGCTTAACGAACTACATCTGCAATGACCCTAGTTTTCCAAACAGAGTCATATTCTGAGGCACTGGGGGTGAGGACTTCCATGTATAAATCTTAGAGGGGACACAATAATCACTTCATAGCGGATGCTGTGCTGTGATTACCTTTTGGGACTGAAGGTTTTATACTGACAGCTGCCAGCCCCCAGCTCTCAACCCTTGTTGAGAGGTGCCCTCAGCTGAACGCTGTTTTTTGCTCCAAGGTCACATGTCTTCCCTCGGGGGAGACAGGATCCAGTGACCAATCTTTGTCTGTGGTATAAAGTCCTGGTCTCAGGACCTCAAGTTGGACAACCCTGAAAAGCCACTGCAGTTGCAGGGCACCCCGAGGAGTTGGCTGAGGCTGTGACTGCATCAGAGCCCACGCTTCCCTCTGCTCAATCCAGTCTGTATACTTTTCCGTAGATGTCCACTCTGTATGCTGGTCTCCAACCCTGAGTCTGTTTCCAGGGGAGCTCAAACAGCAACAAACCCTAAAGGATCCAAAACACAGAAGATCCTGTGTCCGACCCCCAGGGAGTTGCCCTAATCAGCCTCTACTGTTTACTGTGATATAAATATAAAAATATAGAATGAAAGAATATATATAGAAAAAATTAAACTACCCCTACATTTAAGCCTGTACTATTTGCTGCATCTTACACTGCAGTGAACAGCTAATTCATTGGAAAAGACCCTGATGGAAAGATTGAAGGCAGAAGGAGAAGAGGGTGACAGAGGATGAGAAGGGTGGATGGCAACACCGATTCAATGGAAATGAACTTGGGCAAACTCCAGGAGATGGTGAGGGACGGGGAAGCCTGGTGTGCTGCAGTTCATGGGGTCGTGAAGAGTTGGACAAGACTTGGTGACTGAACAACAGCAACAACACTGCACTGGGGGCTTCCCAGGTGGCTCAGTGGTAAAGAACCCAACTGCCCATGCAAGAGACGCATGAGACGCTGGTTCACTCCCTGGGTGGGGAAGATGCCCTGGAGAAGGGAAAGGCTACCCACTCCAGTATTCTGGCCTGGAGAATCCCATAAACAGAGGAACCTTGCAGGCTACAGTCCATGGAGTCACAAAGAGCAGGACACGGCTGAATGACTGAGCATGCACGCCTGATCCACAGAAGGACCTGTGTCCTAGCACTTGTTGAGGTGTAGGGGGTGGTTTGCACAGAGCAGGTGATTGGATTTAATGAGGTCTGATGATCTCTCTAGCCTAGAATTTCTAGGAACCCCAGATTCTGTGAACACGGTATAGTGGACATTGGTCTTCAGATTTGTGCATCATGCTGGAAACTAAAAAAGCTGCTTGTTTGGAGGTGACATCCAAGACCTCTAAGGTCTTTGTGGTGGGGTCTGGATGGCTGTGATACTGCCAGCTGGGCAGCCATCTGAAGATGGCATTTGGGATGCACTGGTGTGGGGGAACTCACTGAGCTTTACTTAGGGGATTTGCTTCAAACTCTGAGTATCTCTCTTTCCAGCTCTGTTATTTTTCCGGGCTTCAGTTTCTCCGTCTGACACAGGACTGAGTTATTTGCAAGTCCTTTACTCTGCCTCCTTTAGAAAGTTGCACAAGGCCAAATTAAGCCCAGATGAAGGGCTTTGAAAGGTCAGTAGCACCGTCTAAATACACAAGGTGCAATGATTGTGATTGGTATTGACATTAAAAGGCTGTTTTTGGTCACAGGTTGTGCAAACCAATGCTTGACAGATGCTGTTCCCCTAGTGCTCCCAGGAGTCTTGTTACTGGAAGCTTTTCCATGGAATGCAGTTCTCCTTCAAAAGTTTTGTTTTGAAACCAGAAAGCCAGTGAGGAGCCTTGGTTGATCCTGAATGTGGGCTGAGCAACTGAACTAGCTGATCTTGGGGCAGGCCCTTTATCTAGGCCCGGACCTTTGTGGAACCTGGGAAGAGATGCTCTTTTGGTCCCAAATCCAGCTTGCCGCGGTTGATCAAATGTGAAAACTGCAGTTTCCAGACGTCTCTGGACTGAGTTGAGCCAGACTTTCTGCCTTTGTCTTCATTTTTTTGTTTTTTAAATTGAAATCTAGTTGATTTATAATATCGTGTTAGTTTCAGGTGTACATGTGGTGATTCAGTTATACATGTATGTGTGTGTGTGTGTGTATGTGTGTGTGTGTGGTGGTGGTGGTTTAGTTGCTAAATTGTGTCCGACTCTTTGTCATCCCATGGACTGTAGCCTGCCAGGCTCCCCTGTCCATGGGATCTCCCAGGCAAGAAAACTGAAGTGGGTTGCCATTTCCTTCTACAGGGGATCTTCCCCACCCAGGGATCAAACCCATGTCTCCTGCACTGCAGGGGGATTCTTTACTGATTGTGCCACCAGGGAAGCCTATATGTCTATATGGGCTTCTTTTTTTTTTAGATATTTTATTTCTCAGTTCTTTTTAAAAGTCTGTATATTTACTTATGGCTGTACTGTGTCTTTGTTGCTGCAAGCAAGCTTTATCAAGTTGAGGTGAGCGGGGGCGACTCTTCATTGTGGTGCACGGGCTTCTCATTGTGCTGGATTCTATTTGTGAAGCAAGGGCTCTGGGCGTGTGGACTTCAGCATGCTGGCTCAGTAGCTGTGGCTCTTGGCTCCAGATGTAGGGAGGCAGGAGGGGGAGGAAGGGAAAGGAGAGGAAGATCTTAGCATCCGGAGGCTGCCAAGGACCTTAAGGCCCTGTAGTCAACCTTCTCCCTGTTACCAGTCCTGACACAAGGTTCAGAGAGGTTTATCTTGTCAAGGTCACATAGCAAGTTTAGAGATAGCTGGGTGCAGGACACTGGATTTTCAACTTCTTGGCCTGGGGCTGTTTGCCACCCACAGAGACTGTTGACTGCTGCTTCCTGGAAGCCTCCGCAGAACTAGGGAGTGGGGTGGAGCCTGGACTCATTTGCTTGGATCTGCTTTCCTATCTCAATAGCTGGTTCCTCCCTTTGGTGTTGCTAGATCCTTGTTAGATTAGCTTCTCAGAAGCAGCCATGGGCAGTGACCCGGCCGGTGGCCCTACTTTGAAATGCAGTAGAAAGTTGATTATGGTCTGGAACAAGGGCACTGTGACACCTTCATTTTCTCAAGAGACCCACCACTGCCTGAAACTGCCCGCTTAAAGGCCCTCCTTGGGGGCTGCCTTGCTAAGGTTCCTCTATTTAAAGTGTAAATAACGCTGGGAGCAGCAGCACTTTTCCATCTGACCTGCTTTTGTTGCCAGAGCCAGAGCCGCTCTGATCTCCAGCAGGTCCTGAAAGAGAATCGAACTGGGCGGTGTGAGGGGGTGGGGGAGGGGAGAAGATGGAAGTGACAATGAGGTGTGGGAAACTCCCTTCCTTCACTGCACAGCTCTGCTGAGGGCTGCTGGGCTCTGGGAGCCCAGTCCCTGCCTGGGTGAGGGGCACTGGCCCTTCTTGCCCAGGGATCGTAACCTGACTCCTAGACTGCCTGGGAAGCCTGGGGTGTCCTCACAAATGAGCCCACCTTTGACTCCTCTCACAGACAGGGAGCGAGGGATTTTGGGGGTGGGCTCCACACCTCCCGTGGGGACTACAGGGGGACAAAGGCCCAGCAAGGGGGGCCAGCTGATACTTCTGGCCATTTTGGGGGAAAAGAAGGGCTCTTAATGGGTTGGGCTCAGAGCTCTGATGGTCATGAGAGGGCTTGGGGGGAGGGGTGACTTTGCAAAGGCAGAGGAGGTATCTCTCTTCCTAATGTGATTTCAGGGAAAATCAGAAGAAGCCAGGTGGCCAAATATATCCATGAGCCCCCTCACTCTGTCCCCTGCCCTCATTGGCTCTGCCTACTCACCAGTGGATCAGCATTTCTTTCAAAAAAGAAAGACCATTAAGAAATTTGTCATGAATATAAAATGAAAATCTAGAAATGCATAAAGAAAAAACAAAAACATCTATAATCCTGTTGCCTATAGACAACAGACTGTAGCCCACCAGGCTCTTTTGTCCATGGGATTTCCCAGGCAAGGATACTGAAGTGAGTTGCCGTTTCCTTCTCCAAGGGATCTTTCTGTCCCAGGGACTGAACCTGCATCTCCTGCATTGACGGGTGGATTCTTTACCATTGAGCCACCAAGAATACCCAACCATCAGTTATATATGTCTCTAAATTCTTCTAGGAGAAAATTGTAGGTGGTATGAAGTATCAGCCAAATTCAGGCTTTGAAACTGCATGACTTGGGTTGGAGTGCTGGCTGGACCATTTATGAGCAGTCAGAGTTTGAGCTGTTATCTCAGTGTTCTGAGCCTCAATCTCTGCATCTCTCAATGGGACCAGGTTAGGAGGATGAGTGAATATGTGTAAAGTGCTTAGAGCACTACCTGGCATAGAGTAGTTATCAGTTTGTAGCTATGCCAATAACCCATCATATTACGAACTAGTGAATAGCTGGGTAACACTTCCTCATGCAAATAAATAAAAAAGAACCAGTCATCAGATCATCAGGGTGGGGTGGGGCTGGGGTTGGCTTGTCCTTTTTCCTGTAGTCTCAGTCCATGTGAGATTCAGCTTTCATAGTCAGGGCCTCTAGAGGGTCTTTCTGGGTACTTCTATTCCAATTCAAGCCTTTGAAAATGAAAATCCTCTGGGGGAAGGAGCTATTTTCACTGAGGTGCTAAGAGTTTATCAGATCTGGGCAGGAAGGGAGGAGACATTCAGTGGCTCAGAGAGGAAAGGAGGGGAAGAGGAAAAAGAGGCAAAAGGTGCTACAAAAGGCAGGAAGGAACACAGGAGATGGCGAGACCAGCCCTTCTGGACCAGACTACACTGGGTCCCCCCAGCCCCTGACCTGGCTGCTGTCCCACAGGTCTCCCCTGCCTGAGATGAGGCAGGGCCTTGAAAGCCCTCTCTGCCCCTTCTTAGGTAGCAAATAATGAAAGGAGCCTCAGTTTCCTCACTTGCAAAATAGGAACAATAACCCTTCATTTGCTTGTCGTCAGGTTAAGTGCAATGTTATAATGTATCTGTGGAGCCTGCTAGAATGCCTAGCACAAAACATGACGACAGCATATGCTCATAAAGAAAACCAAAGGACCTCAATAGACATCTCTCCAAAGAAGACATGTGTGTACTTGTTTGCTAAGTTGCTTCAGTTGTGTCTGACTCTTTGCGATGCTACGGACTGTAGCCCACCAGGCTCCTCTGTCCGTGGGATTTTCCAGGCAAGAATACTGGAGTGGGTTGCCATGCCCTTGTCCGGGGGATCTTCAAACCCAGGGACTGAACCTGTGCCTCTTATGTCTCCTGCATTGGCAGGTGGGTTCTTTACCACTAGCGCCACCTGGGAAGCCCAAAGAAGACATATGGATGGTAATTAGGGTAATCAACACATGAGAAGATGCTCAACGTCATTAATCATTAGGTAAATGCAAATAAAAATCACAATGAAACAGCATCTCATATCCATGAGAATGGCCATTATTATTATTTGTGACTACAAATAATAATTTGTGTGGCTTGTGGGATCCTAGTTCCCTGACAGGGATTGAGCCTGTGCTCCCTGGAGTGAGAGTGCAGAGTCCTAAACACTGGACCACCAGGGAATTCCCTAGGATGCATATTATTAAAAAAAAAAAAAAAGACTCAGAAAATAATGAACATTGGTGAAGATAAGGAGAAAATAGAATCCTTGTGCCCTGATGGTGGGAACGTAAGATGGTGCGGCCATTGTGGAAAACAGTATGGTGGAACCTCAAAAAGTTAACTACAGAATAGCCATTTGACTCAACAATTCCCTCTCTGGGTACACACCCCAAAGAAATGAAAGCAGGGACACGAAGAGATACTTGGATATGCATGCTCACAGTAGACTTGTTCAAAGAAGCTGAAAGGTAGAAGCAGCCAAGTGTCCATGGATGGATGAAGGGATAAACGAAATGTGGTAGAGACACAGGATAGAACATTGTTCAGCCTTGAAAAAAAATGAAATTCTGATGAAAGCTGTAATACAGATGCACCTTGTAGGCATTATGCTAAGTCAAATAGCCAGTCACAAAAGGACAAATATTGTTTGATTCCACTTTTATGAGGTGCCTTGAGTAGTCAAAAGCACAGAGACAAAGAGTAGAATGGTGATGGCTGGAGGGATTGTGGAAGGGGAATCAGTATTTAATGGGTGCAGAGTTTCAGGCTGGGAAGATGAAGAAGATGCAGACACAATGGCAATGGCTGGACAACAGTGTGAATGTACTTAATACCACTGAACTGTACACTTAGAAGTGATGAAAATGGTAACTTTGATGCTATCCATATTTTTCCACAAAAAGTAGCAAAACAAAACCAAATCAAGGAAGTTATATATATATATGTAGTATATATATGCTTCTGCTGCTGCTAAGTCACTTCAGTCCTGTCCAACTCTGTGCGACCCCATAGACGGCAGCCCACGAGGCTCCCCCATCCCTGGGATTCTCCAGCCAAGAACATTGGAGTGGGTTGCCATTTCCTTCTCCATATATATATATATGCTAGTAGCATATATATATGCTACTAGTATATATATATATATATACTAGCAATGTTATTATTTATAACAATTACCGTTATATTTCTGAAAGTGGATCCTGTTTACTTTCTTAACTCTCTTGTCTTTCCTAGCCCAGCACAGTTCCAGGCTCTACAATAGGAAAGCTTCAAGCAAAACAAACCTTGGAACATTAACTAAAGGAACAGAAACCACTGGTAGTTATAATAAGACCATCTTCTACTTTTGGTCTTCCTTCCCCATTTCCTTCTTTGGGAACTCAGGTCCTGGGTCTTAACCCCATTTTATGTCCAGAACCTAGCTCAGTGCCTGCTTACTAGAATTTTTTTCAGTGAAAACATGATAAAGACTATTCCTAGGAAACTTGTCTCTGCTCTCCCACTTATACTCCTAGAAATGCAACTTGAGGCTCCTGACATGGGTTGTATAAAGTCAGCAGAGCAATTAAGAAGCTAATAAAGGGACTTTCCTGGTGGTCCAGCGGTTAAGACTTGGTGTTTCCAATGCAGGGGGTGCAGGTTCCATCTCCAGTTGGGGAACTAAGGTACCATATGCCGTGCAGTGCGGAGGCACCTCCCCTGCACAAAAAGCTAATAGAGGGATCAGAGCTATCTCAGTTGATTGTGATAGAACCAGATAGGTGAAAAGTGAAAGCTTTGGGGGCAGAGGAGCCAAGACTTGGTGAGAGAACAGCAAGATTTCATCCCTTTCCAGAAATGCTGAGTCCTTAATCACTAACTAGAAAAACAGACATGTTTTCAATCCTTTCCAGGATTCAAGTTCACTTCCAAAGGAACTGGCTTCATTCCCTCAAGAGGAATAAGAGGCTTTCCTGGCACTTTGTTTTATTCATTGAACATTTCTTTGAAATGTTTTAATTTGGGGGATACACAATAGCCATTCCTTGGTAGAGCAAGATTTATCTCAGGGTTTGAGAACCAGTAGATGAAAACCCTTGGAGACTGGAATGAAAGCCCTGTTTGATTGTCTGACTTATTTTCGCAGAGTATTTGGAACCACTGTGGTCCTTTCTCATCTCACAGGCCATGTGATTGGCCTTTGGAGTGAGAGGAAAAAAGGGAGAGGCAGAACTGGAGTGTCCGACCCAGTTGACAAGGGAAGCAGATGAGTGCTTATTGCCTCTTTGTCCTTAAGAGAGTCTGGACATGGTTACTGCAACTTTCACTACCATTCGGTGCACACCAGTTACCAGTTGTATTAGTTAGCTTGTGCTGTGTAACAAAAGACTCTAAAACTTAGTAGCTTAAAACAACAGCCATTTATTTAGCTCATGAGACTAGGTGTGATTCCCTGCTTCTCTTATCTTGGCCAGATGTGACTTATAAGGTAGGTTCATGCATCTGTGGTCAGCTGCAGGATGGCTTGGGGGCTGGCTAGTCTTGGGTGGCCTCGGCTGTGCTGGCTCATCTCTGCTTCATGTGGCCTCCCATCCTCCAACAGGGTGACCCAGTCTGGGCTTGTTCCAGTGGCAGTTGTCCAAGACCTCAAGAGAGAGAGTAGAAGTGGACAAGATCTCTTGAGGTTCAGGTTTGGAACTGACCAAATGTCACTTCCACTGCATTTTATTGGTCAGAGTGAGTCACAAAGTCAGCCCAGATTCAAGGAATGGGCAAACTGATTCAAGGAGGGGAATGATGGCAGGCTGGTTTTGCAAACAATCTATCATTCTAATTTTATAAGTTTGCTATCATCTGGGACATCATGAGAATGGGAGAAATAATGAAATAGCACTTAACACAGCGCTTGCCATTAGTCATGCTCATGAAATGTTGGATAAATAAATAGAAGCAATTTATTAGGCAGAGAAGATAAAAGTAAGAATAAGATGCTGTCCTTGTCCTCAAGAATCTGAGAGCTAAGAGGGAAGACAGATGCATAAACAGATCATTCTGATACAGCGTGGTCAGGGTGGCCTTTAGCAGTGTGGATGGAGTATTACAGACACCAATAAGAGATGGGCTCTCCTCATCCAGCCTGGGAGTGGGGGTGGGGTGTAGAGAAGTCAGAGGCAGTAAAGTATAGTGGTTAAGGCCATGATTTCCAGCCATCTTGCCCAAAGTGAAACCCAACTCTGATTCGGAGTGTGATCTTGGGCAAGTCACTTGACCTCTCTATACCTCTGTTCCCTCATATTTAACATGCAGATGTTAAAAGCAGTGCTTACCTCATAGTGTTTGCATGAGTATTAAATGAATATTTGAAAAGTACTTATAACAGTGACTATATAATAAGCATTATGTGAGTGTTAGCTATTGTTATCAATTTTTTTTTTGATAATGAGTAGGTGTTAGCCATAGGAGAGCTAGGGAGAGGTCAGAGCATTCTAGATGTTAGGGGTTTGATATAACCCTATTGCATTCTCCTCCCCTCTAGATGTGAGTCAACCGAGGAAAGAACACAGGGATCAGGCAGAGGAAAGGATCAGTTGTATACTGCTAAAGGTGGACCAGCGATCTCAGCTTGGCTTTGAGGATGATGCTGTCTTCCTTCTCCTTACTACAAAGCTGACATACAGTTAGTGTTCAGCAGGTTATTATTTGTGATTCCAAACCTTGAAGTCAACTACTGGATTCTTTCGGCTCTAACTGAATTTTGAATCTAATGGCGATCAAATTTCTGAGAACTTTTCTTACTTGCCCCCTAACTTCTTTCTCCTTCCCTGCCTCCCTCTACAGAACCTAAATATGCCTGGCGATTACTTTCAGCCTGCTTTGTAGATAAATATAACTATGTGACCAAGTTCTGGTGGAGGGAGGAGGCTGGGAAGTATTTTCATCTTTCATAAAAGGAGAGAAAGACACATGAAGGGCTCACCCCACCCCAACCTTTCTTATTTTGAGAGCAATAGTATTAGAATGTGATGTCTGGAACTATAGCAGCCATATGTGACCATGAGGCAATAACCCAAAGTTACAAAAAAGCCAATAAACTAAGAACGGTTCAGAAGAATAGAAAGAGTCTGTGTCCTTGATGTCTTTTTGAACTGCTGAGCCATCTCTGGAAGAATGTACTTCCAGGCTTTTTGTCATGTAAGATAAGAATATGTCTTCATTGTTTATCACTTTTACTTAGTTGTTTTGTTCCTTGCTGTTAAAAGCATTTTTATATAAATCCTCTCACAACAGGAGAAAGGTACATTCTCACTAAGGCTGTTCAAAAGAATGTGCTACACACTAAAAAGCTCTTCCCAAAAAATGTCCAGCAAGTGTTCTTCCCCCACCCCATGGTGAGTACTCTGAAATGGACACCATTTATTTTGGATTTATGTGTCTCAATGTATTTTTAAAACCAGTCTCATTTCCTTATAGTTACACATGTGGGCTTTAGCTCAGCTTAGTTCAACATTTACTTAGCCCCAATTGTACCAAGCACAGTAATAGTACTGGTGATACACAAAGAAAAAGAGATCCAGATTCTGCCCAGTCTAGAGGGAGAACAAACAGATAAACAGTTTCAAAAAAAGGAAATTTCAATGATGATATGAAAGTTCAAAGGAGGGGAACCAACCACATGGTTGGGGAAGATGATGGAGGTAGTGAATCAAACCAGGAAAGAGAGTATTTATTGAACACTTACTATGGGGTGTATGAAAAATTAAAAAAGTGAGAGTGTTAGTTCCTTACTCGTGTCAGACTCCTTGCAACCCCATGGACTGGAGCCTGCCAGGCTCTTCTGTCCGTGGAATTCTCCAGGCAAGAATACTGGAGTGGGTAGCCATTCTTTTCCCCAGGGGATCTTCCTGACCTGGGAATTGAACGCAGGCAGATTCTTTTTTTTTTTTTTTAATTTAAATTTTTATTTTTTAGTTTGTTTTGCTTTACAATACTGTATTCATTTTGCTATACATTGACATGAATCAGCCATGAATGTATATGAGCTCCCAATCCCGACGCAGGCAGATTCTTTACCATGATTCACCAGGGAATATACAGAATATATGAATGTATGACTTGTATCTTGAATTCCTAGTTCTGGAAACCTACATCAGCTCATGAGAACTCCCTTCCTTCCTCATCTTTTTGGCATCATCATAGTAAGGTAGATTAATTTACACTGCCATAAATGACAGAGAGATGAGGGGGTAGCATAGCCAGCCTGGGCACTAATAACATACCTAGGATCACTGTATTAGGGGTTGCTTATTTGCATATAGCCAATCAGAGCAACAGCAACACTCCAGTGAACAGCAACACTCCAGTGAAACCAATCACAGAAAAGGAGCCAGAAACTATGAGCTTTCAGAGCTGGATGCCATCTGTTGATGGCATCTGTATGGCCCACACTGTATACCTCTTCTCTCACTGGCCTAAGTAACCCTCGAAAGTCTTGCCAGAGGCTCTCTTGATGAAAGTGAAAGAGGAGAGTGAAAAAGTTGGCTTAAAGCTCAACACTCAGAAAACTAAGATCATGGCATCTAGTCTCATCACTTCATGGGAAATAGATGGGGAAACAGTGGAAATAGTGTCAGACTTAATTTTTTTGGGCTCCAAAATCACTACAGATGGTGATTGCAGCCATGAAATTAAAAGACGCTTACTCCTTGGAAGAAAAGTTATGACCAACTTAGATAGTATATTGAAAAGCAGAGATATTACTTTGCCAATAAAGGTCCATCTAGACAAGGCTATGGTTTTTCCAGTGGTCATGTATGGATGTGAAAGTTGGACTGTGAAGAAAGCTGAGCACCAAAGAATTGATGCTTTGGGACTGTGGTGTTGGAGAAGACTCTTGAGAGTCCCATGGACTGCAAGGAGATCCAACCATCATCCTAAAGGAGATCAGTCCTGGGTGTTCTTTGAAAGGACTGATGCTGAAGGTGAAACTCCAATACTATGGCCCCTCATGCAAAGAGTTGACTCATTGGAAAAGACCCTGATGCTGGGAGTGATTGGGGGCAGGAGGAGAAGGGGATGACAGAGGATGAGATGGCTGGATGGCATCACCAACTTGATGGATGTGAGTTTGAGTGACCGGGATTTGGTGATGGACAGGGAAGCCTGGCGTGCTTGTGATTCATGGGGTCACAAAGAGTCGGACACGACTGAGCAACTGAACTGAACTGGATCATGCTCTGATGAGAACTTTGGGACCGGATAATCACAGTGATGGCTGAGATGATCGCTGAGGCAAGAGAGAGAATACTCATTTCTACAGGTGAGCGATTCCTACAGGTACCTTCCTAAACATTTATCTCAAAGGAGTAGATGTGTTTGCATTCATGCAAAAGTTTAGTCTAGACAGTTTAGGTAATTTTCTATTGGGAGACTTTTTAGTGTTAAATAATCCTCTTTGTGTGTAATCTGAAAGGTCCTCAGATGGGCTTTTACATGTGGCAGAGCCAGTGCAAGGAACAAAGCCCAGCTCGCTGTAGCCTGAAACCCCTGTAGCTCTGACAGGGTGCTTGTGAACAGTGACTATGTCAGGTACTCCTAGAATAACATGGATGGAGTTTGCAGGATCCACTGTCTCTGCAACTCTGTTGTCAATAGGCTTCACTCAAGAGGCCAGGATCATAATCAAGATTGTATTCTTTACAAACCCAGGAAAATACCCTTAGAGGACAAGCTCACCTCTGGCCAACACTGTCACATGGGACTTATTTGCAAAAGTGATGGCAAGTTCTCTTTCACCCGCACTGACACTTCTTAAGCTCATCTGGCTATGCTTGAAATTCAGTAATTAGAGTTTCATCCTTTCGGCTAAAGTCAAACAGGCAATCTGTGCTTTGTTAAGTGCGTTTCTTGGAGAGTGAACTGTTACATTTACGAGTCGCAGAAGTGATGTTCTCATATTCCTGACTCTCACTGGATGCTCCTGAGCAGCCCAGCGTGATGTTTGATGACTGTACTTGTTTAATTGATGAGGAAACAGAGGCCCAAACAGAAGCTGAAATCTAAACCCTTAGCTTGAATTTCAAATTTCTATGGGGGATGGGGGCTCTTGGGTCTTACATTGCTCATGTGAAGATCGGACACCATAATATGAAAGCTGAGAGTTCCCTGGCAGTCCAGTTGTTAAGACAGTGCTTCCATTGCAGGGGGTCTGGGTTCCATCCCTGATCAGGGGATGAAGATCACACACGCCATGCCATGAGGCCAAAAATAAATTCAAGGAAATAAAGGAAATGTTATCACTAGTCAAAAAAGTAATGCAGTAGCACAGCTCTCGTGGATGTCATAAGGAGGACCAAATGGAGCACCCTCCTCTTTTGCTTGTTAGTTCTTTTCCTAAAAAAATATTTGTATTTATTCATTTTTGGCTGGGCTGGGTCTTTGCTGTTATCGCGCAGACTTTTGTCTAGTTGCAGTACATGGGCTTGTCGCGGTGGCTTCTCTCATTGCAGCACATGGGCTCCAGGGTGCTCAGGCTTCAGGAGTTGCGGCATGTGGGCTGAAAATAGTTGCAGTTCCCAGTTCTAGAGCACAGGCTCAATAGCTGGGATGCATGGGCAGCTGCCCCTCAGCATGTGTGATCTTCGCGAACCAGGGATCAAACCAATGCCTCCTGCAGTGGCAGGCAGGTTCTTTATCGCTGAGCCACCAGGGGAGCCCCTGCTTGTTGGTGCTTCATTCACATTTAGCAGGAGGTTCTCGGGAGTTCTGATCTGAGGGGCAGAGGGTTACCAAGATGCATGAGGAGAAACAGCTGCTGCAACAGTCAAAAATAGCATCTCCCTTTAGTCGAGCCCTTGTTATGCACCAGATGGAAAACACAGTTCAATATGGTCTTGCTGCTGACGAGAAAGCCCATTGGAAACACACGAAAGCCAGGGGTGAGAACCAGAGTGCGAGTCTACTGGGTGAAAATACTCTAAGGACATACGAACTTTCCTAAAAGCGCTTCCAGCTTAACGAAGGTGTGGAGGGTCTGGTCAGTGCCCTTTTCAGAGAAGATCGAGGTAGCTTGATGTTTGAAAGAGCAGGAGGTCAAGCTGAAGCCAGGCTGGATTCTTCGTCCTGCCCTTTTTGTGGCTCACTATACTCTAATCTGGAGACCGCTAGCTACATACAGTCCACTTCTTTAGAAAAAGGACATCGGGACCCTGTAATGAACCACATAGAAAGTGTTTCACAAGTGACTTTCACAAACATGCCCCCTCTTTTTTCATTTTGACACTGTCCCTGTGATGGAATATTATCTCCCATTTTATAGGTCATACGTTTAGTGGCAGACCTGGTCCTCTAACTCCATCTTCTACTCTTTCCATCCCATCACTTCTCCCTGGATTCCTCAAGTTCTTTGAGTCCCTGTCCTAGGAGCTGGTCAATGTATTTTTTTCTGCCAGGTAATGTATATTTTAGGCTTTGATGATCATCTGGTCTCTGTTGAAACTACTCCATTCTGTTTTTATAGCTCAAAAGCAGCCATAGATGTACATAAATAAATGGGCATGGCTGTGCTCCAAGAAATCTTTATGTATAGCATTGAAATTTGAATTTCATATAATTTGCAGATATCATAAAGCGTTGTTCTTAATTTTTCCAACCACGTAATAATGTGAAAATCAGTCTCAGCTTGTGTGGGGCACAAAAAAAGGTGGTGCGGGCCCCAGCTCTATCTTACTTGTAAAACTGGGGAGTGTGCATACCTCTCTCGTAGATTTTTATGGATTAAATTGGATCAGACAGGGGATACACTTTCTCAGAGGACATCATTGCTCTTCTGTCCCACTGTCAAAGCATGGGCTTCCCTGAGTTTCCAGGGAAGTTGGGGCACATTCCTTAGTGGCTCAGACCGCCTGCAATGCAGGAGACCTGGGTTCAATCCCTGGGTTGGGAAGATCCCCGGAGGGGGGCATGGCAACCCACTCCAGTATTTTTGCCTGGAGAATCCCCATGGATAGAGAAGTCTGGTGGGCTACAGTCCATGGGGTCGCAAAGAGTCAGACACGACTGAGTGGCTGAGCACCAAGAGTAAAGAGCTGGCCCCTTGCATGCCTGGCAGTCTGCAAATTCCTGCCAAATTCTTGAGAAAAAGCTTTGCCTTCCTGCCTTTTCCTGGGCCTGAGGACATCCACGTCTCCTGGATCCCCCCTGAAACTCTCTGCTCTGCTTCCATTTTAGCCAAGTTTTTTTTTTTGTTTTCCTCTCAGTCCTGGTCATTAGTTAGTCTGTGCCTTGGTTCGCCCTGAAGTGAACTAGATTTCTTCTGCCTGTTTCATAGAGATTTTCGTGGGCAGAGACTCGGCCACTTGGTGGTGCTGTGGGAATATGTTTCTACTCATAACGCCACCTGGAAGTTCCTTCCAGAGAACTTAAGTTTCAAGGTAGGGACATCAGAATTGGCATTTTTGGGGGGGGGGGGGGGGGAGGCAGGGAAAGAGATGCGGTTCATACCTGGGCATGTGTTTTCTGCTTTTGTCCACATTCTGTTAATTTGGGTATTCAGGGCTCTGGATTCTGAGGTTTCAGGAATCCCAGGTCAGATATATGCATTGGAGGGACCAGGGGAAGACATCTGGGGAGACTCCCAATTCATCTGGATTCCTAATTGGTTCCCAGATCCCTGCCCCACCCCCATTTCTGTCTTGTTTAGGGAGAGAGTCAGTCTCTCTCCTCCCCAAACAAAACATGCAGTTCTCTTTGGAGCCATTCAAATGGCCCTTATCTTTCAGCGAGCTGACTTTTTGTGACTTTTATAGAACTGCTGTTTGCGAGATGTGATGTTGCTTGGATACTAGCTGCGGTGGGTCCAAAATACCTGAGTTTGAGCCCCTGGTTCCCCATTTATGAGCTGTGAGAACTTAGATAAGGCACTCAGTCTCTTAACACATCCAGTGAAATGTGGGAAAAATCAAAATCTCTAATCCCAAGTAAAATATCATTATGAGAATGAAAAGAAGCCAGTCGTGTGAAGGCGTTTGGTAGACTGTCAAGCAAGCCCATGGGAGATATCAGAAACTTCCTGAGGGCAGAGGACTCTATTAGATGACTCTTGATCCCCAGTCCTGCCACAAGGACTGCCTCTTATAGACGCTCAAGGAACATTTGTTGCATGAATGAATGAAAAAACATGGGGATGCAGAGATCGTGAAGGGAAGGGGAGACTGGCAATGTGCCTGGTAAATTAAGGGTTTCAAAAGATGAGGCTGCAGAGGGAGCTGAAGCAGCAGATCCTCGCGAGGAAGTTGGGGCACGTGCTGCAGGTGCTGGGAAGGCAGCTAACACACTGCTCACCAGCTGGCTGCCTGGGCAGCTTGGCACCAGGCCACAGGCCATCTAAGGCCCAGGGGACTGCTCTAGAGCAGGTGGGCCAGGAACTTCTGCCGTCACAGGCCGGCTGGTGCCACGCCCGGAATGCCCTTCTCCAGCCTGCGTTCAGTGTCTAAGTCCCTGGTGACCGTAAACATAACGGACACAGGGCTTGACACTGAACTGCCCTGGGTCTTGGCAGGGCAGGGCTGAGGGACCCGTATCCCAGGGTTAGAAATACAAATAAAAACAAGACAGGTAAATACAGGCAATTATGCAGGCTATCTAGATCCCAAGGCTGTTTTTCCCTGACCTAGGTTTTCTTTCGTTTGTTTGTTTGGGACACGATTACTTGGGAACTTGTAATTGCTTTACAAGATTGTTATAGCTGATGGAATAAACTGAATAAAATTATTAATTGAACAGTGAGATAGCAGCTCCTTTTTTTTCAGTGCTTATCACATATAGGAACCATGCTAAACACTTCGTAGACATCATCTTATTTAGTCCTATAACATAAGTATTAACCCCATAGGATCACATTGTACAATACTATAAAGTGTTATAATGATATCCATTTTACAGATGAGGGAACTGAGTTTTAATCTTTACTTACTTACTGGGTTCATAGAGCTAGCAGATGGAAGAGCTGGAACTCAAATTATTTATCCATCCATTCATTCACTTCAGTAAGAATTATTGAGCATTTATTACATACCAGGTCTTGGGGATTCATGAGCAAGTAATATAGATAAAAATCCCTGCTTTGTCCAGACAAACACAACAAATAAGTGAATTGTATAATATTATATGCTTCCCAGGTGGCACTAGTGTTAAAGGACTCACCTGCCAGTACAGGAGAGGTAAGCAATGTGGGTTCGATCCCTGGATGGGGCAGATCCCCTGGAGAGGGCACAGCAATCCACTCCAGTATTCTTGCCTGGAAAATCCCCATGGAGAGAGGAGCCTGGTGGGCTATAGTTCATAGGGTTGCAAAGAGTCAGACATGACTCAAGGGACTTAGCAGGCATGCATATATTATACACTGGTAAATGCAATAGTGAAGAATAAAGGGGGTAAGGAGCATCACTGATGGAGTCAGGGAGGAGAGGGTGGGCTGTAGTTTTAAGCAAGATGATCAGGAAAGACCCCGTTGCTAAGGTGACATCTGAGCAAAGAGTTGAGCTAGGTTGTTGGGTTGTGTGGAAGTGGGTCAGAGAGTAGAATTTTAATGCCTTTGAACTTTGCTTATTGGGCAACTTGAAAAATTGGAGTTCAAGGATGATTTCTATGGATTCACCTTTTTTCTTAAGTTCATTCATTCTCTCTGGGGCTATGCATTTCCAGAGTAAGAAATAAGACGGTGAACTAGAAAGAAAGTAAAGGCAGTCACATCCATCCATCCATCCATCCTTTTCCAATGTTTGTATGGCACTCATTATAAGTCAGATCTATATTTCTGTTAGAAGGAAGATAAGATCTAGCTCTGTACTGTTGGATACAATAGACATTATCTACATGTAGCTAGTGAGTGCTTGAAATGTGGCTATGTGACTGGGAAGCTAAATTATTAATTTCATGCAATTAATAAAAATTCAAAGCAGAAAACCTTGGAACAATGGAAAATATTTTTCTGTTAAATACAACTTAATTGTTTTGCTAGGATTACATTTCAGTTTAACCATTGGACACAAAGCTCTGAATTGAGATTTACAGTAAGAGTAAATTATGCAAGGGATTTTTGACATCTTAGCACAAAAGAAGCTTGTCAAATATCTCATCAATGAGTTTTTTAATATTACAGTCAGGATTACATCTTGATTGCACATTAAAATCACATTTTGAACAGACTAGGTTAAATAAAATATAAGGTTAAGGTTAATTTCTCAGTTTTTTAACTCATTTTTAATGTGGCTGTTAGAAAATTTTAAATGCTATACAGGGACTTCCCTGGTGGTCCAATGTCTAAGACTCTGTGGCCCCAATGCAGGGGGCCCGGGTTTGATCCCTGGTCAGGGAACTAGATCCCACATGCTGCAACTAAGACCTGGAGCAGCCAAATAAGTAAAGAAAAAGAAATACTAGAAAAAAGGATGAATTAGAAAAAATAAATGCTATATGTGGCTCACATTATATTTCTGTTGGATGGTGCTGTTCTAGACCTGAATGCCCTGGAGCTTTCAGGAAACTGAGCAGAGCTGGGCACACAATTGAGTAACTACACCACCATGATGTAAGTGCTATAATAGACCCAGGGACCAAGTGCTCTGGGGACAGAGCCTTCTGTTCTGTCTATCGCAGGATCAGAGGCAGAGTGGCATCTTAGGCTCAGTGTCCGAGGTGTTTGTCACCTGGAGGCCAGGAAAGGGGGTGTTCTAGGCACTGGGTACAGCATGTATAAAGGTGGAGAGATATAAAACAGAGTGAGGTACCCCAGAAACAGTGGACTCTAAGTGGGAGGAGGTGGTGCGGATACGAATCAGGAGAGGGCTTTTAGGGTCAGACCATCAGGGCAAGGGAAGCAGGCATTACTCAGCCAAATAAAAATGCATGGCTGGGTACCTGTGAGCCAGCAACCGTAACAGATGCTTTCTTCTATAGCAGCTCATTGGTTGAGTCCACACAAATGTGTTGAGTACCTACTATGTGCTAGGCATCATTCTACATGCTGAATATACAGAGGGAACAAGACAAAGTCCCTGCTCTCAAGGACATGCAGATAATAATATCCAGGACAAGGAGAAAAGAGAAGAAACCAAGGTCAGAGAAGCTGAGTGATGTGGGTAAAATCACACAGCTGTTGATAGGCAGGGCCAGGATTCTGACCTGGGTCTTTCTGATGCTAACGCCAATATTCTTATTACCCTGTCCAGCTGCCCTGTGTGTGAGGGTAAGGAGTTTGAACTTTGTCCTGAAGGCCACAGGAGACAGCAGAGGAGGGAGATACAGGGTCAGATAGACGTGTGCTTTAGGAACGACATGCGGTGACCATGCGGAGGAAGGATGGCAGAGAGATCAACTAAAGAGCCGTAGTCCTTGCTTTGTAGTTCTGGTAGGTGCCTCTCCTTAGCCATCATCAGAGGCACCTCCCCGGATGCCTTCCCTCCCTCCTATGTTCAGGACAGTGGTTACAAAGAGACTTTACAAACCCACGTCTGATTATGCCACTGCTCTAATCAGAATTGGCCAATGGCTTCCTGCCTGACTCAGAATAAAACCCAGAACTCTCCCACCACTCCACAAAGCCCTATAGGACTGGGTCCTTTGGTTAACTCTCTGACTTCAACTCCTACTCCTCTCTTCCTATTTCACTCTGCTCACAGTGGAATAGTCTACTCTATCCTCTGTTTCATCAATAGGCCAAGGATAGTCCTGCCTTCTGGTGTCTGCATTTTCTAGACCCTATCGCCTGAGAAGGTCCTTCCCTGGATATCCATATTGTTCCTAGAGACCCACATGGTCTATTCTCTTGCTTCCCTGGAGCCTTTGCTCAAATGTCACCTCATCAGAAACTCTTTTTCTTACCATCCTCATCATTCTGTACCTCTTTACCTGGTTTTATTCTTCCTGCTAACCCTTATGGTTATAGGACATATAATACATTTATTTGTCTATCTGTAAACTGATAGACTGAGCACCAAAGAACTGACGCTATCACACTGTGGTGCTGGAGAAGACTCTTGAGAGTCCCTTGGACAGCAAGAAGATCCAACCAGCCAATCCTACAGGAAATCAACCCTGAATATTCATTGGAAGGACTGATGCTGAAGCTCCAATCCTTTGGCCACCTGATGTGAAGAGCAGACTCATGGAAAAAGACCCTGATGCTGGGAAAAACTGAAGGCAAGAGGAGAAGGGGACAACAGAGGATGAGATGGGTGGATGATGTCATTGACTCAATGGACATGAGTTTGAGGAAACTCAGGGAGATAATGATGGACAGAGAAGCCTGGCATGCTGCAGTTCATGGGGGTGCAACCAGTGGGACATAACTTGGTGACTGCAGAGCAACAACAGAACTGAATGAAGGCGGGGACCTAGTTTTGTTCACTTCTGTATCTGCAGTACCTAGAATCACGATGAGCCTATGGTAAGCGTGTAGTTAATGTGACTGAGTGCACTTACCCGTACAGGGAGTGTATAAGGAATACACTTATAAAGTGTGATAAAGGAAAACTCTTTATTTTTATTTATTAATTATTTTTGCAGGGCTGCCTCTAATATCTTTTTCCAAAAAAAGATTTATTTATTTATGGCAGCACTGGGTCTTAGCTGCTGCACGTGGGCTTTTTCTAGTTGCAGCAAACAGGGGCTCTTGATTGTGGTGGCTTCTGTTTTGGAACATGGGCTGTAAGGCGCAGGGTCTTCAGTAGCTGCTGCAGGTGGGCTCAGTGATTGTGGTGCATTGGCTCAGTTGCTCTTCATTGTGTGGGATCATCCTGGATCAGGGATCAAATCCACGTCCCCTGTGTTGACAGGTGGATTCTTAATCACTAGACCACCAGGGAAACCCTATCTCTAATATCTTGACTTTTAGTTTTTAACTTTTTATTTTACAATGGAGTACTGCAGAGTAACAATGTTGTGATAGTTTCAGGTGGACAGCAAAGAGGCTCAGCCATACATATATATGTATCCATCACCCCCTGGTGGCTCAGCTGGTAAAGAATCTGTGGAAGACCTGGGTTCGATCCCTGGGCTGGGAAGATCCCTGGAGAAGGGAAAGGCTACCCACTACAGGATTCTGGCCTGGAAAATTCCATGGACTCTATAGTCCATGATGTGACAAAGGGTTGGACACAACTGAGCAACTTTCACTTCACTTCACCCTCCCCCCGCAAATCCCAGACCATCCATATAACATCGTAAAGAGTTCTTTGTAGATCTACTATACAGTAGATCCTTATTTGTTATCCTTTTAAATGTAGCAGTGTGTACATGTCAATCCCTAACTCCCTAACTACCCCCTCCTCCCCATCAAGAACTCATTATATCTCCCGAACCTGCCAAGAAATCTCCATTCAACTTCCTTGAAACCCAAAGGCTCTTTCACTGTAGCCAATTAGAGTTAATCCCATGTGACCCCCAGTGCATCTCTGCATGTGACACGTGTACTCTCTCTCGACTTTCTGGCAGCCACTCTTTCCAGGGTGGTATGGTATTGTTTGCTCCTGCTGGAGTCCTGCCAGCGCTTCCTCTGTTGATGGGGAATTTATCACATTTCAGTTTCTTTTCTCAGTAACAGAACCTTCCAACGAATCCCTGCTGTTGTGTTCCCACAGGAAGCTGCTATCTTATTTTTCAGTATAAAGTTTAGGACAGAGAAAACACAGCAAATGGAGCTGGTGCCAATCGTCCACTTGTCCCACTCACTTCACACGTGCATGAAGCAGGGAGGAAAAGAAGGCACATGCTGGGGATGTAAACTGGAATCTCCAAAAGGGGTCGGGAATTGTCAGCCCTTAGGAGCATCTCGTCTGATGACAGGATTCCACAGGGAGGTGGAGGTACCTGGCCAAAGTACCAGGGTATGGGACGGGAGACACATGAGTATGGGTATGGAGAGTACGGGTCAGGAGCCCTGTCTCTTGTCCCATGGGTTGTCCCATTCTCCGGGGATTACCCAAAGGGATGCTGTTCCCAACAGGACTCTTCTGGCCCCTCAATCAGCAAGTAGATGAGAAGAATGGAACGTAGAATCTCAACCTGGGTTATTTCAGTTGAATACTTGTAATATCCACTGATTCTATTGCTAATTCTTTTCCCTGGTGTCATGTCAGCCCCCTGAAATGGTTGTCCACTATATCCTTGTATACACAAAATGTCACTCCAGTGGGAAGGTGGCCAAAGATAGTAACAGTCAACATTTTTCGGGTGCTATCTCGTGTCATCTCATGTTGTTCTTAGTGGTTTTTATTTTTTGCAGTAACACAGTCAATCCTCACCAACACCCTTTGTGCTAGGTATTGCATCCCCATTTTAAAGATGGGGAAACTGAGAAACAAAGAAGTTGCCCAAGACCACACAGTTTGAAAATGGTAGAGCCAGAGCTTGAACTCAAGCCAGTTCTGATTCTGAAGCCTAAGCTCTTAACCACCATTCTTACTGTTTTTCTAGCCACTTAGCAGGGGAAGAAGCATAGCATTCTGTTTTGATGTACAAGGAAATTTTAGTTTTTAAGCATATCTTCCACTTTTAAATAGCCTGGGATCTCCCAAGAAGTTTGGTGGCTGGAGGTCAGTTGAAAACTGTAAATTGTATTTATTACCCACAGACCGGGTGAGTAAGATGTTCAGCTTCCTGAAGATGAGACCAGGCCTGTCCTGTTACAGTGCATTCTCAGACCCAGGTGCCTGGTATGTAGTGGGAAAAACAAGAAATATTGTTGAATGACTAAATTTGTTTCTTATTAAATCATTTTATGACTACTGAATACTATTCTTGTTTGGATCTTGGATACACGTAATACAGGAAAAATTAGAGGAAAAACTTCCAGTTCTAAATAATAAGCTTTCTCCTTAAATAAGCAAGTGGACAGAGAACATAAAAGTGGCATTTTGGTTTCCAACTACTGAGATTGTTGTTATAACCTCCCATTGTGCTTTTTATATGTAAGTAGGGTGGTGGTAAACAGTCTGCTGGCAGTGAAGGAGATGAAGGTTCCATTCCTGGGTTGGAAGGATCCTCTGGAGGAGAAAAATGGCACCCCACTCCAGTACTCTTGCCTGGAAAATCCCATGGATGGAGGAACCTGGTGGGCTGCAGTCCATGGGGTCGCTAGGAGTCCGACACAACTGAGCGACTTCACTTTCTCTTTTCACTTTCATGCACTGGAGAAGGAAGTGGCAGCCCACTCCAGTGTTCTTTCCTGGAGAATCCCAGGGACGGGGGAGCCTGGTGGGCTGCCGTCTCTGGGGTCGCACAGAGTCGGACACGACTGAAGTGACTTAGCAGCAGCAGCAGCAGCACAGGAACCTGGTGAGCTATGGTCCACAGGGTCACAAAGAGTTGGACACGACTGAGTGACTGAACACACACACAGTAGGAACTGTATATATTTGTTAGGATAGTACTAACTGCTGTAACAAAGAAACTCTGTAATCTCAAGGGCTTAACACAGTAGCAGCTTACTTCTCACTCATGTACCAGTCCAATGTCCTGGCCAGAGGTTGGCTTTATTCTTAAGGTGATGCAGAGACACAGGCTTCTTTTATTTGGTGACCTCACCATCTTCTGGGGCTTTGGAGCCTTCCGCTTATAGCTAGGTCAGAGGGGAATGCATATCCATTTTTCAACACTCTGTTCTAGAAGTAATGCACATCACTTCTGTTCATATGCCATTAGAGATAACCAGTCATGGCCACACTGGGATGCAGGAGAAGTGGGGACACACATTCCCAGCAGAGCAGCTGTCTGTGAGCTCACCTGCTTGAGAAGCATGAATATTTTGTGGGCAACTAGAAACCTGGGCTTTCCAGGTGACTCAGTGGCAAAACATCCACCTGCCAATGCAGGAGATACAGGTTCAATCCCTGGTCCGGGAAGATCCCCTGTAGAAGGGAATGCTGGCAACCCACTGCAGTCTTCTTGCCTGGGAAATCCCAAGGACAGAGGAGCCTGGAGAGGTCACAAAGAGTTGAAAAGGACTTTGCAGCTGAGCAACAACTAGAAATCTGCCACTGTGAAGAATAAACACTTCCCTGGGTTGCTTTTTTATCGTAAGGTGTCTACCAAGCAACATACTTAAGTTAGAAATATTACCACCTTTGGTAACTTTCCAAAACCTCATCTAAAAAAATGTAAGACTTAAGTTAACCAAAGCATATGCATTCATGGATATGAGCTGGGATGTCAGGCAGCTTGGAACAGGGATCAGAGGAAAGCTTGATCACAGAAAACTTAACCTTTTTGAGACTCAGTGTGAACAGCTGAGTGGGGATCATTAATACTCATCTTGCAGTTTCATGACGATTAGAGGTAATACATATTAGTGAAAGTCAAAGTTGCTCAGTCATATCCAACTCTTTGTGACTCTCCAGGCCAGAATATTGGAGTGGGTAGACTTTCCCTTCTCCAAGGGATCCTCCCAACCCAGGTCTCCCACATTGCAGGTGGATTTTTTACCAGCTGAGCCACAAGGGAAGCCCCCAATATATATAAAGGTCCTGGCAGATGGTAGATAGCAGATAAACCATAACTGGCATTACGAGATCTTCTAAACAGTTGTTTCTTAAGAGAGCAAATATTACTTTCTTTTTTTTTTTTTAAATTGCCTCGACAATGGAAAGTGTAATAAAAAACAAATAGTGGGCCTTATGAAAATATACATTGTAGGACAGTGTGGATGTTATGCTTCCAACTGCTAATGTGACAACATTGGTCCCATATCCATAATGAAGCCAGAAATCAGAGTCTAATCAGGCAGTATGATTTTTTAAATTTTTTTTAATTTTAATTTTTACTTTATTTTACTTTACATTACTGTATTGGTTTTGCCATACATTGACATGAATCCACCACAGGTGTACATGAGTTCCCAAATCCTGAACCCCCTCCCACCTCCCACCCCATATCATCTCTCTGGATCATCCCCATGTCAGGCAGTATGATTAACCTGCTTATAATTGCCTGAATTCTAGTAAGAATCATAAGAAGGTGAAAAATGAGTTTTATCTTAATAGCCATGATTTACTGAGTATATATATTTCTTAATCCTCACACCAACCCTCTGAGACATTCTGTTACCACCGCCAATACCGCCTATGTTATTACCATCACCATTTTGCAGATGAGAGAGCAGAAGGGTAGAGAGGGAAAACACTTGTCCAAAATGCTCAATTAGGAGTGGTGGAACAGGGATTTGAACCCAGGCAGTCTGACTCTAGAACTCAAGCTCTCAACCAAGGAGCCTGGGGGCTTGATGGAGGAAATGCTTTATCTATGCGAAAACACTTGAGCACAATGCACGATAACACTGTGCTAAAGTGGTTCCAATTATAAATGCTATAGGAATTCAGTCGGGAGAGGAACTCCCTGTTCTTGGGCATGACTTTGTGCCAGGCATTGTACTGTTTCCATCCTTCCCAATTAAGGAAAGGTAGAGCTGCATATGTGGAAGAACACACGCTTGGGAACTGGACAGGTGGAGTTTAATTCCTGGCGTGGCTATTTACAACCTGTGTAATCTCAGGCCAGTTACTTAACCTTTCTGATATGGTTTCCTCAACTGAAAACAGGGTTTACTGTCATAAAATAGGATCAGCACATGGTAGGTGCTATTTATTGGATACTGATTAAGTCCTAGGCACTGAGGAGGATCACCATCAGCCAGGATTAGGTTATGCTGTTGTAACAAACAGCCGCTAAATCTCCCTGGTTTCACGCAAGTTTAATATTTGCTCACACTACTTTTACAATGCAGGTTACTTGGGCCAGTTCTGCCATCATTACAGAGGCCCAGGATGGATGAGGGAGGCTCTATCTCTGTACTTCATGGTTGTTGTGAGTGCCCTCACTGCATTTTCAGGATTGTCAAGACATGGGCGTTTACCCATTGGTCCTTCAAAGTTTCCACCTAAAAGCAATGCACATCATTGCTCTCATTCCATTGGTCTGAGTAACATGGCCACATTTAATTTCAAGAGATGGGGTAGTGGATTCCTACCATGCTCATGGGCTTCCCTGGTGGGGAAGCCCATCATGGCTCAGATGGTAAAGAATCTGCCTGCAATGTTGGAGACCTCGGTTCGATCCCTGGGTTGGGAAGATCCCCTGGAGGAGGGCATGGCAACCCACTCCAGTATTCTTGCCTGGAGAATCCCATGCCCAGAGGGTCACAAAGAACTGGATATGACTGAGTGACTAAGCACAGCACACCAGGTCCCTGGGAAGGGAAAGACCCAGGGTTAACAGTTTTAATTACCACTACAGACATGATCCCTTTACCTGTAAAACAGATCCAGTAATCTATACTTCAAGAAAAAACTGAAGCTCTGAGAGGTTAAGTCATTTGACAAATGTCACAGTCTAGCCACTGGGAAGCCAGGCTCAACCTGCATGTTATTTATACTAACTTTCTAATCTACATATGCAAAGTCTACAGATTCTGTATAAAAGCAGAATAGTTGCAGGAGGCAGGCAGGGAGACCCTGCAAGGATGGAGGACACGTTATAGTGACTAGTGTTACAGGCTATTATTCTGGCAGTGCGGAGGGGACTTGCAGGGAGTACGTGCTGTTGCGGGATCCAGGGTAAGGTGATAAGGTATAGACAGGCCTGAAGACAGCAGGAATGCAGAGGGCTGAACCTGAGAGCTGCGGAGTAAGGGCAAGTCCGGCTCACTGGTGAAAAAATGAACCACCACGCCGTCTGCAGAACGCACCAGACAGTCCTCGCTCCTCACTCTTCCCATCCCAGTCTGGTATACCACACTATTGAAAAAACTCCCGAAGCCTTCTTTTTCTCTTGCCTTCCTTATTTTCCCTTGCTGCCTCTTAGAAGGTGGCAGCCTTACCGCAGTCGTAGGCCTTCCGGCCTGACCCTCGCTTGTGGGGGTTGGGTGCTGGGGACCATCTCCAGGATCTGGCCATTTCAGTTAAAGGAGAAATACAAACGCCCAAAGGGCCAAGAGGCCTGCCTGTCGCCCCTGGCTTAGCCAGTCTCAGGTCCTCCTCCATCCGAGGTCCCTGGTTTACCCATCTCCAAGAACACAGCCTTGGCGGGCAGGGTAGTCGCCCAGCTGCATCCAGACACCTCTAGCGACCCAACTCTCCTCCTCTCCCAGGCGGGAGTCCTGGATAGTGTCGGAGGGCGGCAGTGCGGCGACCGGCCGCAGATTCAACCTCGGAGCCTCCCTTCCTCCCCGCCTTCACCTTTCTCCGGCGAGGGCGCGGGACCGAGGTCAACGCACCTCTCTTGGGGTTTTCAGGGGCGCGCAGCTGCCCCGACCCCGGCCCGGGAGAGCAGCCCTTCGCCAGCCGGGATGGGGGTCTGCGAGACTGGGATGGCAGCCTGGGCTGAGCGCGAGGGGGTGCGCACCGCGGCGGGGGAGGGGGAGCCGTGACTCACCGCCTGTAACCCAACACCCGCGCGCCTCCCCTCCCCCAGCCTCTCCCCGTCTCCGGCCTGGCGGCCGCGGCGACACCTAAAAGAAAATGAAGGGGCGCCCGAGCCCGCAGCACCCCCAGCCGGATCGCCAGCGGGCCCCGGGGGCCCCCGGCTCCGAACGCTGTCGTCTACCCGGCGCCGGGGCTCGGCAAGCCCCCGCCGTCGCCGCAGCCAGGGCGCAAGCAGGAAGGGAGGCCGAGCGGCCGGAGCCGAAGTCCGAGGAGGCGGCGGCGGCGGAGAGCCCGCGGTAGCGGCGGCGGGCGAGCCGAGGGAGGGGGCGCCCGGGCTGGGAACCCCCCGTCTCTTTCCCAGCCGAGCGAGGACAAAGCCCCCTGGCCGCTGGCGCGGCCTAGCCGGCGCTGCACAAAGGGCGAGTCGCGACACGCTTCCATCCCCCTCCCAGTTCGGGGTGGCCTGGGGCCCGGGAGGCGGGCGGGAGGTGGGGGGAAGCCTGGCCGCGCCGCCCCTCGGCCCCCTCCCCGGGGGCCGGCCCGCGCACCGCCCCCGCCCCCGCCCCCGCCTCCGCGCCCGCCCAGTCTGCGCGTCCTCCTGGGGAGGGGTCTGGGGGCGCGGCGCCCCACATAACACTCCCCCTCCTGCGCTCGGAGCCACCCCTCTCCCCTCCCTCCTGCGAACACCACCGCCTCCCCTGCCACCGCCGCCACCTCGCCCGACGCGCCGCAGCTAGCCGCGGCCGGTGGGCGGTGCGCGGATCGTGCGCGCCCGGGGCGCCAGATGTGCAGTCCCCGCCGCCACCAGTGACCCAGCCGCAGCCCCGGCGGGAGCCGGCCGCCTTCCCGATGCTGCGGGGGCGACCTTGAGCGCGCCCCGCTTTCTCTCGGCGGGGACCCCCGACACCGCGAGCGCCGTACTCTGTCCTGCCCTCTCTGGCCCGGCTCGCCCCGCATTCGGACATGGAGGGGGCCGCTGCGCCCGCGGCCGGCCCGGACTTGGGGCCAGGGGCGCCCGGCTCTCCGCCGGAGGCGGGTGCGATCGCAGCCCCCTCGGCGGCGGCCCCGGAACCCAGGAAGCCGCACGGTGTGAAGCGGCATCACCACAAACACAACTTGAAGCACCGCTACGAGCTGCAGGAGACCCTGGGCAAAGGCACCTACGGCAAAGTCAAGCGGGCCACCGAGAGGTTTTCGGGCCGAGTGGTGAGTTGGGGGGAAACTCTGCAGGCTCGGTCTAGACGTGGCTGGGGACGCAGCGCTCAGGCGACGGGGTTTGGGGGCGTAGAGGGGGATCTCTGGTCTGAGAGGGGGCTTCCCCGGAACCCCCAGACAGATTCCTCACTCTCACCACCGCCCCCCGCCCCCGGCTCCAGCCCCCCGTGGCTCAGGCGTGTCTTTCTCCCGAAACACTTGTTACATCCTGTCTGCGCATATTTGGGGGGTTTTGATCCAGCAGCAAAGTAGTGTTTATGATTTGCAAACACTTTGCACCATCGGGACCGTTGGGGTCTCCCTCGCGGGCATGCATTCATGCCCTGGAATGCCTTATTGCTGTAACTCCACACAGGGCCACATCCGCAGCTCGGAGCTGGTTCGCCTGGTCCCGTATCCTATAGATGAATGAGACCCCCCCTCCCCTGCATCCTCCCAGTCCTCGTCGCCGCGCTGCTGAGGTCGCTGCAAGGGAGGACGGTCTCCTGCCTGTTTTTAAGAGGAAGGTTAGGGAATAGAAGTGAAGGTTCAACCCTCATGCCTGAGGGTTGTGACAGTTTGCTGCTGGTTTCTGGGAGGACTGAAATGCCTAGGGCATGGATAGCCACACTGAGTTGCAGATTCAATTGCCTTTCAGGCCCCGGCTGCAAGACTGCTGTATTGTGTAAGGGGTCTGACCCAGCCGCCCCACTCTGTGACAGCTGTAACCCTGCCAGGGTCCTAAGGCCGTTTACTCAGCCCCGAGTAACGTCTTGAGTGCTTTGGAGTCTGCATTGTCCCAACCTTGGCTTGTCATTTTCCTTTCTGCAGAACAGGCCCTTGCAATCCATGCTGCTTGTGGCCAGAGGGTTGGGTTCAAAGTGACTGACTATTGCAGATTTTGTGTGGTGTGTGGCAGAAAATTAACATGGTTCTTTGATTTTGAGCATATCAGATTGATTTTAATCGACTGAGGGCCAAAGTCAGGAAGTAATTATGGAACTCCGTGTGTACACTTTTGGGGGGTGTTTGGGGGCCCAGGGTTGCTTATAAACTTAACAAATGATCACAGGGGAAAAGCAAAATGGGCTGCTGGATAAGTAAGTGGTGGGTTGATGTCATTATTTTTCTTTTGCATCTGTGCAGTGACAGTTCTGTGGACAAAACCCGGCACCAATCAGAAAGTTCAGCCAGCCCGGTTCTCAAATATTGCTTTATCTGGATAATTCCTTCATTCTAGGCTTCACTCTTTGGGTTGACACAGCTTTATCCAAGATCCTAAAAATTAAAGTCCATTATAGATTAACGAAATTTGAGAGATTGTACATAGTATTTTAAAGCTGTCTCCTATCAACAAAATGTATAGCAAGTAGTCGAGAGGGCAGGTGCCATTTTTGTAGACTGAAAATTTTCAAGAGGAGATGCAAAAATGTCCTTTGAGGAGCACACTTGAAGGTCTGTGGAAGAGGAGGCTGAGAAACGTGCGCTTCATTCATGCTTTTTGTCTGAGGTGATATTCCCCAGGCTGGATGTTGAATAAGCAAAACCTAAGCCTAGCTCCTTGCTCATGTTGTCTTAATAGCTGTTGAAGAATCACGCTGGGAAGTTTGAAAGCGGAGTAATGAAAACCAGACGCGGCTGGAGCTGCAGGTTGAGGATGTGAGCTTGTGAGGGGTTGAGTGGTAAGGGTGTGTCTGGGATCTGTGAGGGGCACAGACTCCGGAAGGCTGAGTAGCTTGCCGCCAACTGCAAGAGTGAAAGCTTGTCTTATGGCCGACATCTTTCTGAGCTTCACTGGGGCCTCAGGTATTTCCTCTGATAGCTGTCTGATCCACGGACTAGCATAGAGCGAAAGGGATTGATTGCATCAGTAGGCGCGAGCCTGCCTTTCTCTTGTGGTGGGTGTCTCTTTCCCTTTATTTGCAGAAACTCTGAACATTCCTTCGGAATTTAATCGAACGGCCACTAGGGGGCGCCCTGAGAACGGAAGAGGCTCATTTCACAGCAGCAAGCTGTTGAGTCCTGCTCTGTTGTTCAGCCCTCCGTTCAGTTTCCCATTGTGCTATTCTTTACAGCTCAATCTCTTGTTTTACTCAAAGATTATGTAAAGATTCTCAATCAGGTAGCAGATCCACATCCAGAAACTGGCAATCCCCAGACTGCTTTCTACCTGATAGATAGATAAGCTTAAGATGTTAGCGAAATCATCTAAGTAGATGCATTAAGCAGATGAGAAAACAGATTGGGTGAAGGGAAGGCTTCCTTGACTTCAAGTCCGTCCCCCCTCGCCCCCCCTCGCGGAGCACCCTGCTCACAGATGGTGTCAGAACTTAAGTGAGAAACAGAAATTGTCAGGTGGAAAATTCCCTATGCCTGACTGGACAAAAAATAAAATATACACTAAAAAAAAAAAATTGGTCAGCAAGTTATTCTTGCCTGTACAGTGCTTGGTGACTCAGAATCTGTCAAGAGCAGCAAGAAATTTTCATCCGAGGTGTGACTTTGGAGTTTTCTTGCGGTTCCAAGGATACATTGAATATCCACTTGCTTTTGAGGTGCAGTTCCAAATTCAGAACACGTCATCTCAGTCCTGCCTTTTAGGTCTTTGGGTAGAATTGCGAAGTGATGTTTTATTATCATTTGTACCCAAGCCTTTCTGAGCACTTTCCAAGAGGCGCCGTGCCTTTCAGCTGCTTTGCCAATGTGAGTGGCCCAAGTGGAGTGCTGGGTGTTAGGCTGCCTGAGATGGTATGAAATCAGCACCCTTGAGACAGAGAATTGTTTAAGAATCTTGTGGCTTTTAATTGCACGTCTGGAAGGGCCTTCTGAGTCAAACAGCACACCACGGAGCATCAGCATTCTGTGAAAGGCAGTTTGGAAGAGAGAGGTTGCAGAATCAGGAACTTGGAGTCAGCTGGTCCAGCCCTCTAAGTTGTCCAGGCATTCTCCAGGCATCCTTTTCATCCCAAATGTAGTCTTGCTGCTACTGTCTGAGCATGTCTATGAGAAAGGACTCAAAGTGGCTTCTTCCAGAGTTCATAAGCTGCACAAGTGAGGCACTCTGGCAGAAGGACTAAGAGCCCTGGCTTATATTCAAATCCTGACTGATTCCTGACTAGCTTTGTGATTGGGCAAGCTATGTAACTTTCAGAAGCCTCCATTTCCTCATCTGTAAAATGGGCTAATATAGTACTACCTCATGAACTAGTTGTGAGAATTGAATAAAATAACCTATGTGAAAGTGAAAGTTGCTCAGTCGTGTCTGACTTTTTGCGACCCCCTATACAGTCCATGAAATTCTCCAGGCCAGAATACTGGAGTGGGTAGCTGTTCCCTTCTCTAGGGGATCTTCCCATCCCAGGGATTGAACCCAGGTCTCCTGCATTGCAGGTGGATTCTTTACCAGCTGAGGCACCAGGGAAGCCCTTAGAAAGCCTCAAAAGGGGAAATTAGCAAATTCAGTTTCTTTTTTTAGCAGATTTTTTTCCCCCTCATTTCACTTGGACTTTCATTTAGGTTTTANGATCTTCCCATCCCAGGGATTGAACCCAGGTCTCCTGCATTGCAGGTGGATTCTTTACCAGCTGAGGCACCAGGGAAGCCCTTAGAAAGCCTCAAAAGGGGAAATTAGCAAATTCAGTTTCTTTTTTTAGCAGATTTTTTTCCCCCTCATTTCACTTGGACTTTCATTTAGGTTTTAAGACCATCAGAGAGGCATGATGCATTGGACAATTAACTCACTCAGAGAGAGGTAGGAGAAATAATCAACTTTTCAGGTTAATTAGGGAAGTGCACCCATAGGAAGCCAAGACTGTCAGCCAGATTCTGATAGGATCTGAACACATTTATAAGGCCTTGAATTTGGGCTTTGTTTATTGCACAACTTTCGTTTTGATACAGTTTCGGGCAGGGCTGCAGAGTGAGCCTCTGTGTTATAACATGGCATTTTCTTTGAGCCAAGCTCCCTGGACCCTCAGGCTGCACTGAGAATTGCCAAAAAATCCAAGAGCAAAAATAAACAACGTTTTGGGGAGATGTGTTATGTGATCAGCTCACCGTCAGCTAAGTTCAACTCTCTCTCTGCTCCAGGTTATCTCTTGTGAGTAGTATGAGGTGTGGTGTGAGCAGGAAGCAGGTCTCTGGGAGAGTCTGGCATGGGAATGTCAGGGCTGGTGGGTCAGTGGTGCCCCCAAATTGCTATGATGCCCTGGGATGGGTGATGGAGCATCCTCACGCAGCAAAGGAGCTGATTTGACTAAAAGTGGGTGTTTTAAGCACTGGTCCAAAGTTATTCATAGCTTGATGCTGGAAAACTGCAGCTCAGGAGTGCAAATTAGTAAGCTGGTCTGCCGAACCAGGGGTGTCTGAGTGTCATATGCAGGGTGGCTGGGGTACCATATTGCAGCTAAGGCCCAAACCCAGTTTTAAGGTATAAGGGACCTCGACAGATGTGTAGTCCAAACTTTTCATCCATCCTTGAGGTGAGAAAAATAAGGCTCAGAATTGTCAGGTGACTTCTCTGAGGTTGCATAGCTAGTAACTGAGTAGGCTGAGTCTAAAAAACCCGATTCTTCGTTTGGTATTTCTCCATAACTCATTTAGTACATCTTCACTAGAACAATACATGATCCTTACTCTTAAAGAGTTTATAATCTAGTAGCAGTGATGAGATGTACTTACAAATATTGAACTAATTCTGCTCAGTTCAAGAAAGATTTATTACCATCTGCCATATGCTTCTCACCATGTTAAATTCTGGGGCATACACATGGATAAGACCTAAGGAACTTATAGTCTGGTGGAAGAGACAAGAGTAAGCAGTTGCTAGGCTGTGGGTACCTCTTCTGTACAGGAATTGATTACTTCTGGAGATTTTCAAGTTGAAACATAGCTCATTGAAGATCAGTTCATTAACTTGAGTGCCATGCACCCCTTCCCTCAAATGCCACAACTGCTCTTATTACTACCAGCCGATATTTTTGAGAGTTTGGGGTGTGTCAGGCTGTGCTAAGTGCTTTACAGGTATTTTCTCATGTCTGATTGTCACCATGACCCTAAGAGGCACGCACTCACCTTAGACCCATTTAACAGATGGGGAAAACAATACTTGGGGAGTTTAAGTAACTTGCCCAGGGTTAAGTAGCTAGGAAGCATCAGACAAGTCTATTTTGAGACCCACTGCTGCTGGAGACATGGAGAATCTTTTATCTTTGTTGCACGGTGGGTGACCTCCGGATTTGGATGTGGTGTTTTGCTCACGTTCCAGAGAACTAGCCATGGAGACATGCTTCTCCTGAGAGGTTTCTCATTGTTCAGGAAGGGGATTGAGAGAGGGCCAGGGAATACGGTAGGATTAGGGAGGGCAAGGGCTGTTGAAGATGATCCTTGATTTGTATTTCCAAAGACCGAAATATGGAAGCTTTCAGGCAGAGGGCAGATTCCGGGGTGAGCAGGCCAGATCTCTTGGAATGCGGGCTTTATGCTGGGACGCAGTAGGAGGCAAGGCAGGTAAGATAGGAATAGGGGGGATAATAATAACATTTAATAACAATAAATAATAGCAGCTAATTCTTCTTGAGTGCTTATAATGTGCCAGGTCCATTTAACTAATTTAATTCTCATAATAATCCTGTAATCGTCTCATCTTCCAGATGAAGAGGCTGAGTCACAGAGAGGTTTGCTAGCCTGCTGAGGTCACACGCTGCAAGCAGAGCCGGGGTCTGGACTCAGGGAGCGTGAATGTGAAGACCGCGGCCAGCTCTCTTCCCCTAGGTGGGCTGAGCTGGGCTCTGATCACAGCGGGGCTCCAAGCCCAGGGGTCTGCAGTGCTGGCTTGGAGCAGGGAGCCAACCTGGAGGTTTTCGCAAGAGCTGAGCTATGAGAAGATAAAGATCGGAATGGTGTCAGGGGTGAGGAGGGGAGAGAGGTCTGCTTGTTGGGCCACGAGTCTGTTTTAATGAAGCAGGTCCAGGAGCCCTTCTGAGCACACACTGAGTTCTTTGTGCCTTCAGCAGCCTCAGGTTCTGGAATCCCTTGGGGCCCTCTGGAGATCAGCTGGCTCACTTTTCAACGACAGAAGTGCTCCCTCACCACTCTGGGACGTCTGATCTCACTTCCTCCCAGGAAGCTGCAGGAGATAAGGATTGAGTCAAGGTGTCTTGTCTGCTGACAAGCCCCATCCACCCATCTTGGACCTGCTGTCCTTCCTAGCAGAGTGCCAGGCACATAGGAGGTCCCGGGCAAAAGGCTCGTGGGATGGCACAGAAGGGACTATGATAGCGAGTAACTATTTCAGGGAGCTGTAGGTCATCACCCCTGACCTCAAAGAGCTTTCTGATTTGTGGGCTTGAAAACACAATGGCTGGAAATGAATGGCGGGTAACATAGCAGCGTCTGCAAAGTCAGGCAGACCCTTCCCTGCTCGAATTCCCATTCGGTTTTGTGCTCGTGGAGAGGAGAGAGCCGTCCTGGCTGTGGCTTCCTGTCCTCAGTGGCTCCGGAGTCAGACAGCCTAAGNGAAATGAATGGCGGGTAACATAGCAGCGTCTGCAAAGTCAGGCAGACCCTTCCCTGCTCGAATTCCCATTCGGTTTTGTGCTCGTGGAGAGGAGAGAGCCGTCCTGGCTGTGGCTTCCTGTCCTCAGTGGCTCCGGAGTCAGACAGCCTAAGTCTCATTTGTCTTTCCCACATGAAAGTCCTGGAGCATCTGTAAGTTATGATTTGCGAAGTATCTGCTTTAAAGCAGAATGCATTTATCATCCCGCCGGCCCAGACGACACTGTGCAGTGCAGGAATGAGAAGATCCCAGGCCCAGGGCCCAGGAGGGGCCGGGCCAGATGACCCACCCGTGAGTAGAGCCTGGCTGTATTGATAAAATTCTCTGGAAATGGTCCAGAGGCAGCCAGATGTTGACTTCACAGTGAGGCTCTTCGGTAAACTTTTAACTGCATGTTCAACCCGGGGCTGGGCTAAAGATTCCCTATCATGAAGACATAGCCTCCACTAGGGTCGGCCTATCTTTTCCTTTCCCTCTGGCAAGGTATATTTCCCGAGGGCTTCCTAAAGTGCCCAGGACAGTGGGAAGTTTCAGGACAGAATATGACAAGTCTTGCCATGGAGGTACTGAGGACTTAGTTGGGGCGTGTCATGAACACATCTGGAGTAACTGACCACAGCACAAGTGTATGAATGAGGAGGAAGAAATGGCTGTAGAATCAGACAGACTTGGGTTCCTATTCTCCCCTGTGGCTCAGCACCTGGATAATCCTGGGCGACGTCACATATTTCCTCTGAGCTTCTGTTTTCTTTTCTAGAAAATGCGGCTGCCAACATCCAACCCAGTGGGATTGCCATGAGAAGTAAGGCGATGCAGACCTTGTGCATATTAGGCTCCTGGAAATCAGAGCTAGTGAGAAGTGCAAGCAAGGAGCACCTTGGTGGCCTTCTTATTCCTGGTTGTGGCTGTCCCTGCTTTAAACTCTCGCCTGGGTGGCTGAGGACTTAAACTGAATTCGCCACATCGGTCAAGTCCTGCCTGGCTGTCCAATTCTTGCTTCCATATCCTCTTGTCTTGGGCCTGTATTGGTTTCCTCCAGAGCTTGTGGGTCTGATGATTTGTCTGTACACACTTTTCCCTTCCTCCCCCATTCGGCGGGAGGCAGGGTCACTGTCCTACCACTGCATCCTGGCCTGTAGCCAGGCAATATAGTAGGTGCTCAGTGTGAATGAATGAATGGATGGAGAAACAGCTGCATGCACCAGCAGTCCTGAGAAGGGAGGGTTCTGTGGAGCTGAGAGGCAGCAGGGAAGACCCCTTGGGCCCCCATCCTCCCCCTTTTCCGGGTCACCCTCTCCTTACCACCCTTTGGACAGCTGTGGAGGGTCGGCCCAGCATGACCAGGTGCCTCTCCATCGTAGCTCTGTGCTGATGCCGCAGGGAGGAGGAAGGGAGCTCATTCCCACCCTTGGCGGCTGGGCTGCTTTCCGCAGTTCTTTGCAACTCTCAGGCCTCCCTGGACACTCCCACGCTTCCGGGAGCCACCAGAACACCCCCCCCCCACCCCCCCCA